>JAWNON010000225.1:19652500-20252500 GCA_035045945.1 Drosophila anceps | reverse complement strand
AGCAATGGTCGCCAGCAGGAGGAGGTTGCGGGTCTTACCACCTTATCGCAGCCAAAAAAAAAAGAGAGCGTGAGCGCAGCGTACTGAGTGACAGCGAGTGAGCGAGAGCGAGTGTGCGACGGCGAGAGAGTGAGAGAGAGAGAGAGACAGCCGTCGCTCCGAGCGAACATGGGGAGATATCGTGTTAAAATTTTGCGCAAGCAACAAAGTTATCAGCTTGAAATTTATTTATTGTTGTTTACTAGCCGACTGGCGTATACCTGCCGAGTGCCTAGGCAACTAACTAGACACCAACAGTACATGGGGCCTATCCGAGGCCTTTGTACCAGCATATTGTACCCCACTCAGCCCGCCCCCCACTCAGCCCGCCCGCCGTATTGCTCGATCTTGGAATAGCAACGAGCTCATTTATTGCACGACGGGGCCACTTTACGATTTGCGCACTTCAATCGAGTTATCGTGCTGAAATTTCACAATTTCAGAATTGCCTCATCTGAAACGGGGCCTTCCCACGGAGGTATTCAATGCGGAGCGCCAGGCACGTACACAAACTAAACTGGGCAGCTGTTAAATATCACAAAAGCAAAAAATTATGCGATTCATAGAACGATGAACCTAACGAGAACTCGAATAGAGCTCCACTAGAGCTAACTAGAGGCATCAGATAAATTTATTTACATAATACAATGTTTCAAAAGGAAAAAGCTATAAATAAACTAACATAAACCCAAGACGATAAGTGCATTCATTATCTTTCTTGATAATGCTTGGCTAAACAGCAGCTAGCCTTAAGGTTGAAACTTAAGATCAACGTTATCTTTTCGAATTGCCAAGTGGACACAAATCAAGAAGTCAAATACTTTAGTATTCCATGCCATTATCATTGTCATTATCATTATCATATTAAATTATATACGATATAGATATGTATAGCTTATATAAGCAATAGAGTCGTCGCAGACACCGTAAACTGTTATTTCTGTGAGCTGACTTACTTCGAAATTTATTCTGATGGTTAAATAAACAAGTCAAAAAAAAGAAAGAAAAAAAAAACAAAGTGAATAGAAAACATATCTCTTCGCAGCTTGACTGCTGTAAATATTTGCACAAGTTTATTTTTCCTCTGAGAGAACAAGAATTATTAAATTAATTAATATCCATTTAATCAGTTATCTAACAAATACACTTGCCCAGCGGTCATCTGGCTGGTAAATATTTTGTGTGAAATTTGTGCTAATTAACAAATACAAATAACATTTGTCACTTTTCGTACGCGAATATGCAATTTTCATTTGTGAAAGCAACACTCGCCATGAAGATAATTTCACTTGGTAACAAGCTACAATTTGTAATGCAGAATCAGCAAGGGATTATCAACTGCTTTATCAATTGTTACTTTGTTATGAGTCCGCTTTGACTGTTGCCAAAAAGGCTACATGAGACGAGACTGGAAATCATATGATTTCTGGGGAAAAAGTTGATACATATGACATAAAAGTAAATATGAATTCATAATGAAATAAAACCTATGGCAATTTTAGTGCTGGCTTTCTGCAAGGACTTCAAATTTCCACAGCTAATTAAAACAACAAAATAGCTTCAAGCGAATAACAACATTTTCAATTTTAATTATCAATATCAATTTAATTGCGACTGTCAAAAAGTGCCAAGTGTTAAGTGTTTACTGTACATATTTAATTATACCCATGCGGAGGCTTTTATAATATTGTCACGATGTGCCAGACTGAACTACTGAACATCCTCATCTCCATTTTAGAGATACAAATATTCTTGATTGGGGCACTGAATGATGATGTGCGTTCAGTGTTTTTCCATTTGCCCTTGCTCTAGCATTGAGTTCTTATCGAGACATATTTAAGATGTCGCGCCTTTGATTGAACTCTAAGCACTTTGAATACGATATATGTCTTAGGTATAGAATCATATGCTATATCATATGCTGGCTCTGCTGTGTGATTCGTAGATAACTCTTGATTAATAGCGCCCTTCCTTTGAAGACCATAAAAACGTAAAAGTTTTATTATGTTGTAAAACGAAATTAACTTTGCTTCAATAGTAACAGAAAGGCTTAGTGAACTATATTTAATGTTTTTTTTTTTTTTTTTATATTTGTAATAATTTAATTAATTGATTTACATCTGTATTGCTACGACCTAGATAAATACAAAAGATTTATAATAATTATTTACAATTGCTGCTTAGCAGTTAGTAAAAGTGTTCATAGATTAGTCTGTCCTACGTGTAGAACGATCTGTGTGTGCTCCTAATGGTGATTGGGATTTGCCTCGAGCAACTTTTGGGTCACCTGGCGGAGCACTTGCAACTGCTCTTTGTACTTGTGCGCAGCCTCTAGCTGCTCAGCTTCGGTGTGATGTGGATGAGCATCTGTGTTGGAGTCAGTTTCACCATGATGATCGTGGTCGTGGTCGTGGTCGTGGTGATCGTCACCAGCAGCGGAACAGCTGTTGCCGTGGCTATGACCATGACCTCCACTGGCACCTGCAGATCGAAATATACGTAATTATATACGCATTTATTAGTTTGAAGATTCGGAAAATGTGAATCAGAGAACAAGTTACGACTGAGATGCAATAAAAGTTGATATGTAAACCGGATCTGTTGCATGTGCATATCTAAATATATATACTTATATATATATATATATGTATATTTGTGACTGGAAATATTTTTGCCGGAATTGATATCTATATGCATATTGTCGGGCAGTTAGTGGAAAGTACAGACGGTTCTTTTTTACCGCATTGGGCATAAGCGGCGGCTGAGATGATTTCACTGCGGGATTTTCCTTAACTTATTTGCGGTGTACACAAAACCACCGGCATCTCAGACCGCAGAGCGACGACAAGGTCTGTTACAAGGTTAAAAACGCAAAATAATATAATGACAAGAAAACAAAAGCAAAAAAAAAAGGTTGTCGATCTATCTTTTCAGCACGCATGCTCTGTAAAGAACCTGTTCCTATTTCGTCGGATTTGATTCCGGTTAAAGACTTATAAAGCTCTCGCAATCTCTTGCCTAAGCTAGCACACACACATACATACAGACACAGACAACGATTGTTTACTCACCGAGCTGTTGCAATCCGAACATAATCAGAAATCCAACAAAGAGCGCCAGATAAGCTCGCAGACCCGATCGATTCTTTGATAGTATCTCAAAGAACACCACATAGATGAGCGTACCGCAGGCGAAGCCCTGCAGTATGGCCGACACGAGGTTGGGTCCGCCTCCATGCTGGCCATGGCTAATCAGTATGCCCAGCCCGATGCCCAGGGGACTGACAACCGCGAATGTCAGCACGTAGAGCACGGCCAGACTGAGTCGGGTGCGAGCCACAATCAGCTCGACGCCCACGCAAAAGGCCAGCACCAGCTTGTGCGCCGAGACGGCGCCGAACATGAACCACACCGAACTGGCGGTGCCCTCCAAGCCAATGGCCATGCCTTCGAAGAGCTCATGCAGCGACAGAGCCAACACAATGAAGAGTCCACGCAGCGAGGAGGTTAGCATGTCATTCGATGCCATTGAGCCATCACCAATGGGCAAATGACTGTGTCCGTGACTATGTGCATGGCTATGGCTATGGCTGTGGCTGTGTGCTTGGTTGTGTTTTTCCTGATGTACTGCGCCATATTTTTGCTGTTCCAGATCGTTTTGCATCAGATCCTGCACAGAGAGCGTCGCATTGTTGCCAGCGGTCGTGAGCTCCGAACTGTCGCCGTTTGGGGCCGACGAAGAAGTCTCCGACTTCAGCAGATGACTGTGACGAATGCTGTGACCACGCTCGAAGGCGGCGCCGGCGTCGTCCTGGTGATGCCTGTGCACATAGGAGTGCATGGCCTCCTCGACGAAGTACATGAGAAAGAAGCCGCAGCACATGAGCAGCTCGGCGAGCGGGAAAGTTAGTTCGCCAATGATTTCGCATGTCTGCAGCTGCTCAACCACCTCCTGCACCTCGGGCAGCAGGTGGAGAAAGGTGGTGGCCAGCAGAACGCCGCCACCAAAGTATAGCAGGCACTTGACCACCGTCGCCGAACGGGCATTTGTTTGATTCTCTGTCCAGCGGTAGTAACGATTCAACAGGAACGGTATCGAGCCACAGAGAGCACTGGCGCAGCAGAGCACCACCATGGCGGTTACTTTTGCCGTTAACAGAGACCCGGAGTCGTCATGATCGTGATCATGATCATGATCATGATCGTGATCGTGATCGTGGTCGTGATCATGATCGTGATCGTGGTCGTGGTCGTGATCACTGTGATGAGCCGCTAAGTGACGAGCGGGCTCATCAATTTGCAGGAAGCATTTCAGAAAATTATTCACTTGTGTTTGATTCATTGTTGCTTTGAATTTATTTTCGTGTGCCTCAGCAGATCAACAATTATTCCTTTTCTTTCGCTCTCCCTAACTCTCTCTCTCTCTATCTCTCTCTCTCTCTATTTGTCTTTGGCCTACAATTGCCAAAAAATTATTGTTGTTCGAGCAGCAGGTGCTGCATTGGGAGTCCAGCTGTGATGTCTGCTTTGAATGTCAACGATTTTCACTTTTCTTATTCAAAAAGGTTTTCTTTCACAAACAAAAACGGGATTCGACGAGCGAAGTTTTGGTTTTATTTTAGACTTAAGTTTTTTAAGTTGTTTTTTTTTTTACTCTATGCTCGTTATTAAGATACTTTTCTTTCCGCCACACAAGTCATGAACGCTCGGAGCAATCTCACAGACTGATTGGCGTTGGCTGAAACCGAGTCTGGTTGGAGCTGTTGCTGCCAGTTAGTTGCGGCTGTCTATCTTGCAGTTATTTGCTCTGCTCTGCCTGCCCGCCTGCAACATACACCAGCTAAATACTCTCGCACCGTCGCGACGTTCGCGTCAACTCTACGTGAGCAGCAAATTAAGTAAGCGTCAACAACGGCGATACTCTTAAAGCTCTAACTTGCTCTCTTCTGCATACTCGAACGTTCACCTGTTGAACAACTTCAATTTGTTTTGGGCTAAGCAAAACACACACACACATACACACACGCACACACACACACACACACACACGCACACACACACACACACACACACTGCACAAATACTCAGTCATGCGAAATATTAGCTTAGCGCATATGTTCATTGAATCCCTTCACTTTTCGCATCGCCAGAGAGTGCGACAGAGATGTCTGACCTTTAGCTAGCTTTTGTTAGGATCAAATTGCTTTGCAATGTTGTTTCTTGAACAATCGCTGCTCAAGCTGCTCGATTGGCCAATCCAAGCGAAAGCTTTTGCCGCGAGCCATAAAAAGCTCTTGGTGCTTGTCTTGGCTAAATGTGAACATTTTACCATAGTTAAATGCAAAAAAAAAAAAAAAAAACAGTTACCAATATAATTAACAATCGGCATAAACGGGTCTGTTAGTGCTATTTGATCACGCTACCGGAAAATCGTGCAAATAAAATAATTATTAATTAAATAAGTATATTCACTTATAAAACAAAACCAAGTGTTAGTCATGCGCTCGAATGTTGCTGATTAATTAGCTACACTTAAATTGATATTTTTAATAATTAAACCCACAATCGCCGTTTATAAACAAATGTGACGCGGTGACGGCATTTGCATACTTGTTTCAACAAAAGTTACCTAAGTTGGACAAATGTAAATAGAATTAAATCCATTAAGCAATTGCATTAAATTACAAATTCTACTCTACTAAACACAAAGACGTAATTAAATAATGTCTTTTAGTTACATTTATCTAAATAAACCATTGTTATTCATTTAGATAAATCTAACATAATACAGATAGTTTGATAAAACTAATCCAATTTTGTTGCCTACAGCTTCTCAGACTGAAAATATGTATAAGAAAAAAAAATGGTATTATTATTAATATTTTTCTAAGGCCTTGTTACTCCCTGTTATTTGTCATAATCATTTATAATTTAATATGTTAACCGAAAGCAATATCTTGTTCAATCTTATTCGTAATGTCTGCCTCTCAGGTATACTGGGCGAGTGCATAAACTGTTTAGCTGTGCATCTGTTTTAGTAGTTCGTCAGTTCGTGTCGACAGGTCAGCGGGAGATAGAAGTTAAGATAAATACAAATAATTTTTTATAATTATATATTTTTACTGATTGAAAAAGTCGAATAGCAGCCGAAACTAGCTGAAACCAAACAAATTATTAAAGTTTTAAGGACGTCGAAGCTCAAATAACTAAAAAGTCGACAATAATACAAATAAGATTACTTAAACTAAATTGGTTAGTAAAAGATCCCGGATTTTATGAATACGGAATGTCTATTATACTAAACTGAAACCTAGTCAAGTCAACTATTTATTTTATTTTTGTTTTGCATAAAAAACAACATCTCTGAAACCTGATTGTAAATTTTATTTTGAATCAGCATCAATTGCCCAGTCCATATTAACTATAAATATATTTATTTATTTATCTTATTTTCATGAAACTTTGCTTTTTCTCGTCTTGCGTAACAGAGAATACAAAACATATATATTTCTATATATATTCAAATTGTTTTCAATATATTATGTTTATCAGAAGATTTTGCTGTGCAACATTTCAGTCGCACTACTATTTTTATGACCACAGCTGACTGTCAGTCAATCGTACTCAAAACTTACCGATCAAATTAGCATATGGGAAGTTTATTTTGTAAAAATGTTTCTTACGCATAAACAAAGTATTATCAACATTATATTATTATATCAAGAATTTTTCCATATCAGCGAATGTCGTTCCTTCTTATTGCAATTATATTTCTGATGACAGATTTTACTCATTCGCAATTGACTTATAGAAATGGAGTTTAAGGGTTTATCTTTATAACCTTTAAATCTTTCTTAATGTTAGCAGCTAGATCCATAAGTCTGATGGCATCAATATGATCCAATTTATGTGCTCTCAAGTTTTTCCAGATATTTTTGTATTGCTATATATCACTTGTAATAGGTTTACGCCCAATGATGAAACACGATACATTTATTTTTTTTTTTTAATAATTTTCTTTTATTTTGTTTTCATTTTTAGCTTGTTTTTTCTGTTTTTTTTTTCGGTTTGTTTCTTAGGGGGTTTCTTTCTCTTGCTTAAATCTTGTATGTTTTGTTACTTATAGTTAATAATAAATCATTTTTATACAATATTTATCTTTTACATACTTGTTTCACTTCTCAACTGAAATGGCGCTTAAAACATTTTCAGCTGTAAATGACTTCTTAAATATTTGTTTAATGTTTTGTTTTTGTCGCTCGCGTATGCAATAAATTTAAATGTTAAATTTGTTTAAAACTGCTTGCCAGAGTTAACAACGTCAACTACTTATCCTGCATTTAGCGAAAGGCTCTGCGTGCACTGCTTGCGCCAACCGGTTCAACTCCCCCGCACTCCTGCGCTGCTTTACCATCTCCTCCTACTCGATCTCGGTTCTGTATATTTCAAAAACTGTTCTGAATGCCAACTTCTTTGTTTTTCTTTCAATTTGGTAAATATACATATATATATATATATATATATATATATATATATATATATATATATATATATATATATATATATATTGTATATGTATGTATATATATTTAATCAATGCATGCGCTTAATTTGTTGTGTTGTATATTCTTCTTCTTTTTCATTTTCATTTTCTTTTTGTTTTGTTTCTTTATCAACATTAAAGTACATTATTTTGTATTTGTAATTTGTTATACTTGACTGTTCATATAAATATCGCTTTCTTATTATTGTTTAGCATAATTTTATTTTCTTTTTTGCTTTGTTTTGTTTTGTTTTGTGTTTTACGTTTTAGATTTCATATATAATACAAATGATTTTCATTTAACTATACAAGAAATTTGGTAAGTTTTATATATGTTTTTATTTTTTCTTTATTTGTTTTTTTTTTTATGATTTATGTATCATGCAATGTTTTGAAATTTGATTTTTGTTTACCCATGTTTGAATATAATAGCAAAAACACATTTAAAGTTAAGTTTAATCCTTCGCTTCATCTGTTTGTCTTGTTGTAAAGTCAACACTATTTGCATCTAGCTTTCTCCTCCTCTCGTAGTATGTATATTTATAAGTATAAAAATTTGTTTAAAATATATATCATAGAGTTGCTGTGTTTTGTTATTTGTTGTCGTTTTTTTTTTTTAGATTTTTTTTTTTTTGAATGGGGAAAGGAAAACAAATTCGTACAGATGGGCTGAAAGTAGTTTTGCTGTTGCTTCGCACACATATGTATATATTCCGATATATATATATATATATATATATACATATATGTGAATATTATTTAAGAAGTTTCGATCTGTGTTTATGTATGAATGGGTTCGGGAGGCGTAGCTGCAGGCAGCTTTTAGTGTAGTAAGTATGTAAGTTTAGTATCACGTAATATCAAAATAAATAGCTCAGTACTTTGTTTATATTTTCACTTGATATTTTTGTTTTATCTTTTCCCATCTTTCATTTAACATTAACTATAAAGTGTGATTGATCTTGAGTAGTTTCTAGTTGTATTTACGTTTTAGTTTCGCTTGTGTTTTCATTTATCATTTGTTAGCTATTGGTAAAAACAAAGTGCCGCCTAGAAGGATAGTGCGCTAATAAATTTTTGGTTAAGGCTTTATGTGTGGAATTCCAGCTGCACTGCATGCGATTACTTTTCCTCTTTTTGTTTTTGTTTTTGTTTTTGTTTTTCATCTTCATCTTCTAAATTTTGTAAACGTACGTAAATAAAATTGACCTAAAGACACACACTAATCAAATAAATGCACTTATCTTGTACAAAATGAATTCGACTACAAAAACTTTAATCCTCGCATATCATGCTCGACCTTCGGCATTAGTTATAAAAATTATGTACAATAGCATATACAATATATATATATTTATAAAAAACGTGCATCAAAAATCAGAGCTAAACAAAAGCTGCCTACGCTAAGAGGGGCTGCGGGGTTGCAGAATGCAGAATGCAGAGTGCAGAGTGTGGGGTATGAGGTGTGTGTCTGCGTGTGTGTGTCCGTGTGTGTGTGTAGGTGTGTAGGTGTTGGCGCAAACGAAATATAATTTCTTTCATTTTGTTCAATAGTTCTTCAAATGAAATACGCGTATGTTAATGTACAATTTGTTGTCTATAAATATTTATGTATATATATATGTATATGCTTTGTTGTTGTATTTGACGCTGCACTAGTTTTTAAATATATATCTGTATAGATTTATATAAATATGTTTTAAGTGGTACGCTGTGGCGTGTGTGTGTGTGTGTGTGTGTGTGTGTGAGTGTGTGGTTGTGGTCTAAGTGTTTCAAGTTCTTAAAAGTTAGGATCAATTGGATTTATTCTCAGCTTTTAGCACGACACTGAGCTGCCTGGCTTTGAATTATGAAATGTAATATGACAGAGTTTTGTATTTGTTATTTTGCATTAAATTTTGATGTATATTATTTGCTTTTTGTTTCTCCTTTGTTTTTGTTTTTTTTTTTTTATTAATAATATAATTAATAATTATAATAATTTATATAATTAACATAAACGCAAAATTGGTAAATAATAAAAATAATAATAAAATTGTGTTTTTTTTTCTTCTTTTATTTTGTTTTTTGTTTGTTTTGTTTTTGTTTTTGTTTTCGTTTTGTATTTTTTTGTTGCAATTTTTTACTGTTTTTTTTCTGTTTTCCTTTTTTTGTGTTGTTGTGTTCAATGTTTTTAGGCTTTTGTTTATTTGTTTATTTTTCTTTTGCTTTTCTTTTTGTTGTTGTGTTTTTCTATTTGCTGATTTCTGTATTTATATAAATTACAACGGAAGTGTCGGTGTATTTGTAGTTGGTGTTGGCGTCAACATCGACGCGGATGGAGGATAACGCAACGTGTGCTGCGACGTTGCCTGTTGGATGTAATCCTGACTCGGATTATTCAATACGCTATCCCGTGAGTTTGAATGTGAAGTGGCGCGCAGCAATGTAACTGCCTCGCGTTCTGGACTACATTGTACACCTTCTAGTCATTTTTGGCGCGTTGATTTCTTCTTCTTTCGTTTAAAGAAACAACAACATCTGGAATATAAGGAACCACTAGAAACAGTTACAAAAAAGAACCGAAAAGAGAGATGCGCATTAAAACGACAAAGCAAAAACACCAAAACATTCAATTCCGCTCGATCCACTCATTGATAAATCGATCAATCAATCGATCGATCAATCGATTCAGCAAGAGCGATCGCATCTGCCTCGCAACATACTTTGTTTCGTCGACAAGCTCTACTTCCGGCTGCTGGGTGATGGGCGTATTGGAGTGTCCGGCCGTCGGATCGTCCGCATTCAGTTCGCCGTTTGTCGAACTCACAACCTGTAAAAACGACACAAACAAAATGCAGAGCATTGCCCAAAATTATTTGCATTAGTTTCGACTGAATCACATCCACACGCTAACACTAAACATAGAGGATACATATTGTCTGCGTTTACATAAAATACTTGGTGATAATACATATTGGACGTATCATAGACCCTTTGATTGCTATGGATAGCGCTAGTCAAAAAGAAATGAAACCATAATCTTCAAGTCTCTACCAACGAAACAAAAACAATGTCCCAACAGGAAATTGATTGTGCAACTACCAAGTGAATGTGATCAAATTTTGGATACTTTTTGTTTTAGTTCTGTTCTCTCTCGCATGAGCGGCGTTATGTCTGATGAGCGTCTACCGATGAGCTGCAAACGAGCTACCGCTGAAAGGGGTTTCCCCAACACAATTTCCAAAGATGATGTGATTATTATGTTTGTATAATGAAATTTCATATATAACGCTACTACAAGAGCCTCAATGAAACTTTGAAAGTGTTGTTTTTTTTTTTTTTATAGAAAATTGATAAATGCATATTTACTATACAAACATTCGAATAGTTACAAATGAATGCAGAAGAAGAATATGAGAAGATTCTAAATTTCTACTTATTCAATTGTTAGTTCAAAAGTTTCTTTTATTTATTGTGTTACATGAGATTTAGCGCTGATTTGTATCTACAGAGATTGCCTTTCCATATTCAGCTCGTTTGCAGCTACGAATGTGTTATAGATAGATAGATAGATAGATAGATCCTAACTGAACGTTTTTACACAAGAGACAGAAACACGCACAGGTCGGACGCACGCACACACAAACACATACATATACATATACATACATGTATATAGAAAACGTTTAAAAACTGGAACTGAACAGGCCACAGGAATTGCATAAAAATACCTCGCACTCAGTGTTGATACTAGATACACACGTAAATAAAACCTTATAGCATATATTTGTTTTGGGGTAGGCAATTTTATTGGATGTAGTTGGGTAGTAGGTAGAAGATAGCAGATAGCAGATATAGTAGATAGTGGAAGTAGAAGTGGTTATTATTTCTTGGGCCCATCGTCGCCGTCGCTTGTCTCATAATAAGCATCAAATGGGCTATCATCGTCCGAGCTTGAATCTTCGGGCAATCTCTGTAATAAGTTTGGGTTTTTGATTTCTTTTCTTGTTCGGCTCTTAAGCAGTTGACTCTGCTTGCGAATATGGGCATGCCAATGCAGCTGATGATGTGCACAGTCAAAAATTTTGGTTCACTTTTATGCAAAAATTGATTTTCAATTTTAAATTTCTTCTTCGTGATCTAAGCCAATCAACTAGTCAAATAAATTACTTTAAATGTTTAGTTAGGATTTCATTTATTTTCTAATTGAATTCAACCAACATTTTTCACTGTGTAGGCGATTATGATAATCTAATTATTGCCGAATTCTCAAAAATCTGTGCAGACTATGGATATATATACATAGATATAGATATATCTGTGTGAATAGAACATGCAGTGGTTGGACTCTATGGTGAGACATGCAGTATGCGATCAGTGTTGGTTAACGTCATGCAGTGCGCAAAAATGATTCTTAAGAGAGATCTTCTCAAGAGATATTGCATTTTTCTCTACATTCATATCATATATATAAATATATATATTTATTTATTTTTTTTTGTCATGCAATCGATATTTTCGATATTTTTCATTTTTATTATTATTTTTTTTTTTTTTTGTTTTTTTTAACTAGATACCAAGCTATGCACATTCCATTTTATAATCGGCGCAGGATGTTTTAAAAATCTCAAAAAAGTATGTCCGAGAAAAAGAACTAGTGGAAACGGAACGGAACGAGAGAACAAACAAACCGAACGATTGTACTTAGGTAGAATAGAAACACTTGGGATATATTGAATTCAGTACCTTGTTGAGCTAATGTAGAGTAAATCAAGTGAAAACATTAGAATTGAAAAGGCCAAAAATATAACAGTCTGCGAGTAATTCAATTAATAGATATTGTTTGTTGTTGTAATCATCATCATCATCATCATCATCATAATCATTATCATTATCATTATCATAGAACAATGTAAGTATATAAATAATCTAAGAATATATATGGATATGTATAATGGATGCGTATGCTTCATGTTACACATTATAGAGTTCAACGAACGGGCAACGAAAGAGCAGAGAACATTTACATATGTGCTTAAGATGTAGAACCTAGAAGAGACACCCAATTTTATATGGATATGATATGCGGGGGGGGGTAGCGCTCAAATCAGTTAGTTCTCTAGCTGGATCATGAATTGTTGATATATATTTACAGAAAACAAAACCAAACTGATAACTGAACGATACAGAAAAACGAAATGTGGTACAAAATTGTCGCCTGGCTTCAGCTTCAGCTTCGGCTTCATCTACGACTCTGGACTTACCTGCACTGAACCATGCCGATCGGCGGGTGTCAGATTGCCAAGGGTCGCACCCGGCTTGGGCACGTCCGGCCACGCAGCAACACCTCCTTTGGCATTTGTCTGTGGTTGGTTTTCGACCGGAGTAGAGGAGCAGTGCGGATCGGTTCGGAGCGGATCGGTTGGAGTTTCGTTTTACAGTGTGTCGGATGGTATTATGGGTTTTAGGCGGAGCGAGCGAGCAATGCATAAATTTGTCAATTATTAAATTTGATTTAATCGTTTTCAAAAGACAAAGAGACTAGACGCTAATTGTTTGTGGCTATCAACAAAAGTAAGAACTAAAGCAATTCAAGTCGAGTGTGCGTCCAAATTAACTGAACTTCTTACAACAATAACAATAAATAAAATGAAAACCAAGTTTATAACAATTAAAACACTTAAAGCCAAAATCATACTCCAACGCCTGCAGTTGTGTGTGTGTGTATGTGTGTGTGTGTGTGTGTGTGTATGTATGTGTGTGTGTGTGTTTCGGGGTGTGTGTAAAGGGTGTGCAGCAGCAGCAGCAGCTAAATATGTAAGTATGTTTGTAGCAGAGTTAGAACCGTTCACCAAATGTATCCAAAGCCCAGCATAAAAGCAGCAAAGTCTTCGATATTGTTAGTTTCATTAAACATTTAAGAGCAATCGCCAGGTAGGTAGGGGGTACAGCTTTCTACGCTATCTAGCACTACGAGTCTGTTTGTGTCTTCTTTGCCTGGACCTTTTCACAACGCAGTAGAAGGCAAATGTGTGTCTGGGCTTACAATTACCTTCAACAAGGATCGAGCAAATGGGTTCGAAAAGCAGCAAATTTGAAGCTAACATTAGAGCCAAGAACAGTTAGTTAAGAGTTAAGAGCTAATAAATTAAAAAGCATCATCTAAGTATACATAATTCAGATACATATATAGCATATAGCAATTACATTTATCTATCCGTCTAGCTCACTGAAATGACAGTCGTGTACAATCGTATACGGATATTATTAGAAGCTAACCAGGTACAAAACAGTTACTACATTTTAAGGCTACTAACTCTAACCTGAAGTATTATATATTCTTCATTTTCATTATCAATTTCATCAAAATCAAAATACGAGACGTCCTAAAGCAAGTCGGGTTCAATAATCAAAAAAAAAAATGATTTTTTTTTTTTGTTTTTTTTTTTTTTTAGATAGGTAAACGAGAAAACGAAAAGCAGAAACCAAGTAAGAGCAGTTAGGTTAGAAGAATTGGTTGAAATTACAGAGAAAAAGAAATCTAATTTAAAACTATTCAAATATTCAAAATAAAATAATTAAATTTTTAATAGAGTTTGCCTTATAACCGGAAGAATCATAACAAAAAAAAAAAAAAAAAAAAACAAATATAAAAAAAAATGTAGTTAAATAACAAAGATGAAGTTTCTCACGAAAATTGTGAGTGAACGATTAGAATACTTTACCTTAGCCGTAACATTATGACGATCTTTATTTGGTGAAATGATGACTTCATGGCCAGTTTGGAGAGATCCGACGGGCGTTGACTGTGGGCGTGGTCGGTTGGTCAATGATATATTATATATGCATATATATATATTTTACATTACATATATATTTTCGATTGATATTTATATATTAATATATATATATTTCATTCGGTTTTAGACACAGAGAGTTACACGCAGACACAGATGAACGTTTGTTGTTGTTGATTTCATTGTTTAGTTGTGTTTGGTTGTTTTTGTTGTTTAATAAGTTTACGCATGTTGTTGTTGACAATCATAAGAACAGAATTTCGAAGACAGAGAGAGAGAGAGAGAGAGAGAGAAAGAAGAGAGTGCTGTTAGAATGACTTCAATTTCAGTTAGTTCAATTGGGCCTTAATGCTAGTGCTTAACAATATGCAAAAACAAATATGCGAGCTTGCGGCATTTAGCGTTTCAGTGTTTACCAACACTGAACAAGCAAACTAACGGCAACTGGCTGTATTACACTTCGATCGATACACTGGCAGCGCATGTGTCACATAGAGAACTGATTCGAGTATACCTTATCGGATTTATTCTTGGCCAAATACGATGGCGGCGCGTTTTTAATAACCTTCATTTGATCCAGCTGGTCCTTGGTCTTAGCACGATAGGATAGTACACAGAGAGCGGCACAAGCAGTTCAAACACACACACACACACACACACACAGAGAGACAGAAAGAAATGCGCCTTTAATCAAATTGCAGTTCAAAATAACATGAGGCAAGCGCGCAAGCAATAAATGAAAACAATAACAATAATTTGTAGGCTTTTTTTTTTTTGGGGATTTTTTTTATCACTGCTTCAAGTTTAGTTTGGTCTCTCTTTAATTTAATTTTGTAATTGGCGCTTTATAAAAATATATATGTATATATATATATATATATATTCATGAACGGAATGAAAGAAATAACATCGCGCTGCAACAAGAATCGAAATTGAATTGAATTGAATTGAATTGAACACTCTGGGCCCATCACCATATTCAATCATAATCATCTGCTGTTTATCTCGCATCGCTGTGGACATCTTTGGCTTTTTAATAGCATGCACGCTGACTGATCAAATCTTTTCAATTCTATACTCTCTACCGTGGGAGGTTTGGGGTTGGGGTTGGGATGGGGTGGGGTGGTGGGCTTCAACATGCATTATTGCCCATTTCAAAGTGATCATTTTAGAGTTACATGAGGAGGCGCATTACTCAAGTGTTAGATACTGGATTTGCTTGCTTTGCTTAGGTCTCCTATAAATTAAATGTGAGTTTAGAATTCGGCTCAGATGGTGGTTAAATGGCAATGTGAATATCAATTTTAAAAATATGCACATCATTTCGATATGGATCGTGATCATCATCATTGTTAGTCGCCTAATCAATTTCAACTAGCTACCTACCATAGTTTTCCCTGTCCAGTCGAATTCGCCCTCGTCGGTGTAGCCCTTACGTTCGAATAAGTCTTGAAACAGTCTTCGCAGAAAATCATAGTCGGGAGTTTCGAAAAAATCTAACCGCCGCACATAACGCAAATATGTTGCAAACTCTTCGGGGTGGCCGTCACAAAGTACCTGCAATTAATATAATTTTAATTAATATAAATCAAGGAGATTATCTGATATTTGTATATTTGCTGCTTTTGAATTCTGTATACCCTGAGCTGAAGCATTTTTTTATTATCAATTTGCTTTATATCTTTTCAACAATCAAGAATATCTCTATTGAGTATCATCATCATTACTTTTTAAGAACATATATCTATATATGCTTGAGGAAGAGATATATATATATTTGATTTGCGATATGTATGTAGCTTGAGGTATGTCAATAGCTTCATTATACTCGCGCTCGTATTCAGAATTCAAATGCCATAGAGTTTTTTTTTTTTTTTTTTTTTTTTTTTAATATATAGAGCCTCACCTCAATGGGTGTTGCACGTTTTGTATCACCGATTTTTTGATATCTCTCTTTGAGTGTATCAGCCTTAAGGCCTTGCCAGGGCAGTGATCCTCTTAAGAAGTACATAAACATATGACCCAGAGCCTCCAGATCGTCGCGCCTCGACTGCTCGCGCCCCATATGCGTGTTAATCGACATATAGCGAGCGGTGCCCGTCAGGGACTTATGCTCCCGATATGGTATATGTCTATTTGTATCTAAATCAATATATTCTTTGGCCAAACCGAAATCTGTTTAAGCAAATCAAAAGCAATAGATTAATTAGCATCATCGACTCATCCAATTCATATCACCACTTACCAATTATGTGTATAATTTTTTCACGTTTTGTTGATGTTCTGCCAATGAGAAAATTCTCTGGTTTTACATCCCTATAAATTAAGTGCCGACTATGAACATATTCGATCCGGTGGAGCTGTGTTAGCCATCCAGTTTAGAATTGGCAAAGGGAAACAAAATTCGATTAGTTCTTCTCACTCTCTGCCATATGGGAAACTCAAACAGCTTCAGTCTGCCAAGGAGCAACTCGCTTGCTCACTCTGCTCTGCTCATTGACAGGCTGAGGCAATGTGTAAATGAATATTGAATTATATATATATATATATATATATATATATATATATATATATATGTCAATCTGATTTGTAGTGTCTCAACTAGCTGAAGTTTTATTGTTGTTGGTTTTTTTTTTTTTGATGGCAACAGTTTTTGGTAACTTGAATTGATTTCATTTCTTGAAATTATAAAAACAAAAAAAACAATGTGAACGCGTTTTAAATGCAAACTAAAAGTATATTTCTAGGTCCACTACATAATAAATGTACATGCAATTATTTATTTATTTATTTATTTATTAATATTATTTTTTTTAATTTTTAATTTTATGAACTGATTTTGTTTTATTTTTATTTTGATTTCTTATTATTTTGATTACAATGAACGTTGGCAGTTAACAACTAAATAGTAGATATTGAAGAGTATGCTAGATAAAAAGCGGCATTGAAATGTGTATGGCATTAGAATGCGTTGTGATTAATGCTAAACTAAAACGTTAAGAACTTAAGAGCTACTTGGATAAAACCTTAACCAGTTATTGTCTACGAATGAGGTAAAACGATAAGATCAGGTGGGAACACAAGTTGGATTCAATCAAATCAAATCAATAAGAAGCATCCTTTTCTTGTTGTTGTTGTTGTTGTTGTTGTTGTTAGTTAGCAAAATCATTTAAAATGAAACAAAAAATAAGTATAAAATACATCTCGCAGAAAAATTAAGGTTGATTAACTTAATAAAAATGCACCCAAGCAGGCCCTACAAATACCCTCTCACACACGCACGCACACACGCACGCACACGCACTCGTAAACAACAGAAATCGGATCGGGTTTGTCGGGTAATATATTTATATATATATATATATGTGTGTGTGTGTGTGTGTGTGGGTGTGAAATTTTACGCTTGCGTGGCCAGTGTTGGTTAATTGTTGGCTTAACTGCTACCAGTGTTGTGTACGTGAACGAATATGTGAAATGTACTGAGAAATGCGCGTGCTCGAATAAAAAAATTACTTTTTTTTTGTTTTTTTTTTTGCTGTCGTTTTTTTTTTTTTTTGGTTTTTTTTTGTGATTTGTGGTTGTATTGGTTGTACTTACTAATTGTATAGCTATCAGTAGTACGCTCTTCAAAGTGAAACGTCTGCCGCAAATATCGAACAAATCTTCGAGTGATGGACCAAGCAATTCCATAACAAGAGCATTGTACTTGCCGCATGGGCCGAAGTAATATACTTCTGGTACACCCTCTGCTACAGGCCAACAAAAGTTTCGCAATTTTTCAAAGTGTGGGTGAGTGGGTGGGTGGGTGGTTGGTTGATTGGTTGGTTGGTTGGTTTTGTGTAGAATAAAAAGCGATTTTTAAAAAATTTACATTTTTTGTTGTTATTTTTGTTTCGTTTTGTTTTTGTTTTGGTTTTTCAGTGTTGGGCAGCGCACAGAAGTAACGTAGTAGTTTACGTTGTTTGATCGTTTGTTGTTGTTGTTGTTGTTGTTGTTGTTTTATGCAAAAAATCGACAGATATAAGAATAAAGAGAGGCAGGAAGAGAGAGAGAGAGAGAGAGAGAGAGAGAAAAGAAAGAGTAGGAGAGTGAGGACAAATAGAGAACAAAAATTATTTTAAATATATATATATTTTTTTTGTATTATTCCAGCTTTTTTTTTTGTGAGAGGGGAGCACCGGGAAGAACATGAGAAGTCAAAGAGAGAGAGAGAGAGAGGAGAGAGAGAGAAAGTGAAAAGGCGAACGAGCGAGCGAACGACTGTGAGAGATTTATGACTCTTTGAGGTTAGTTTAGCGCGTCTTACGTTTTATTACCACCTTTTTAATTTAGCTCTGCATCATTTTGGGAAAATCTGTGCTAAAAACAACAAGAACAACAAAAATAGAGTTTCTCGAAGCATATAACGAGGAAGCCTGCCTATGAAACGACCCTGTCATCATTATTAATTAATTTATCAAATTGCCGCTGCATTATTCTGGCTAGCAACTCCAGATGTCGTACGACTACGCTTACAACAGTTGTACAGTTATGTGGTTAACTGGTTATCGCAGTGCCTGCATTCAACTTATAGCTAAAGTAACTGCATGTACAGGCCAAATCTTAAGCTTAACTTAGGTGTAGAGTTGAGTGTATAACAGTTAGGTGTAGGCTCTGGGCCTATAGCCCAACATATAGAGTGTTGTATCTGTTGGTTTACCACTTTAGCAAGATATTGTATATATATTTTTTTTATTTTTTTTTTTCTTGGAGCTGTGTTAGTAAATTGGTTAAAATAAGTATAATCATAGAGGCACATACAAAAAAGTTTGTCATTAATTGAAATCAATAGAGAGAGAGAGAGTGAGAGAGAGAGAGAGAGAGAGAGAAAAACAAATGGGAAAATCGTTAACGTAGGCAACTAACGAGGAACTGTGGTTAATCAACTGCTTTCGCAATACTTCACTTCGATATACAAAGAAATAAAGAAAGAAAGAAAGCAAGTTGTTCTTGATTATTTACATAGGAACATTGTAAGTAGTTTTTTGGTTTTGCCTATTAACGACTCTTAGTTTACATGCTTAATAATTTAATTGGTGATTTTAATTGATTTGAATTGGATTTTGAATGAGCTACAACCCAAGGCATAACAAGGAGAAAAAAAAGTAAACAGAACAAAATTCTTTATTATTTGTAACTACGACGACAGAGCTAAGAGCAGTTCGTTCAGTTCCACTACATAAACTAAAATGTTCACACTAACGTTCATTGTGTTCGTTTGCAGTAGAATTTGAAAAATTAATACAAAAAAGATAAAAAAAAAAAAAAAATAGTTGCTAACATGAAACATTTAGCCGTTGAGACACTTTGCATAAAAATGTTGTTGTTTTTTTTGTTTTTTTGTTTTTTTGTTTTTAAATTGAAATCAAATTTAAAGTGTAGAACAGTTTCAGCGAAATAGGAGGCGGACTTCACATGCGTCAGTCAGTCAGACTGTTATACGGAACTGTACTACATCGAACCACAATAATTCGGGCCATGTGAAAGTGTGAAAAGGCGAAAGAAAAATGTGCAAATGTGAGATCCGCGCTAGTTCGCTCAAACATTAACGAATTGTATAATTTGTTGGCATTCGATTTTGAATAAACTTACAAGTTGTTTCGCTACCATCAATACAGTCTTAAGTGAAAATTTACGGGAGCAAATATTGAAGAGATCTTCTAATGATAATCCCAATAATTCTAAAACCATGGCATTATAACGGCCACCACAAGTGCCCAAGTGATAAATGCGTGGTATGCCTTCTGGGGCGTTTTCGGCTGCAGGATTGCATCGGATTGGTTTCGTTTTTGTTTTTTTTTTTTTTACAGGGTATGTGCCATGCCATCACAATGTTTTATGCAAAAGAAATCAGCCGATTGTTTTGGTGTTGGTTGGTTGTCGCACGATGATTATTGTTTGTTTGTTTGTTTGTTTGTTTGTTGGTAACCGTGACCGTGATCGTGACGTGACCGTGATCGTGATCGTGATCAGTATCAAATTTCATATTTCACAGCGAGAGTTCATTGGTGGATGGTGTTTTTGATGGTTGAATGAAGGAACATAGCAATTTAAATATATACATATATATATACATATAGATATAGATATATACATATATATATATATATATAAGAACAACGAAAAAAGAACGGGCGAAAAAAGAACGTAAAATTTGTTTAATATGGTTGAGTTGAGGAATCAGCATATAGTAAGTTGGTGGGCATAAAATCAGATGAATATAATGGCTGCACAGCTGCTCAGCTGTGTCCAAAATATGCAATGGAAATCATTATTTCTTTTATTTTTATTATTATTATTATTATTCTCTTTTTTTTGTTTTTGTTTTTTTTTTGTTTTTTGTTTTTTTTTTGCTCTGTTTGTAATTTAATTCACGCACCGACCTCCGAAATATGCTTGAGAAAATCTATTCAGGTATTCTTATGTGTATTCTTATAGCACTCCAAACTCAAAGTGTTCTATATAGAACTGAAATTACGAATTTATTTAACTAACGAAGGTGGTAACGGTGCAAAACATAGTTTGTTTGTTTTATGTTTTTGTTTTTGTTTTTTTTTTTTATATATATATTTTGGAGTGGTAGTTGGAGTCAGTAGGATTGGGTTAGCAATTTGTCAGTAGCTCGACAAACGGGCATGGAAAAATATATTTATGTTTTTTAAGATTTTTTTTTTTTTTTTTTTGTTAGTGATGGGGGGCAGAGTAGTAGAGGTTGGCATAGCGTGTATTCGTAATTGCAATAGAAACATTTTAACATACCATGTGATCCTAATAGCTTATAAAACCTATACTCTAAGTGTAGTTGCGGAGCCTTCGACTTCATAGGCTCCATTTTTATTGCTACATGTTCATTGTTGTAAAGATTTTTTCCTGCAAAAGAAAGAGATGCGAGCATTAACAAGTTGTTTCATTCAAATTATCAACCAAATCCACAGCCCGTGTGACATGCCTGAGAAACTAAGAGACTCCCACACACACGCAGACGCAAACATATATGTATGCATATAACATCATGCTGAAGAGCGCAACTGCAACTGGCCGGAACTAACTAGCATGCAGATGACGCGCCTCCTACCTGTTACATTGTCAGCGCCACGCCCAACACCAGAAGCACCTCCAAAGCAACACATGCGTCGACCTGACCATTAAGAGAATACCATTTGAAATACGATTGATAGTCGATCGAACTAACTAATGCCCCGCCCATCCCATCCCATCCCATCAAGTGCCTATCACCCGATCATAAAATATTTAATGACTCCTGGGTTACTCCCGGAATCAACTGTGATAAAAAAAAAAGTATATATCATTATAATATCGGATTGAAAGGAGTCGTGCTGCATGCCTCCCTGCCTTGCCTTGTCATACTTAATCTAAAAATCGATTTCTAAAATATAAATATTATACAATAAATAATAATTTAATCTAGCTTCTGTTTCTTTCTCGTTGCACACATCTTTATTAATTTTAGATCGCAAATATGTTGTATTCATAAATCGCAACTAATTGCTTTGTTTTGCGGTTTGCGTGGTCAGTTTTCCGACTTAAATGATTTGATTAATTAACTCGAAATTCATGTTTATCTTTTGTATTCACTTAATTGCATAAATCAAAATGAAATATATGTACACACACACACACACACACACACACACACACACACACACGTATGTATGAATGTTATATGTGTGTATATGAAAAAGGCCGCTAGGTGCGAAATTATGTCACGAATGACTACGAAGCAAAGGGGGAAGGGCTTATCGCTCACCGCACACAACATTGTCAACATTTATAGTCATCAAGCGAGCGAGCGGGCGAGCACACTCACACTCACATTCACTCACTCACACTCACACTCACACACCCACACACATGTGGATACTCGTGTGCGAAAAGCCGCATGACTTTGATTACAACAAAGCAAATTTGTATATGGAGCAACCACCCTACGGTCAGCCACGCCCCGCCCCGCCCCGAACCGCCCCGAACCGCTTGGTTTCCATGAATTCTTTATTTACCAATTTCAGTTTATTCGATTCTGAATTTAAACACTTCAGAATACAGAAACAAAATGATTTCGGCATCTACGTTTAAGTTTTCTGATTCAAATTCCCACAATATTTCAGAATTGTTTTTCTTTGGAATTACATGGGTCTGCAATTTGTCAAGATTTTCATTTAACGTGGCTCAAAAATCGAATTAATAGGCATTATGTTTGTTATTAGGTTTAGATAACAAAATTATTATGCATAGGATATATAATTTTCGTGGCAAAATACTACGGATTAACAAAATTATTACGAAAAACTGAATTTATTATTATAAATATTTTTTATATACATATTATATAATAATACCTACTTTATATATTATACACCCCCATCAATAAAATATTTCCTAATGTCTTTAGCAATTATATAAAAACATTAGAATCGGGCCGCTTTTCGCCTTCATGTTACACTTGGCTCACTTTAGAAGCGTGCCGTTATTCAAGCGTAACTAAAGCGCTCCTGACCTAACTCAATGCACGAGTATAGGCCACACACACACACACACACACACACACACACACACACACACACACACACACACACACACACACACACACACACACACACACACACACACACACACACACACACACACACACACACACACACACACACACACACACACACACACACACACACACACATACATACATACACATACATTATGCATTATATTGTGCATACAATCTAACACGCACATAAATTGACGAATCTAGAGAAACACAACAAAGGCACCTTTACTGGTCCGTGAATGGACAATTGATACAACAACAGCAACAGTGAACTAAATAAACCGAAATAGATCAACAATAGCAATGACAGCAATGATAGCAGCAACACAATAATTAATACAGGCATAATTATAATAATTCTAAGCTCGGCATTTCGTAATGGCTATCAAATAACTCATTATCGCATAAATAATGCAATGACCAGGCCCAAGCAAAAGCTGCAACAATCGGCTATCGAAGCAGCCACAATTAAGTCGCGGCATGTTAACTAACGGCAACATAACAGAGCACCGACTGTTAAGTGCCAGCGCAGTGCAACGCAATAAAAGTCTGCAATATTTTCCTGATTTCTGAATTGGAGTGTCCAAGTAACGGCATGTTAACTAACAGCAACATAACAGAGCACCGACTGTCAAGTGCCAGCGCAGTGCAACGCTTTTATAGTCAGCAATATTTTCTTGGTTTCTGAATTGTAGTGTCTAAGTTACGACATGTTAACTAACAGCAACATAACAGAGCACCGACTGTTAAGTGCCAGCGCTGTGCAACGCAATAAAAGTCTGCAATATTTTCCTGATTTCTAAATTGGAGTGTCCAAGTAACAGCATGTTAACTAACAGCAACATAACAGAGCACCGACTGTTAAGTGCAACGCAATAAAAGTCAGCAATATTTTCCTGATTTCTGAATTGGAATGTGAAATTCACCGAATAAAATGATAGCTCTTGAAAATAAGCAATAAGATAACCTATTTACGACTGTAAATATTTCATTTTATGGTACATTTTGTATACTTTAAGGTATAAAAATGTGAATCATCTGACATTTGTTATACATCAGCCATGCGAGAGAATAAGTTTTATCAGTTATATAAAGGTATTTCTGCAACTAAAGTGAAATAGAGCATCAATCATAAGATCAATCATTATTAAACAAAAACTAAATCATTTACCATTTACATGCATTTGCTAATTAAACACAGCTTTGTTTAAATAACACACACACACACACACACACACACACACAGACAGGCAAACACACACACACAAACACACTTTATTACCTGTTACAAGAGTGACTCATACACAAACACATGCATAGGCACATACACATGCACATGCACATGTGCTAAGAGCAAAAACCAGAGCTTAAGACATTGAATGATCACCTCGTAGCCGACACGAGAGACAAAGAAAATGCGCAAAGCGGAGCAGGTAAAAAGAACAAAGAGAGAAAAAAAAAACAAAAATAAGTAAAGAGAGATAGAATATGTTGGGGCGGATGCAATTAGTTGTCATTCAAAGTGAGGCGACTATGGCTGCTTAACAGTTTAAGCAGCACTGGTGGACGCTGTTTGCTTGGCTACCTGTTGGCCATAACGAGCGGCAACAGTCGCCGCAACAGATGTATGCAAATGCACAAAAGGAAGTGGCAAGCCCACAAAAGAAAAGAAGAAGAAGAAGCAGAAGCAGAGGCAGAAAACCAAGCGAAGTAGCAACAATTTTATAAAAGCGCATTTAGCAAACAAAGCAAAAGTGGCGATGCCAACGCCAACAGCAACAGCAACAGCAACAACAACAGCAACAGCGACGACGACGGCGACGACGACGACGACTGCGACAACAAAACAGATGGCAAAATGGAATGGCATTTTATTTTGTATTTTGCAAAAACACAATTCTCATTGTGGTTGCCCAGTTGTCGTTGTTGTTGTTGTTGTTGTTGTTGCTGGCCACCTTCTGCTCTGCCGTTGGCAGCCATGAAAAGAGGAATGCACATGCAAAGGAAGTCACAACAAAGATGGCTATTCAAAAAATACGCGAAGCCAACGTCGTGTCGCATGCCAAAAGCGAAATAAGAAGAAAAAATAAATCAAATGAAATGAAATGAAATGAAAACTTGTGGGCGTTAAAGCGCACCGCGCACAAAATAACTTTCGAGTCGTAAGCGTAATTGAAAACTTCTTTGCAGTTATAAGACGCGAGTTGTCGCTCGCAATCAGCTACCTTCTTGCTGTGACACGACTAATGAACGATGTACGTCCTGATACAGTTCATAAAGACACCGCTATGTTGGCCCACTGACTGCGACAGTTGTGTGTACAGCTTGTGGCCAACTTCTGTTGGTTAGGGTTAAAGGCAATCAATTTCATTTCAAGTCGTTTTCTTGATATACCCTTTCGTTCTTCATAGATTTCATTGTCTTTAGATACAACCAGTTGCTGTTACTTGGCTAATTCGACCAACTAGTACTATAACTAGTCAGCTATATCAACTTTATAGTTGCACTCAGATGTCAATGAAATAGTAACAGATTAGCTTATTCAGAGTTAAATCGGTCCTCGCTCTCTCAAGCGGTCCGATTTGCCAAATTTTGCTAGCCAACTCCGAATGAGCTGTTCTTTAACGATGTGTTCTATTAAGCTATTTCGATTTTAGCCAATTAACAAACTAACTAATTCGACGCGTTCGATACACGGAATACATATACCCAACAGACTTAGTGTGCATCTCGTGCTAAATCAATAATCCATACAATTCCAACGACTATTGTAGAGAATATTGAGCCCATCATTCTATATAGACGCTTAGTTCTAGTGCCTGAGCAATTAAAGCTCAATTCAATTCAAGGCTAAAGACTCCAGTTTCCGCCCGAATCGTTCTCCATATAAATGCATCATTGTTCCCCTCTATAATTTTCGGTGCCATTCGAAATGAAAGATGAACTTACCTAAACGCAATTCGCCAAAGTTACCACAGCCAATTTTTTTACCGACACGAAAATTTGGTCCGACCATGAGCACACCGGTTGTGGTGCTTACAGATTGGCGGGTGGAATACATGTTATTGCTTGCGCTCTTGCCACCGGCAATGGTAGCATTTGCCACATTACCAGCGGATGGACCGGCAGTTGTTGTCTGTGGACCGCCGCCACTGCAAAGATAACAGATAGAGAGAGAGAGAGAGAGAGAGAGAGAGAAGACATTGATTAGTTATATATTAATGTGTAACAAGAGGGCATGTGTATGTGTATGTGTATGTGTATGTATGTGTGTGTGTGTGTGTGTGTGTGTGCGTGTGTGTGCAACAACCTGAGATAGGTTTTAAACTTTTCAATCAACTTGGGCGCCATTATTACACAAGTCTCAGCAAACCACAATAAACAAGAATTAACAAAACTATCTAATCGAAATAAACGTAAGCAAAGAGCTCGAGATATATGAAACACAGCCGCGATTATCGCGTACAACTGGCGCTCTTCCGGCTAACGATTTGTTGTATTTGTTGTGTTTGAATTGTAAAGTACGTACTCTTTTTTTTGTGTACGATACATTCAATTTCGAGAGACGAGAAAAGCAAAGCAATGTATTTATTATAGATATTTTAAATAGTTTTTCTATTTTATTTATTTTTTTTTTTTTTTAAATTTTTCAACTCGTTTCCTTAAACAGTTTTGAGATCTCGAAAAACTGTGTGATCTGATCATTTAAAATACAATTGGCCGACTACGTAGACCAAATGTGGCCAATTCAACCAATTCTTGGTCTGAAGCGCTGTTGGGAATGAACGAATGTGAAATACCCTTAAAATTCAATCTATAATAATTACAAACAAAACTTAAGGCTAGGAAATTGACTGATTTGAATAGAGATCAATTCAGAGATGTCAAATCAAACACCATTTCCATTGACATTTCGAGCGATAATTAAGCTAAATTAGTTATTAACCTGTTTTCTTTAGCCAAGTCAAATGAGCAAGCCATTGCACTTGCGCATTTGCCAATCAGAAAGAGTAGCTTGAAAACTTGCTTGGCGTGGCAAAGGACAATGACACAAAACTTTTCGCTTGCATTTTTAAATAACCACAACAAAGCGAGCCACAGAGACAGCCGCAGACAAGCCGCAGCCAATCATAGATACTCGACTATGACTACGACTACGACTGCTGCTACGACTTCGACTCCGACTCCGACTCCGACTTCGACTCCGACTCCGACTCCTCCCTTCTTCTCTGTCCAGCTACGCGGCCATGTAATGTGTGGCCGCCCGCGCGGAACCAATTTGGGTGACTCATTCGTTGAGCGCGTCAGCTGAGCTTTCTGAATTATTATGGGCACAATACACACATACACATACATACACATACACATATATATATATATATATACATATATATTTGATTAAGACAAAAGCCTTTTATGCTGTGCTGCTTGGCATTCACAGTTTGCTGTGCGTCTTGGGCGTGGCATGGCGTGGCGTGGCGTGTAAAATCTGCTGTTGCAAATCTAGTTCAATGTCAGGTCAATCATTCAAATGATTGCAACATCTGCCACAGCGTGCAACGCAGCGACTCATGCCGGAATCTCAAGGGAAACCCAATGGCTACGGCTGACTAAGCTTGACGCAGTTTCCCCCTCAGCAAGTGTCGCTCATCGCGAGTTGCCCTGCGATGTTGATACATTCAATATCGAATTAATTCATTTGTCTTATTGAAAACAAATGCTAAATTCAAATGAAAAAATGAAAAAAGAAGAAACTAGCGCACATATTTAGATCTCCCCAGGCGAAAGATGAAAAGAAAATTTAAAACAAATTCAATTATTACATAAATATGCTTAGCTTTGCCTTAGTTTCCTCTCTCTCTCTCTATGTCTGTATGTACAAATATGTATATAATTTTATATAAAATTCTTTATGCTGGCTATCAGTTCACAGTCATATCGGTACCCACACACAAATATATGTATGCATATACATACATCGATAATTGTACCGTTAAGCACTGCTGTTAAGTAAAAGAAAAGAGTATAAACCGCCGATAACAATTAAGCCCAGGGCAGTTAACAGCAAACTTTCTGCAAATGTAGCAGCCAAATTGCTGTATGTGCGAATGTGTGCGTGCGTGTGTGTGTGTGTGTGTGTGTGTGTGTGTGTGTGTGTGTGTTGTGGGCAGCTGAAGTGGGTAGTGGGTAGTGGGAAGGCAACGGACTAAATCGAATTGAAACTCAAACTCAAAAGAGAAACCCGTTTTTGTGCCTCTCTGTCGCTGCTGTGCTGGGGCAGGGGCAGGGGATGCGGCTGCGGCTGCGGCCTGCCTGGTTTTATGGCTTAATATCCTGCAGCGAAAACTGGTTCAAACCAATCCATCGATCGATCGCCACAACGAACTTCGCAGCGAGCTCCACAGCAGCAGTTCAGTTTTCACAGCATTTCGGGTCGTTCGCTTCACTTCACTTCACTTCGCTTCACTTTACTTTACTTCACTTTACTTTACTTTACTTCTTGTTTATTTTGCAGCTTTGTTCCATGTTGTTGCTCTTCACAAAACGAGTTCTCGCTTGCGCTCTCTCTCTCTCTTTGCTTCCCATTCTCTCTCCCTCCCTCTCTCTCTCTCTCGCTCTCGCTCTCTCATTACCTCTTGCTTGTTTGCGTTTCTTTCTCTTTAGCTTTGTTCGTTTTATGAATTAAATGTTAGCAGCAAAAGGCTCCCAGTGGCATTCGGATTCGGATTCGGATTCGGGACAACCGCACAGCTGGCCCAACTATCGGTTGACCGGTTTCTAGTTGCGAAATGAAGGAAGCAGCAAAAGAAACCCCTCCCACTCAACACACACACACACACACATACACACACACGCACACGCAGACAGAGAGTGAAATAACTGTTCTTTGGAATTGAAAGAAGTAAACAAGAGTTCGCTTTATCAAGCATTGTAAAACAAAATCCAATCATAAAAGATTATTTAGCAGTCGGAATCTGACACAAATTTAACAAAGTTGTAATATTTTCATAAATTCACATTAATTTACTAAATGAAAATAAATGAAACTTATAGAAATGTGAAAATTTCCACTATTGAATAATTAGTGCAATAAATTCCAACAATTTTTTTTTTTATACGAACTTTTTATATTATATTTTCATTTTATAAATACTGTAAACAAAATCCAATCATGAAGGATTATTTAGGAATCTGAATCTGACACAAATTTAACAAATTCCTCAAATATAAAATTTTTGAAAATTCACATTAATTAAATATAAATTATAGAAAAATAAAAATCACTATTCGACAAATAGATTAATAAATTTAATCATTTTTTTTCTATATTATTTGAACATTTTCTATGCTTTTGCTATTTTTTTTGCATTTTATAGCAAACAAACTTTATGCAAAAATAATATTTTTTTTTTTAATATTTAATTAAATATTTCATTTTAGTCAAACAAATAAAATTGTAGCCGAAAATTCACGAACTTCCGTCCAGTAAAATTGAGTAAAATTCTTAATAAATTTTTAAATTATTTCTATATTAATTTTTCTTTTGGCAACTATTTTCCTTAGAGCTATGAGCAGCAGAATTCGAATAGAATAAAACACTTTGTGACAGTAAAAGGAAATCCATGTAAAGCAATTTTAGAACAAAATCAATATTTAATTAAAAATAAGCCATTGGCTAAAAATAAAACTCTTTCATGGAAAAGTGGTTTTCCACACACACACGCCATGGAAATATACAAAACAAAAAAAACAAAATAAACCAACGCAAATTGGACAAAAATTGAACTTAAAGCAAAAATGGAAAGAGAAGTTAACGAGGCGGCTCGACACAAATTGGGTTTGGAAATTCGTCATAATAGGCGGAAAATCCCCGGGTGAAACTTGACAAACGAGTGTCACCACTTAGCAGCAACAGCAACAGCAACAGCAACAGCAACAGCAACAGCAACAACAATTGAAAAGTTTTTAGCATTGGCCAGAGCAAAATTTGCCTAATTTATCAAATTATCGATCTGGCAGTTGACCAATGCTTGTCAAACTATGACTCAAAATCTGCCCCGCACGTTGACTCAATTTGTCAATTGAATTAAGCAAAACTTCGACCAGAAGCCCTACAAAAACTTTTTGCGACAGCAATTATATAATGTGGCAAAAAAAAAAAAACAAAAAAAGGAAAAGAAAAGAAGAAAAACCACAGCCCAAAACAACAGCAACAACAGCAACAAATGGGCGCTTAAAAGTAAACAAGAAAATAAAGCACAGCCGAAAAAAACTGTTGCCAGTAACACACGCACACAACTAAATGTATGTGTATGTGTACATACACACACACACACACACACACACACACACAAGAAATGCTTGATAAATGAAACAAGTGATAAGCAGGTCTGCCTTATCAACTACTTTGCCGCGTCTCATTCGCCTCATCCCAAATGGATTTGTGAGCGACTGTGACGTGTTTGCGCCTTTTTATTTTATTTTATTTTTATTTTATTTTTATTATTTATTTTTTTTTTTGCATTTGCTTGCGCATAACAATTGCGTTGTTTCTATTTTTAGACACAAATCAATTTCATTTTAATTGTCCGACAGCAAATGAATATCAAAATCACATTATTGGAATCTCCCAACTGTCGACGAGTGTCGCTGCTGCTGCTGCTGCTGCTGCTGCTGCTGCTGCTGCTGCTGCTGCCGCTGCTGCTTCTTCTAAAAGTGATAACAATATCAATATCAACTATATTTTGATAAATTTAGTTTGGTGAATTACAATTATTTTGCTGATTTATATACGAACATATATACTTCACAGATAAATCACACATTGACAGTTCATTATCAGCTGCAAAGCGGAAACAGTGAACTGAACTTTTGCCAATTATTTACATTCTTCCGGTTTGAGGCAGTTTTTTATCTCGCGATGCCACGACAAATAGAAAGGCAAAGCCTTAAGTTGTTTTCTTCTATATATCTTACTTTGAATGACACTCAAATCTCCATGAATATCAAATGAAAACACCCTTTAAGCATTTGAAATGCAAATGCCGTCGTTTGTGTTTGTATTGAAAATTAGAAATAAAGAAATTTTTTTTTTTTGTTTTTTTTTAGAGTAATGAATAGAATGTTCATAATTCGATTCTATTGACAAAATGCCAAAGCAATGCGCATTGTTATTGCTTATGCATATTATTGTATCTTCTGCTGCTTCTTCTTCTTATTGTTGTTGTTGCTGCTGTTTGTAATCGAATTGCGGCACACACATGTCAATATCCCACATTCAATGGCATTTGACGTTGAATAAAAACAAAACGTAAAAAAAAATACGCTAAACGAACTGAAAAAAGCACAGCCAGCACAAGCAGTCAATAAAAAGCGTAGCAATAGCGAACGCCTAAACAACAACAACAACAACAACAACAACAACAACAACAACGACAACAGCAGCAACAACTATAACGACAACATTTTGATTCACATAACATAAATGAGCAGTCGCCGTTCGCGCCCACTTAAACCCCACTGCGGCCCGCCCTACAACATGTTCAAAGACAACAAGCTGGGCAAAATGATAAGCAAAGAAGAGAGAGAGAGAGAGAAACACTCACGACAAACATTGACGAAGCTGCAGTACACACACACACACACTCAAAGACAATCTCTCTCTCACACACACACACGCCAACCATTGACAAAGCTGCAGTACACACACACACACACACACAGTCCGAAAAAAAAACAAATTGGCTAGATAAGGGCGCGTTGATTAGCGGCCGCGACGTTGTCGTTGACAGACAAACAATAGCGAAGTCTCAAAATGACGGAGAACGGAGAACGGAAAACGAGTGGTAAACGCTAAAAAGAGCGCCGGTAAAAAAAAAAATAAAGAAATAGCAGCGAGTAGGGCAACAACAGCTCACTCTCCACTGCAGTTGAGTTGCTTTCGCGTGTGTATGTGTGTGCATATGTGTGTGTGAGCAGCGTCTCAATGGCCGATTGACCTTTGCATGTTAGATTAACATTGACTATGCATCTCTATGCACTTACTTTGTATGTATGTATGTATGTATGCAAGCACTTATATGTATGTATGCACATATATGCATATATGCACATACTCGCATATCTGTGTATGTGTATGTGTGCTGCTTTGGGGGCCAGGCATCTAGCTACTTAATTAGTTTAGTCCGCAATTCGCACACGTGCAAGAGCTAGAGTCTATGTAAATGAGCTTTAGAGGTCAAACTTTATCAGCAGAACAGCGAAAACGCCCACCCAGCCAATTATACACACACATACATACACACATATACATATGTATGTACATATGCATGCATATATGTATGTACATATGTATATACATATGTATGTACACATATGTATATAAATTGTCTGTAATTTGCTCTCTAGTGTCTTCTTCCTGCATAGACAACCTTCTCGCTCGTTAGCATTGCGATATATACCATCCTACAGAGCTTTTCGTTCTACTTTTTCAATTCCTTCCTTCCGCTTGAGGAAGGACGCCATTGCCGCTTGCTCGCCCCCTTGCAACTGACGGCATTGAAAAGCCTCACGTGTATTGGCAACCACAACAATACTCTTTCGAGTGTGGAAGTAAATACATACATGCACACATGCACACATACCATATGCATTATTCACATGCAAATGTGTGCGTGTGTGTGTAGTCCGTCTCATCTTGCAGCTGCTTGGAGGTCAAAGAGTTTTATTTTTATCTTTTTGTTAATGGCAGAAAAAATGTGAGTGAGCTTCAAATTTACAGTTTGAAATGCGAGCTTTTTTTCAACACATTTACATACACACACATGTATGTTTAACAACATATGCATGCGCATGCATCGTATGTATGTATGCATGTTAAACACTAACCCGGCAAACTCCGTTTAACGGCGCTTTTAATTCTGCTTTGCACTCTTTCACGCGCTCTCCGAACGCCGCTGTGGTCTCATGTGTGTGTTCCCGCTGAAAACGATGCGGGGGAGCAGTCCAGCGCTAATGTTGCTTGTCAAACTGTAAGCACAGCTGTTTCTTCGGTTCCTCTGCTGCTGCGGCCGTTCACTCGAGCTCGTTGGATTGGGGCAGCGTCTGTTGCTGCTGGTTGTTGTTTTAATTGAAACTTGTTTTGTTAATTGCTTAATTGTTATTGCAACTTGTTGTTTTATCATTCAATATGCACACTGCACATGCACTTCACTATTATTATTTTTATTATTATTATTATTTTTGGGCATTTTCTATTAATTCAAAAATATAAAAACTTTTTACTTTCTTTCTCTTTATTTATTAATAAAATATATTTTTATTTTTTTTTCGCACTTCACTTTGTTTTTTCTTTTATTTTGTATTCATAAATTTTAATTACTATTATTTTTTATTATTTTTTTTTTTTTGCATTTGTCGATTATTTAACGCCAACGCGCTTTCTATTTTACACAATATATCCACTAAAGTCTACAACAACAATGGCAGCAGTAGTCTCCACTAATTTTTGTTGCCTTTGCCTTTGTTTTTGTGTTTGCCGCTGTCTGCCTGCCTGTCGGTCGACAATTAAAGCTCAACTACAGTCAGCGCAGAGTGTGTTAAGTGTTGTTGAGTGCTGCTGGCTGGGAGTTTGAGTGAAATATGTAAAATTGTGTTGCTGTTGTTGCTGTTTCTTTCATTGTTTTTTTTTTTTCATGTGTTTTCTTTGTAATTTGTCATATCCGTTGCGCTTTGCATCTTGCATGCCTGATGCCTGCATGCCTCGGCACCCTGCTTACATCTGACAGTTGCAATTCGAGTTGCAACTTTCGCCACATTATGAAATTAATGAAGCGCAGGAGGCGCCCCCAACTGCTGTCTTTTAGCAGTTTTAGCAGTTTTTGCAGGTCAAATGTCTGATGAGGACTACTTATATGTGTTTATATATATACATATGTATATAAATGTACAAAGAAGAGATACAGAAACCGAAAGAAACCAGGCATAGGCACAGGCAAAATATAAATTGTAGAAAAAGTCATAAATAACTCGAAAAACCAGTTTCGTGTTGCCGGTGTACACACACCAAAAGCAGCAAGAGAAACAACAACAACAACAACAACAACAACAGCAGCAGCAGCAGCATCAACAATAAACAAATGTGCAAGAAGTGCGCTGCTGCTACTGCTGCTGATACTTGAGTGAGCGAGAGGGCAAGCTAAGAATAACACGCTTAAAACTCGTTAAAGTTGTGCAGAAGAGATATGTATAAAGCACAGAGGCAAAAAGACAGCTGACTCAAATCAGAAAATAGATACATAAATACACACACACACACACACACACTCACATGCACAGTTTCTGCAGTGTGTGTGAGTGAGTGAGACAGAGGCGACGACAGTCAAAAGATAATACGTTTTTACAGTTTGACAGTCACAGTACTCAGCTGCATAGCATTGAGTGCAAACTGCAGACTGCAGACAAAGCAAACTTAACACAAAATGTGGCAGGCAGCAAACTGGAGCAAACACAAATTAACAAAAAAAAAAAAAGGAAAACATCACAACGATAAAGTGATTAACACACATACACACGCACACAATTCAATTGTATGCACGTGCATGTATATGCGTAAACACCCACACACAGACACATACACTCACTTAGCCACGCATGCAACGGCATACAGAATTTCCTCCATGCGTATGCTTCTCTGTTAGTGTTGTTGTTGTTGTTGTTGTTGCTGCTATGTATGCACACCCGCAGCGCTCCGCGCGACCGAGCGTTGCAAAAACAGCTTGGTGTTTTTTTTTTTTATTTTTTTGTTTTACGCTAACAGCACCGATAATGGCCGCAAAGAAATGACAACTGCTACGGCGCACGATCGAAAACGAACTGAGAGCACGAACGGCGAGCAACAGCAACTAGCGAGTAGCAATTCGCGAGAGTGAACGAGCGAGAGAGCGTAAAAGACTGAGAGTTAGAGAGGGACAAAGAGAACAAGGTTCAGCTGCTGCTGCTGCTGCTGGCGCTGGCACTGGCACTGGCGCAGCCACAGCAGATATGAAACACTTGTGCTTGTGAGCGTGTGAAAATTAAAATGCGGCAAATGAGCATTTTGTATTAGTATGTAATTATTGTTGTTGCTGCTGCTGCGCTGCTGGCGTTGCTTGCTGCTGCTGTTGCTGTTGCTGTTGCCATTACTGTCGTCGCGCCGTAGGGGAGAAATACTCAATGTGCGAGAGAACGAAACGACAGAAGTATTGATAATGATAAATAGTTGTTCTCGTGTGCGTATTTATGTACATATGCATACATATATAGATAGCTGGGTGTGTGAGTGTGTGTGTGCACATGTGTCAGAGTAAAAACTACACCACAAACTCGTTACACATACAAATAGCACCTGTCAAGCACATGAACATGTACAAAAATACAATACACACACACACAGACACAGACACACACACACACACACATACAGCAAAGCCGGCAGCAGAGATCTGCTAAACAATTGAATGTGACCAGAGAGCTGGCAGATTTCAACTGAAGTTGAGTGACTCATGCGCAGGTGCCTTGGCCTCGCACATTCACACATACACACACACACACGCACACACACATGATATATGAATATGTATACCTAACTGTGATATGTGACCAGCTGTTTGCTGTTAGTTTTAACAGCGACCAGCCACAACAGAGGCATATGGTATTTTATTTAACCCATTGACAACATGCATACAATTTGAAATTAACATTTTGACTTGTGGTTCAACGACTTTTGAAGCAGGTCGCGTAAGATGTTAATAAATACGCATACGTAATTTAATTATTTGTTGTAATTATACTGAATGCATTTAGATTATGAAATAATTATTAAAAACACTAAGCTTTATAGACACTATACGATTCGAATATCCTGATACCCTACACTAATTTGCAATGGAGTATAGGGTATTTAAGTTTATTAACTTTAGGTTCGATCGATATCGATACTCTGTCGTTATCGATACTTTTGCTTAGTAGTTTAACATTTGTTAACCTAGTAAAAGCATATCCAATTGCTTGCTCAGTCTATCATACCTTGCGTACCTTTCAGTGTACAAAAATAACGAGGTCGGTGTCGCAGCGTTGTTGCCAACCAACAGGCAACAACCAGCACACATACAACATAATAAACTACAACTTTTCGTACGACTTTTATAATTTTTTTTGTTTTTTTTTTATAGCTTGGTGGGGAGGGAGGCGGGGTGGTTGGATATAACCTAAATTTTGCGCTATCCAAAGCAACTACCACAAGTCGAATAGTAACTGTAACATGGTGTAGGCCAGGCAACAATAACAGAGTTGCCACCTGTCCCACACCAGAGCAGCAGCAGCAGCAGCAGCACGAGGCAAAAGTTGCGTGCGGCAGCAGGAAAGTGGCTTCAATAATCAGGCTGAAAAGCTGATGAAAACTCGACAAAGGCGCGACTGGGGGCCGGAAAGGGGAGCAAGTAGGCAGGCAGGCAGGCAGGCAAACCAACAGTGAGTAGCAGCTGTGGCACATAAAAACAAGGACAAATTGCGGATTTAGCAAAAAAAAAAATGAGAATGTGAATGTGAATGTAAGAGCGAAAAGAAATAAAAAGAAAACACACGACTGCCAGACGGACAGCGGAACGATGGAATGGCGATGGAACGACACAAACACAAACACAAACACAAACACAAACCAAGTGACCCATCAAACATTATGCGCCAATGACGTCATTAAGCTGTTAGCGGCTGTCAACGTTGCTGTCTCTCTCTCTCTCTCTCTCTCTCTCTCTCTCTCTCTCTCTTTCTCTTTTGAAATGCCTGATAATTTGTGTGGGTGCATGAAGAAACAGCAACAAAAACAACATGCTAAATGCCATAAGATGTCGATGTTTAATAAAGACATAAGGAACAAATGATGCTGATGTTATGCAGCCAGAAAGAGATAGAGCGCTATTTATTTATTTATGTATGTATATTTCTACAAGGAATTAGGCAAACTGCATAGAACGGAAATCAATTGGTAATAAGTGGACACGTTGATGATTACTTGAGTAGCTGGTGGGTGGGTCTGCGGTGGTCTGGCATTTAAGGCAAATCGTTTAGCTTTCATTTTGGAGAAACACCTTGACAAGACGTGTGTGTGCGTGTGTGTGTGGTAACATAAAAAGCAGCGATTGAAAGCTTTTGTATGTATAAAAATAATGTGTACATCAAGAGCATCGGCGACGTCAGCAGAACTAGATGAAGCAGAAGCAGAAGCAGAAGCAGAAGATGACGAAAAACCAATAGTGTGAAATGTTCATCTAATTAAATTAGATGCCAGTCATGCTTGAAGCGAAAAGCTCAAATGGGCGCGAGCGGGACGGCACGACATTGTGATGTAGGCGCTGAGAGAAAAAGGTGCATAGTAAAGAGACAGTCAAACAAATCGATGGGATTTAACGACCAGCCAGCCAGCCAGCCAACAAAACAGTAGCACACACACACACACACACACACGCACACATGTACATATATACATACATATACATACATATACATACATATATAGCTGTGAGAATGCTTAGGCGCAGCAACAATGCCAAAGTCCAGCGACGCAGGCAGGCATCGCAAATGTGACTCATGGCGAATGATATCGCAAGCCCTTGAAGAGACCATAAATGACGCTCGAGTGTGTCCCAAGCAAGCACAGCTGAAAATACTTAAAAATCTAAGCGAGAAATCACTATAAATATCAAATCATTATTCATTTCCTACGTTTACACTCAAATTAGAAGAGAGAGAGCGAGAGAGCGAGAGAGAGAGAGAGAGAGAGTACCAAGTCTTCGGCGAACGTTGGCAACGCCCGCCCATAAGTTAATCCTTTACACGGCCAGTCCACAAAGTGACGACGACACTTCACTGCGAATGGCAAGCGGCGAATGGCAGTGTCAAGTGACTGGACAGATATAAGCTGTTCAATACTGACAGCTGCTGGAGGACGCGCCGAGGCGATGACAGTCAGCCAAACCAGTGTTGATTAACAACGTGTATATATATATATATATATATATATATATACTCGTATGCATACTGAAACGTATCGTATCGTCGCTCTTAGCAGATTAAGTTTTCCCATGACTAATGCGTAACAGCAAGCAAAGACACCAAAGTCAAAGATGTCAATAAACAATGCACAAAAGTCCTCGCAATAATCTTTATAGCTTTGAATCATTCATAAACGATGACTAAATCAAAGTAAAACTGTTGCTTTCTGATAAAACTCACATGCATTTTATTTGGCCTATTACCAAAGACTGTCATGACGTATTACATCTAATTATATCACTAACTATATATGAATATATATGATATAAAATGAAAAAACACATTTCTGAAGTTAGTTAATTAGCCAATTACTCTAAGCTTCTGCAGCACAGAAGTGCATGGCTACTCTAGGAACATCTCTGATACTAACATCAACAGAATTTACTAACGACTTCAAGCTAATAACTTGAGTTTCAGATTATATATATATATACATGTATTATATATTATATTCATGTATTTATTTCAGAAGATAGCGAAAAGCGCTGCTTTTTGTCTGCTCTGTCGGCTGATTGAAACGAGATCAGAATATATATATGAATATCTATATAATTTTACTGCACTTGGCAGCAGTAACTCCCACAGACATCGCTCATTATGCATTCAACATTTAGAGTTTGGTTCTCTTCACTTCTCAGTTTCTCAATTGTGCAATTCTTTTTCTTTCGACTGCAATAGAGAGTAGAATTCAAGTGCAAAGCAAATGCCAAGTGCTTTTGAAAAAGTTTGAAATGCTCTTCTTCCTTGCAGCTAGCTGGCTGGCTGGCTGGCTGGCTGGCTGGCTGGCTGGCTGACTGGCCGCTCTATTTGTGGTGTTGGACTGCGTCGTCATCTTTATCACCGTCTAGCACTTGTGCTGCCGTCAGTTGACTCATTAGAAGCTCTAACAAGTTGGTCAACTTTTCAGCGCTCTTTTTATTTTCACTGCTCAGCTCTCGGTTTTTCCGCCGCCGCCTGCAGCCGCATCGCCTAATTCACTCGCGCTGCGACGGCCAAAGTTGAGTTCAAGAACAATTTGAATTTAATGAACCCCGCACACAGCAGCAGCCGTCAGGTAAGCCTTGTGTCTAGGGTCATTTGCGCTTCGGAGTCGGAGTCGGAGTCGGAGTCGGATTCGGATTCGCATTCGAATTCGGATTTATTTTGCTTGAGTGCCGCTCATCTTACGCGTCTTTCAGCCGTGATCTTAACTGGTTTTTGTTTTTTTTTTTACTTTGGCATTCATTTTATTTATTTTTTTTTAGCATAAATTTCATTTTAATTAATAATCATTTTAATAACACACAAGATTCCAGTGTTACCTCTCTCTGTTTTACTCCCTCTCTCTCTCTCTCTCTCTCTCTCTCTCACTTGATGCGTGTGCTCTCTGCATGGGACGCAATCTCAAGTCCAAGTTGCCAACAGTCTTTGTCCGATAATTACAGCACATAGTATGCAGTATGCAGTGTGCAGTGTGCAGTCCATAACATTTCAATCGAAGGTCAAATCACTTTAGAGCGATATTTCAATATTTAATCAATTAATTATGAACATCACGCTAGTCGCTAGACCTGCACTGGATATGGATATATCTATGTATGTATGTATGTATGTATGTATGTACGTACGTATGTCTATAGCCCGTTACGTTTACACAGTTGATGCTATTGGCTGATTGCGTTTGACATGTTTGTTGTTCTCGTGTTGGCATTTCACAATGCAACAGCTGTTCCATATGATACGCAAATAAATTATATTTTCATTAAACAAAAATACCTTGCTCTAGCGCTGTTTAAATGTACTTTATCCTTTTACCTTGAATTCCAATCGAATGCCTATCTCTATTGTTGCGCATTCAAGTCAGCTTGAACATTCCATTCCTCGAGTCAGAGATGAAAACATATTTTTTAATAATTTATATATATAAATTTTTTAAGTTCTCTCGACATAACATTCAGTTGTCGGCCGGAATGTACACAATTAATTTTTATTCTAGCCACTTGAAGCCATAAAGTTACACGAGTAATTATACCCCAAGGCCTCATTGTTCTGGCTTAGTTATTGGTCCCGCAGAGCCGAATACGAAAATATAGAAACATTAGTTTCGACTCGAAGGGCTGAGGGAAAGCCCAAAACAAAATTGTATTATCAGCGAAAAACAACAAGAAAGTCTACTCGAAATGCCGACAACAAACAAGGCTTACGGTACAAAAATATAAAAACAACAATAATAATAATAATAAAAAATAATAATAATAATAACAATAGTGGTGGGGCAGAACTGTAAACAAAGAGACAGACGACATAAAGCCAACAGCAACCTAGAAATGTCAATAGACCCGGCACAAGGTAAAGGAAACGGCGAAACAACTGAAATTTGTGCACATATTCTGAGAGCGAGAGAGCGAGAGAGAGAGAGAGAGAGGGATATACACATGCATGTGTGGGTGCATGAACTTAACTTTCCGCTTCCGCATACAAAGCACACGCATCCTCAACCGAATGAAATGCCATTTCATTCAAGCCTTCAACGAACGCATGTCTGTCTGCCAAGGAATCGCATTACAATAAGTGCTCAAGCCACAAGGCGAAGAAGAAGAAGAAGAAGAAGAAACAGCAGAAAGAAAAAGGAAAAAAGCAACAAACAATGTCGAAAACAGAATCAAATCAAATACAAATGTTTAAATAGAAATGCGATTTGCTAAAAATAAAATGTTAGAGAAAACAAAAATTCATACAGATATGCATGTATGTATGCATGTGTGTGTGTATGTATGTGTGTGTGTGTATGTGTGTGTGTGTAAATACATAAATAATAGTTGGACTTTTTCTCTTGGCCATCGAGAAAAGCCGCTGAGCGTTGGCACAGTGAATGGGCAACCCAAAAGAGAGCATCGACTGCTGCACACCAATACACACACTCAAACACTTATACTTATACTTATACTTATACTTATACTTATACTTATACTTATACTTATACTTATACTTATACTTATACTTATACTTATACTTATACTTATACTTATACTTATACTTATACTTATACTTATACTTATACTTATACTTATACTTATACTTATACTTATACTTATACTTATACTTATACTTATACTTATACTTATACTTATACTTATACTTATACTTATACTTATACTTATACTTATACTTATACTTATACTTATACTTATACTTATACTTATACTTATACTTATACTTATACTTATACTTATACTTATACTTATACTTATACTTATACTTATACTTATACTTATACTTATACTTATACTTATACTTATACTTATACTTATACTTATACTTATACTTATACTTATACTTATACTTATACTTATACTTATACTTATACTTATACTTATACTTATACTTATACTTATACTTATACTTATACTTATACTTATACTTATACTTATACTTATACTTATACTTATACTTATACTTATACTTATACTTATACTTATACTTATACTTATACTTATACTTATACTTATACTTATACTTATACTTATACTTATACTTATACTTATACTTATACTTATACTTATACTTATACTTATACTTATACTTATACTTATACTTATACTTATACTTATACTTATACTTATACTTATACTTATACTTATACTTATACTTATACTTATACTTATACTTATACTTATACTTATACTTATACTTATACTTATACTTATACTTATACTTATACTTATACTTATACTTATACTTATACTTATACTTATACTTATACTTATACTTATACTTATACTTTTTTCTGTTATTATTTTTATTATTATTACTGATCGCTACTTTTACTTGTTGACGTTGTTTTTAGCAACAGTTTTCGGTTCATAATCAATGCATCTTCAATTATGGAATTTCTGTTTTATTTCAGCTGCTTTTTCTATAACATTTTGTCAGTTATACTCATTCACGAAAGTGATTGTATTGGTATGAACGTAATTCTAGCTAGAAATATATACTCGTGCATACCCTGAAATTATAAAGTATCAAGATTTTCTCGTTGTGTCTATTGGGGGCATGGAAAATCGGAAAATGCATTTTCCAGCATCGCAGCAACCAAATTAACTGAAGCGCTAGAGTTGAAATTGGGAATATATAATCGAGTGAACAGCCTAAGATCACAAAGATATGGCGGGTATATCCACGCCCAGCAGCGACCTGACATTTCGGGAAAAACTGTATCTTCTACCTTCATCTATTGATTCGGGGGCGTGGCAAGGCGCAAAATGAAGCTGGCTGAATGAGTAATCTTAATTGATTCTGTTGTTATTGCTGTGAAATATCTATTGTAAATTGAATATTGAAATCAAATAAAATTGTTAATGAATTTCCAAAAACTGAATTCCAAACGATTCCGTCTAGGATAGCTGTCGATAAGCTATCCCATATCATGGATATTAGGTAAATTGTTTAAGGAACCTAAGGGGTATTTTCAGCAACGATTGACATAGTTTCTTTCCGAATTATCTAATCGCCAAACATTTCAGGTTATTTTCAACTTTCTGAGCAGCGGCGAACAACCTGATAACAACAACGCATTGCATTGTACAGACAGACAGACAGACAGACAGACATATATGTTCATACATATAAATCATTATAATGAACGTTTTATTTCTTTCTTTTTCGCGTTACTTAAGTTTTGAGATAACAAACAAAAGATTGAAAATATTGCTATAAAAACAAAAAAAAACAATTGATTTACTGACTTGTTTTCATATTTTCCTACAAATATATATATATATATATATATATATATATATATATATATATATATATATATATATATATATATATATATATATATATATATATATATATATATATATATATATATATATATATATATATATATGTTTATCAGCAAGTGAACAAAAGTATGCTTAGATAATTGAATAGATTATTCAGTTTGGAATTGGAATCTGGGAACGTGTTTAAGCTGCAATTGGGCAGTATTCGAGTTGGGATTATATTTTTTTGGGGTTTGAGTGTTGTGTCAAAACGAATTGAGTAAATATAAAATGAATGAATGAAAGAATAAATGAAAAATGGCAAATCTACGCACGATTTTCGAAGATTTAAAGCAATAGGGATTTGAGAGAGCTTTGCATACCACTGACGCAATGTCTTAACAACCATGTTTAGCCAACGCTGAATGAAATCAAATCTGTTGGTCGAAGGGGTAGGGTATTCGTATAGCTGATCGATTCAAATAGATATATTTTATGAAATGAATTGGATTTAACGCACTCACCTCGCTTGTCGTTCGCGTCGCTGCATGTTGTTATTATTGCTGTTGCTGTTGCTGTTGCTGTTGCTATTGTTGCTGTTGCTATTGCTGAATGAAAAACGCAATCACTTTCCACAGAATTTTCAAATATATATATATATATATATATATATATATGTGTGTGTGTATATATATATGAAACAAATAGCAACGGCTAATGATTGTTGTTGATAAGATTGATCCAAAACGTTGTAGAAATGCGAAATTGTTGCTCCAAATCAGCGTTCAAACTGTTGAATGTGTGGACTTTATTGTTGATCGTTAGATTTAGATGTTGTTATTAGTTGTTGGTGTTGGTGCTGTTGCTGCTGTTGCTGCTGTTATGTTGTGCGTGCACATACGTGCATACACATACACACGCACGCACGCACACACACACACAGGCGCACTGGCACACACGCACACGCACACACACACTCACACTCACTTAACATCCACGCATGCCGCGCATGCGTCCAATGCATACGGCAAGCGAATCGCTCTGTCGCCCTTCTCTTTCTCTCTCTCTTCCTCTCTCTCACTCTCACTCTCCACTCTCTTCTCTAGACACAAGTTCGCAACTGCCCTCTACTGCTGCTCCCTTCTGTTGTTCTTCTGTTAGCTTACAGTTGCTTTTGTTGTTCTGTTGTTTGTTGCTGTGGCATCAGTGCTGCTGTCGCTTGACATTTAAGTATTCAATTTGAGCATTTCCTTGGTGATTTGTTAAATGTTGTTGTTGCTACTGTTGCTGTTGTTGCTGCTGGTGTTGGCTATTGTTGAATGCAGTTGTATTATATATTTGTATTTGTATATATTCACTGTTTGTCTTAAATTTAAGTGCTCGTTCGCTTGTCCAGTGCGTCGAAATATCTTTGCTATTATTGTTGCTCTTGTTGGATAAAGAAAGGCAGTTACGTTCTATGTAGTACTAAGTAAACAAATAATTTTGGCTAACAATTTAACAAACACACTTTTGCACATTTTCCCCACAAATTTCTAACAATTTTTGAAAATTATGGTTGACGTATTTTGCTAATGTTACGCCTACGACAACTAACAACAACAGTTTTCTGTTTTCTTCTTTTTTTTTATTATCTTTGATCGGTTTTCTTTAGCTTATAGTCTCAAATTCTATTTAGGCGATCGTCACATTGAAAATATGTTTATTTGCCTTTTTTGTGTGTGGGGATAGTAGCACTGTTGAATGTACACCTTAAGGCCGACCCTGCGATTTGCATGTCATAACAGGCTGTAATTGAAAAAATAAAAAACGGAATAAATATGTAATAATAAAAATTAAAAAAGCTGCATTTATTTCATATATTTTAAATGAAATTTAGTATCAGGCTGAATGAAACTTGTCTAATATTAAATTTCATAAAATAAAAAAAGTGAATAAAGAATATTAGTTACTAATTAATCTCTGACTGACTAACTAACTAATATTTTAATAATTAATTATTTTAATAATTTTAAGAGTGCGAAAATGCACCTAATAGTTGTACAAACAGTATATTGTGGTATATTCACTTTATTAGATGCGGTCACACTGAAGCTGAGAGTGCCTGCGGCATACATTTGCCCATTGATTTTCATGCGTACAACTAATGCAAATATGCTTAACAATTAGTAATCTAGTCCAGGAATTAACACAGTCAGATCCTTTAATAAAAGTTCAATCTAAACCAAACAGACGACACAGAAGCCGCCATCGCTGCAGCAACAATGTTAAGGAAGTGTCTTAAGAATCAGGCCAATTAGTGCGTAGACTTAAATATATGAATGACCTGAACAGAAATGGTTCATGCGCGTTTTTTTTCTTTTCCTTCTTTTATAAACAAGAAGGCCACACAAATTTAAAAAAGAAAAACTGTGTATTTGTACGTGATTTTTTATTTCATTGCTTTTTTGAATGCTTTCGGCACGCAAAAGTTTCTCGCCAGCCGCCGCAAGACTACAGGGGTACAAACGCTAACTGTTTGAATTTGGCCATATATATATATTTATATGTGCATATATATATATTTTTTTTTTTGTATTGCCAACGCATCATTTGAATGACTTTTTGTAACTTACTGCTAGATTTATAAATTTTATGTACCTTTTCGATAATTTTGCACACATATTTCTCACCTACGCCTCATTTTTCATTGCTCACTTACACACACACGCGCGCGCACATACACAGTTACACACACGCACACACACACACACACACATGCACACCAGCGATTGGCCAATTGCTATAGTCGGGTACATGCATGCGATTTTACACTTATTATGCGGCGCGGTTTTTTTTCGGGATTCTGTGTTTGCTTCTTATGTAAAAGTCAAAAGACAAACTCTGTTTTAATATTTATACGATTTGCCATTAAATTGTTTTGCAAAGCCAAACGTACGCAAGAGAGCACGAGAAAAATGGAGCGACTTTTTCCCCTGCCTTGCACACACACACACGCACAAATTGAACACTACGTTGCAATGTGACCGTGCATAAATAATGAAAAAATACTAAGTTGTAAAAGATCCAAAAGCATTCGGCAATTTATACTAAATATACTAGGCAATACACAAAAATAATTAGCCGGCCTTTTTTTGGAAAGGGCCAACTTTAAAAGCACTCGACAAACGTTTCTCAAACGCACTGAAACACTTTTAATTTTTTTCAATCTACATTTCGATTTAATCACTACCATTGTCTTGTCATACAAGAGTTATTTTAGGTAACATCTGTATATGCTCCACACACTGACGCAATCACCAATATATTTCACATAGGGATTAGATCACTTTTAATTTATAATTACATTCATTCTACGCCATTCTATAGAGCACGCTAACCGAATATTAGCAACAAAAAAGAAAACTATTTTATGTACAGGTGCAAAAATTCTACTCCTCACCAAAGTGCCCGATTTTAGTATTTTATTAATCTATGATTTTGATCATCGATAACGACAATGACAGCTACCGTTTTCCATCGATATTAAATATATTCGATTTGGCAACTAATACAACGATAACAGAACTTAAAATTTAAATCTAAACTAAAACTTTCCTTTTGATAAAACTGCGAACTCAGTGTTAATTTATGAATGTGTTTGATAAGTTACGTGTCGAACCTAATGTTTTAATTTAAAACACTTTAAAAATATAGTCTTCATTCGATAATTGTAAATGCTTACAGTTACAGTAAATAGACAGTATTTATTTATTTAAAAGAATATTAAGCTCAAATGATCGCATACTTATGTTATTGATTGTTAATATATGTATTTAAGTATGAAATAATTTTCGAATTGAAAATTTAAAATGTTTAAAAATACTATATCTATCTCAGTTATCGATAACTTTGTTGCAATACAAAAAAGCGCAATTTTTGCCTTATTATTGAAATCAAAGCTAAGTAGCACGTGCAATTGTGAGGGACGCTGTTGAACTATTTTGGTGGATTCTATTGAACAGACAAAATGGGTCGAATTAAAGAAAATCAATCAAAAAAGAAGGCAAGTTTTTAAAATGTTAAATAACTGCGAACTATAAAGTCATTTAACTCTGCAGACTTCATTGACGGATTCACAAAGCGGTTGTGACCAAGTTGCTGCCGCTGTCACCAGTAGCGATGATGGCTTCGATGAACCAAAGCCAATCACGGCGCAAAAACGTAAAGCGCCGTTCGTCAATGGCGAAGCAAAAAAAAATAAATTTAAGCGCACAGAAGCAAACGTAAAGCCTCCAACGTTGGAAGAAATAAAAGAGATTCGCGACACACGTAATCTCTTTCATTCAAATCTGTTCAAGCTGCAGGTAAAAGAGATGCTGGAGGAGCTCCAACTCAAACCCAAATACAGCACTTACATTGAAAACTGGATGGAGACGTTTACGGGTGCAGTACACGAATTCAAAGATGGATTGCTCGACAACTGTCAACTGGAGGTGCCGCTGCATCTGCACAAAAAACCATTTAACTTTCAATTTCTGACTCCAACGGCAGAGCCAAAGTTGATTGGCGCTGCCGCCACGGGAACATTGCTGGGCCCCAAACTTGTAGTGGATGTGGCTCTGGAAATGCCCGCAGCATGCTTTCAAAAGGATGATTATCGCAATCTGATCTACGATCAGAAGCGTGCCTTATACCTCGCGACGGTGGCCAGCAAACTTAAGCAGCTGGCAGCCTTCGCTGATGATCAGTTCGCTTACAACTACCATGCAAATAATCCACTAAAGCCAGTGCTAGAATTAACGCCCGCCGCCAAGATAGGCAAACATTTGTCCTTACGCCTGTATATTACAGCGCCGGCGGATATCTTCAAGTTGAACCGCTTTGTACCCTGGAATAACAACATTCGGCCATCCGTCTTCGGCGATAAATGGGATGAATCGGAAACGCTACCCTCCACGCAGCACTACAATGCCAACGTGCTGTTCGATCTGACGCTGGCTGAGAATCAAAAGTTGCTACAGAACACATTCACTGGTCAGCGTAACTTTCAGGAGGGCTTGCTGTTGCTGAAAGTGTGGCTACGTCAACGCCAGCTAGATGTGGGCTTCAGTGGCTTCAGCTCTCACATTCTAGCCGCCTACATTGTGTACCTGAAGCAACATCGATTGCTTCATCTGTCGAGCAGCAGCTACCAGGTAGCTCGAACCGTATGGAATCAGCTGGCCAACAGTGACTGGACACAAGGCATTACACTATCCCAACAGCAGCCGCACCAGTTGAGCACCATTGCCGGCTACTACGATGTGTGCTTCATGGATACGACTGGCTATTACAACCTGTGCGCCAATCTGCCGCTCGCTGTCTATAAAGCCATTTGTGCAGAGGCCAAGTTGGCCGTTGAGTTGCTAAACGATGTAAAAGTTAATAGTTTTTCGCATATCTTCATGCAAGTATCTCCACTGTATACGAGAATGGATAACATACTCAAGTAAGTGGCGCTGTTGATTAGCTATAATCTTCTATTCTGTATCTATGATTAAAAAGTTAATCAATCTCTCTATACACTATTCGTTGCAAAGGATTACGAATCCAGCCAGCGTGGATCAGCTACTTCAGTTGCATGTCCAGCCGCATGTCAAATACGATTACGCCAACTATGCGCATCCGCAGTTGCTGAAATTGCTGACAGAGTGAGTAACTATGTTAGGCTTCGATAGAAACGAATTAATGACCGTTTTCTTGTATAGCTTACTGCAGAAGGGTCTGGGACAGCGTGTCCATGCGATTCTGCCATTGGAAATACCTTGCACATCGTGGACCGTGGACACAAGGGCGCCAGCTATTGGTCACTGCTTGACGTTAGGCTTGATACTTGATCCAGAGCACGCCTACGAAGTGCTGGACAAGGGACCAGCGACAAATGAGAATGCCGAAGGCGCTGCTGAATTTCGCAAATTTTGGGGTGATAAATCCAATTTACGTCGCTTCCAGGACGGCAGCATTACGGAGGCAGTTGTTTGGGCAGCCGCAACAGATGCACCCAGCCAAAAGCGATTGATAGTACGGCAGATAGTATTACATCTGCTGGAGCAACATCTTCAGCTGGATCACAGCGATGTGCAGTACATTGCTGGTGAACTCGATATTGTATATACTCTAACGCCTTCGTTTAAAGTAGCCAAGCTGCAAACTAAACTGAAATTGGTGCAGGAAACGGATGCTGAGGCACTGACACCGCATGCCATCCACTGCTACGATGCACTGGCACGTCAGCTGCACAGTCTCGAGGATCTGCCGCTGGATATAGTGTCAATATCTGGTGTTTCATCGGTCTTTCGCTATTGCGAGCCTCAGCCTTTGTTGCCACAGGCGCGTCTTGTGGCAGATCGCATGCATGCTGGCCAAGTGCTGCGTGTAATCATTCAGCTGGGGCCGAGCGGCAAGTGGCCCAGTGAATTGGGAGCACTGCGCAGCCTAAAGACCGCCTTCCTGATACAAATCGGCCGGCAGCTAAAGGAGCAGCAACACCTCCATTCGCATCTATGTAAAGAGGGCCTGTTGGTACTGAAACAGGGCTACTGCTTTCTCTTGGAGCTAGCGCACACTAAAGAGTTGGCGCTGTTGAAGCAACAGCAAACGGAGCGTGGTGTGACTACCTATGTGGACAGTCCAGCTAGCCGCGAGCTTGAGCGACGTCACTACATATTGCCCAGAGTCAGTGGCGCGCTGCATGCGCTGCATCAATCGCATGGCACATTTGGACCCACTGTGCTAATTGCTAAGCGTTGGCTGGCCTCCCAGCTGCTCGATGATGGTCTGTGGCCATCCATGGCAACAGAACTACTGGTGGCACATCTGTTCCAGCAGCGACAGACGCCACATAGAACTGTCGCCCCACAAACTGGTTTCATTCGCTTCCTGCAATTGCTGGCTCACAGCGACTGGGCCAGCGAACTGTTCCTGCTTAATTTCAACAATAGCTGGACAGGTGATATACCTTGCATCTGTTCTATAGTCCACTTCACAAACGATTTGTATTTTTGCAGAGCAACAAATTACGGATTTGGAGCACAGTTTTCGCAGCGAACGCGACAGTTATCCAGCTTTGTGTCTGGCCACGGCCTACGATCAGCAGCATGCAGGTCGTTTGTGGACTAATGATGACTGTCCCAGCAAACCAGTTTTGGGTCGAGTCACTGTCTTGGCACGACACGCACTGCAGCTCATCGAGTCGAGTCTGTTGTCGCCGAACATTGGATTTGTGCGTCCCGCCCAGTTGTTTATGGCGTCCAATGATGGGTATGACCTGGTCATAGAGTTTAAACCAGATCTGCTGCCCAATACTCTGTGTTACGATCTCGGCTCGTCATTTTTACCTTTCAGTCAGCGCAATTTTCGCTTGCCGCTAGCGGGCAGTGACCAGTTGGCCAAGATTGTGCAGCATCTGAGGGTAAGTTGCATTGGAGACTTGTGATAAAAACTACCCAATTAGATTCGACTTCTTTTAAGCAATATTTTATTTGTATTCTTTCAGTCTGCTTATTCCGAATACGCTGCCTTCTTTTACAATCCGCATGGCGGTAAAGAGTTGGCCATTGTGTGGCGACCTGCCTCTGAATTTGCACCCAAACCATTCAAGGTTAACGAGCTGCAAGCAGCCACGCCCTGCTCAGCGGGGAAAGTCCAAGTGGTGAGGGATACGCTAGTCGAGGATTTCAAGTTGCTGCTTAAGGACTTTTATCTGCGCATTTGCACACCGGAGCAATTGAAGCGTGAGCAGCGCAGTCACAATAAGCCCAAGCGTTATTTTAATACCCAAAGTGAACCGGATACTGGCAAGCCGCACAAGAAAAAGAAACAACGGACAGTAACTAATCCAACTGACCCAAAGAAACGTCTAAAGAAAAGTAAATCATTAAGTGCACTATGTTAATATGTAAATACTAAAGTTGGACTACTTACAACTTACATAAAATTCAAACTAGACTAAATTGTAAAATCAAAAACTTTTGTTTAGAGTGGCCAACGCTGGTCTAAAAAAAGTTGCTGCTGCAAATCCTCCGCCTATTTCATATTATGGTCTTCTTTCGGCTTCCGCTCTTTGGTCAGTTTCTTGAAGAACAGATTAGGTCCCTGGTGTTTGAATTTTCGCTTTGGATCGGCAAAGGCATAAACTGTGTCGGTGGTCGGACAGAGATTTCTCAGGTATTTCGTTCTGCCAGTGTGTGTTAGGGTCGGACTGCAGGCATTCTTTGGAACCATTATTTTTGGGATTCTTTGCTTCCGCCGTGGTTTGTGATCCTGTCTCCGCCGAAGTGGGCTTAGTCCATGTTTGGCAACTACAACTTTTTTTATCTGCCGACCGCTTCTTGCTGCTATCAATCGGCTTTTGTTCTTGAAGTCCACTGGTCGATGTAGCAACGCTGTAACTTAACGGATAAGGTGAAGTGGACCTTGTCTGCTTGGACCAAAGCAGTTGCTTAGATACGTTCGCCACAACTGGCGAAGCTTCCTTTTCCATTTCAACGTCATTGCAAGGCGGAACAGTCGGAAAATGGGAATTATTCTGTGGCTGACTTGAGGCCAGTAATGTTTGCAGTGTGGATAACTGCGTAGCTGGTGCGCAACTGCCAAAAGCATTAGCATAGAGTTGACTAAAAATGGGAAGAGGATGTTGACTGGGCAGCACTTGATTGTAGGTCAATTGACGTATGTCCTCTATCCGTCTTATGTCCTGCTGTACAATCACGAACACCTCATTTCCCACGACAATAGGCACTGCAAAAGAAATAAGATAGGAAATCTGTGGTGCCAAGCCGCTGTGACAGCCTGATGCAAAGCTCACCATGCACTGCTGGCGCTGCCTCCTCGTGTACTTGAAGGAGTTTCGTGACTGTGTAATTATTGGCCATTCTTAATAACTAATTAATTTTGTGTTTCAAAACAAACGACACGATAAATTTAAAAGCTTCTGTTTTTATAAAAAATTCTGCTTAATTTACCTACAAATGTTTACGTAAACCTATCAGAGTGCTTAGAGAAAAAAAACAAAAAGCATTCCTTATGGAAAAGACGCTGAATGATAATCATTAAAATTGTCGGTCGAGATACGTTTAGGCACTGGAACTGCCAGCTGGTCTACTCTGGCAATGCACATTCAACTTCGGATTGATTCGTCTTTGAAACTGGATGGAATAATGCCCGGGGTCAAAATATCTTTATCCTTATTTCCAAAATCAGGATACAATTTTGCCGTTTGACCCAACGGCGTACAAAGTCGTCCAGAAAAATCCAAGCGTTTGTTCGATTGACTCCGTTCGGCTGAACTAATTATGTCAAGTAACGAGCTGCAAAACAATTGATACAGGTTTTCATTTGAAAATGAAACATAACTTCTAATACTTGACAACATACCGCTGTCCGCAGCCAGACATGCGTCGCTTGCTAGCTTTTAGTATACTGTGGGAAGAACTGCTGGCACTGTTGGTCGGCTCAAGGCGTTCGGGCGACAGGGGCGACTCAGTAAAAGAGCGCAAGTGAGCAGCACTTGGCTCCGATTTGTTGGTAGCATCCCCATAGGCCGCACGCAGACTTTGCAGACTTTCCAGCAGATTCTTGTGATGCGGCGTATGTGCGTTAAGCTGAATAAGTTGCTCCAGTTCTCTATAGAATAGTCTATACTGGTCCTTGGTCTTGTTTACCTTCAGGCTGGAAGAGTGCAGACAGTATGAATGTTATTTCAATATAAATTTGTATTGCTTTAAATTCTTATGTACCGTGCGTTATTTGAATTGCTGAAGGGTAGCAAGTCGCCGCGGGATGCGCTTTTGTACAGCTCGTGGATTTGCTGTTGGCAGCGTACCTCGTCCTGTTTGTCCATATCCTCCTTAACTAGCAAATGCAGAAAGTGTGGCAGCCAGCTTAGCTGTCGTTGCAAATTGAACAGAACTGTTACATTTGCTGTTCTGGGAAAGTACCGCGGTAGTCGTCTCCAAAGATGCTCTCCTTGAGAGCTTTTACCCTTGGGCTTCGTGCGTAGGGGCACCAATCGCGACATCTTAAGCAGTTGGCCCATTTCTGGTATACGGTAGTCGGCAACACGCCCACCGGGCCCATCATGAATTGAGGGCGCCTCATCCATGGCGGAACGTGCAATGGAAAGGGAGTGCACAAAGATTTCACCGCCACGTGCCGACAGCATGTGACTGGTTGTCTTAGTGCCTGTTTTCCGGGGCACTTCCAACAGTACTGAACGGCCGTTTAATAGAAAGTTGATCAAACAGGAACTGGGGCGTGAGGTGACATCTACGGGCGTAACGTTATATTGACCCACACACGGTTGCAGATCAGCAGAGCCGCAGCCACGCGGCGTGCACCATTTGAGGGTAACTGTTTCGTAGGAGGTTCCTGGCTTTATGCTTGTAGTGAAATTAAAATCTGGCCCACAAACTTTTGTATGGGCGGCACGTTCGTGCAATATTTCTACATCATAATTAGCGCTAGAATTGGCATTCTGTTCCTCTTTCATAGGTATGTTGGTCACGGTCGTGCTGGCCAGATCGTAGTGGCCCATTATAAGATGCAAAAGCTTATCCGAAATGTCTGGGGCATTGACCGTGTGTATTTCAACGTTAAGAAACGGCGATATTTCGAGCAAACTTCGATTAGTCACTAAAGATTCCACTCCCAGTGGCACAATGTTTAGTATAACTAGATGGCAATGATCTATCTGCAAGCCCTTTTTGGCAGGCGGTGCAACCAACGCATTTTGTTGCAACAGCACCGTATTAAATATATCTTCTAAGCCTGTGGAAAAGCAATCAGTTAAAATTATTTGTCTTAAAAAATTTCCAGATGATTATACTTACTTTTCATGCTGGTATTATCACGCGCCGATGTGATGCAGATGACACGACCCTCATTGGCAATCCGTTTGCAGCCGGCATGAGCCGCTTGGAGTTGATCATCGGTTGGCTCGGCCAATGCCTCGATGGCAGCTCGCAATCCATGTATGACCGAATAGTCGGACGATTGCGGAATACTACGTGATGGCACGCTTACCATCATCATGGCGTTGGAGACATGCGACATATTTTGAGTGCTCGGACTCCAGGTATTGACTATATGGGCCGCCGTATCAGAGACAATAAATCGCACATGTTTTTTACCAGGGAACAAATCCCAAACAATACGACAATACTCTATGGAGGACTCGACAGCACACGTCCACAAACTTTTGCTGAGCTGAGTTCCAACTATGGAGTTGCCACCAGTAGCTGGTGACTCGGGCACCGGTTTACCCTTTAGATAGTCCATTGATATATATTGCTCACTAGAAATGCTAAAATAGCGAGTGTGGTCCAATACAAATATGGTTTTTTGGTTACGCTGAAACATGGTTTTCTGCTTAATTTAAAACTTGCAGCTTATTCGAATTAAAGTTAAAACTGAGATATGTTTGTTGACAACAGGTGTTGCAATAGTGATGTGTTAGATTTTCGATATCGCAACTAAGTAACCGCGATAACCTAAACGATTACAGTGCCGCAACATAACGCAAAAAAAATAATCACCATAAATATCAATTGTTTGAAAGCGATCATTCTTAAAAGTCAAAAAGCACTTGAATGCTTCAATTAAGAATCATGAAGAGTCAAGTAACCTCTGAAAATGTATATATCCTATATACACATATATTACACATCACTCAAATTTAACGAAAAAAATACAAAAAATACAAATCATTGACATAAACAAATACAAATGAGTCTTTAATTTATTACAAATGAATTATTAATATTGAAATCATAACTAGGGTGAGGTATTTGACCGTTAATCAAGGTTAATCGATACATCGTAGAAAGTATCTGTAAAATTGTTTATCGATGTGTTTCTTACATCACTACTAGAATCACGTTGTCGAATGTGGGTTTGAAAAAAAGCTCGTACAATTTTTATATTTAGTATATTTCGTGCTATTATTGTGACAAAATTACGTTTTGAGTGGGTGTCAACATTGTCAAACACGAATAACATAGCAACATGTCATGGTTATTGGGTAGAAATCGTCAGCAGCCGACGGAGTTTAGCGGTGGAGCAGATGGAGCTGACAAACCTGAGGGTCAAACTGCCGGCGAACGTGGTAATGACACGCAACTTTCGAAAGCCGAACGCAAGGCCATGGAGGCTTATCGGTTTGATTCCTCAGCTCTGGAACGTGCCGCAGACGCAGCCAAAACACTCGAGCGTTCAAGTAAGCGTTTACTAAGCATACATACAAAAATTTCATCATTGGTTGCACGCATTGCATAACCGATGTTACAATGTTGATTAAAGCAGCTGTGTGCATGTGTACGGGTATTAACGATTGAATGGCATGTTTCAGGACATGCGCGGGAGGCACTGGAATTGTCCAAGATGCAGGAAAGCACACGACAACAGGAGTATAACACCAAAGTGAAAGAATATGAGGCGCACATCGAACAAGCCAAAGTTGAGCAGAAGCGCATTGATCACGAGGAGCGACGCAAGACACTTATCGAGGAGACCAAACAGCAGCAGCAACGTGCACAATACCAAGATCAATTATCGCGCAAGCGCTATGAAGATCAGTTGGTGCAGCAACAGCGCGTCCAGGAAGAGAATCTGCGCAAACAGGAGGAGAGCGTGCAGCGTCAAGAAGCAATGAGGCGGCAGACCATTGAACATGAAATTGAAATGAAGGAAAAGAATCGCCTGAAGCTGCTTGAGCATGAGTTGCGCGCCAAGGCTAGAGTGGATCGCGAGAACCGCGATATTAATCTTGAGAAGATTCGTCTGAAGGCACAAGAACATCGTACTACAGTGTTGGAGGGCATACGGTAAGCTCTCAGTGCAAATATAAAACCAGTAATGTTCCATTATTATTTATTAACTGACTATTAGCACCGCTGGTTCAGTGATTGGTGCCGGTGCGGAGGCGATGTTGACTGACTGGGATAAGGTCTTGACAGCTGCTGGTGGATTGTCGTTGCTGGCATTGGGAGTGTACAGTGCGAAGGGTGCAACGGGCGTGGTATCGCGTTACGTCGAGGCACGCATTGGAAAACCAACGCTTGTAGGTGAAACCTCGCGTTTTGCATTTCTGGATGCACTTAAGCATCCGTTGAACTATATTAAACGGTTACGCTCGAAGCCCACTGATGCCCTGCAAGGCGTTGTGCTGAATCCTAAACTGGAGGAACGTTTGCGCGACATTGCGATCGCCACGAAAAACACGCGAATCAATCGCGGCCTCTATCGTAATGTGCTGATGCACGGACCGCCTGGAACTGGCAAAACAATGTTTGCCAAAAAGTTAGCCGAACACTCTGGCATGGATTTTGCTATTATGACCGGCGGTGATGTGGCGCCCATGGGTAAAGAAGGCGTTACAGCCATACATAAGGTGTTTGACTGGTCGAATACCTCCAGGCGAGGCCTTTTGCTCTTTGTTGACGAAGCTGATGCTTTTCTGCGCAAACGCTCGTCGGAAAAAATTTCGGAGGATTTGCGTGCTGCATTGAATGCTTTCTTGTATAGAACATCCGAACAGAATCCAAAGTTTATGCTTGTACTGGCCTCCAATACGCCAGAGCAGTTTGATTATGCCATCAACGATCGTTTGGACGAAATGGTGGAGTTTACGTTGCCTGGTCTTGAGGAACGAGAGCGCTTACTACGCCTTTACTTTGACAAATATGTCCTCCAACCTGCAGCAGCAGGAGCAAAGTAAGTAAAACTTGTATTTGTATTTGTATTAACTGAGCCAATGAGTGGCTAACCCTTCATTTCCAGACGCTTTAAGTTAGACACATTTGACTATGGCAATACATGTGTTAAAATGGCGGAGATGTGCAAAGGCATGTCGGGTCGTGAGATATCGAAATTGGGCGTCGCTTGGCAAGCTGCTGTATACGCCTCCGAGGACGGTATGCTAACAGAAAAAATGGTTCTAGATAGATGTCGAGATGCTGCACAGCAACATAAACAAAAAGTGAGTCGCAACCGCACGCAAGAAACCAAATAATATAAAAATTGAATTTCTTGCAGATGGCCTGGTTGTCGGAGCAGGAGCGTGCCGACCATAAGTCAATAACTGGGGCTTCGGACTCCCCAAAACCACCGCTAACACTCACTGCCAACAAACTGTGAGTTGGATAAGCTGAATCTGTCTGTTGACTAGCATTCAAAATTTGTTTAGTTTTAAAAGTGGACTAAGATGTAGTGTAAATCGCGAATAGCTTTTACTGGTCAGCGGATCCTTCACTGTGTATATACATTGCATGTGTCTACACAAGCATTTACTACTGTACAACAAACGTTGAGTCTTGCTGGGACTAGACATACAATTAAGTTTTACTTACTGACAATTGTATTGTAACAAAGCATTGCATATTAATTCTTACTTGTACAAAGTATAAGAGAGCTGTTGCATCAGCAAGTTAAAGCTTTGTATATAGTTTTAAAATTAATGCCAATTGCTAAGAACAGCAATTTTCAATTGGCAACGCTAGCGCTGTGAGAGATTTATATTAAACTTCTCGCTAGCGTTGCCACAAATTCCAATTTGGCCAGTAATTCCCATACATTGATTGATTTATAGAAAAAATAAAATGATTGTTAAATTATGTGTTTAATATTTAAATCAAATGGGTATATTAAAAGCTAACAATATGGAGCATTTCATCAATTTGGCAGCATAGATTCATTTCAGTTTAAAAAAGAAAATTTTCAATAGGTTAGAAAAGTATAAGATTTGTGCATATACAATAACGTAAATTAAAGGCTCGATATGAAGTCCTTCGATAATAAAGTCGATAGTGAGTATTATTCGTGTACCGGTTATCTAACACGGAAAATCGTTGCATATTAGTGGTGAACTACATCAATAAGGTAATCGATAGCTAAAAATATTGAATTGTGAATTAGTTGATTTTCAAAAATGTATTGCATTCTTATCCGGATTAAAAATATGCTGCTATTCAATTCTAGGGGTATTGTTAGCGAGCAGATGACTATACTACTTCCTGTATATTAGGTATGTATCGCATTTCAATCGATAGTCACTTCCCCAAATATTACTTATTTTAATCATCTTTATATACCATTCATGTAACAACTTGCAATCAGATCTGTAACTATCTCACACACGTAACCCGTGCACGAATATCCAGTTTCACGCGGTAACCTTCATTTTTACATCGAAGATTCTCACTACCGAACTATTACACGATAACATCGATAAGCAAATCAGTAATCCTATCATTGTTAGTACCGATAGTGACTATGTTTTTGTGAATCCCATAGTTTAGGTTATCAGCCCTACAAATAAAGCGAGAATTACAATTGAAAAAGAAACTACAGCTCATGTATTTGATAACTTTGGTTATATACATGAAGCTGATTTTAAAGCGTGGCACAGAGTGGAGCAGTTTGAATTCATTTGAAATTTGAAATTGTTTTATAAATAAAATTGTTTATACATTTTACCATTGTTAATCTCCTGTAGCTCTATAAACACATTTCTATCAAGTCGAAGTGAATTTTTTACGGCTTGGTTGTTTAGGAAATGTTCGCTGTACTCTGTATACGACACGGTATCTGCTAACACAAGATTTTAAGGCTGACACTTGTTTTCAGGAATCTTCAGGCGTTTTTTGGGAGGCAATTCTTTGGCATTCTTCTCTTAATTTCACACCAGCTGCTTTGCGATCGGCTCGGGACCCGGGTTCACTTTTTTTCTTATTTTCACCACATTTTTTCTTTTGAGACAACTTCTTACAAATTTCCTTGAGTTTTTGAAAATTAGATTGCTCTTCCATTTTTTTGCATTTTTCCTTCTGGGCCAGTTCTTTACATTTTTCTTTAAATTCATCTTTTTTTTTGTTACCTTTAGCTTTGCAATCCTTTCCTTTTTTAGCTAATTTGGCACACTTCTCTTTTTCAGCCATTGCTTTGCATTTCTGTTTTAACTTCTTTTCCTTTTCCTTTTTAGCCAATTTAGCGCATTGTTCCTTTTCTGCCAATTCTTTGCATTTTTTTTGGAAGGCTTCCTTTTCTGCCAATTTAGCGCATTGTTCCTTTTCGGCCAATTTTTTACACTTTTTATCCAGGTCTTTGTCACCATTGTCTTTGTTGCATTTATCCTTATCTCCCTTTTCTTTTTTTGCCAATTTAGCGCATTGCTCTTCTTCTGCCAATTTAGCGCATTGCTTTTCTTCTGCCAATTTAGCGCATTGCTCTTCTTCTGCCAAATTAGCGCATTGCTCTTCTTCATCTGATTTAGTGCATTTCTCTTCTTCTGCCAACTTAGCGCATTGTTCTTCTTCTGCCAACTTAGCGCATTGCTCTTCTTCTGCCAATTTAGCGCATTGCTCTTCTTCATCTGATTTAGTGCATTTCTCTTCTTCTGCCAACTTAGCGCATTGTTCTTCTTCTGCCAACTTAGCGCATTGCTCTTCTTCTGCCAGTTTAGAGCATTGTTCTTCTTCTTTTAGCTTAGCGCATTGCTCTTCTTCAGCTGATTTAGCGCATTGGTCTTCTTCTGCCAGCTTAGCGCATTGTTCTTTTTCTGACAATTCAGCACATTGTTGCTGTTCGGCTAATTTTTTACACTTTTTATCTAGGTCTTTGTCACCCTTTTCTTTTTTGCATTTATCCTTTTCTCCCTTTTCTTTTTTTGCCAATTTAGCGCATTGTTCCTGTTCGGCTAATTTTTTACACTTTTTATCTAGGTCTTTGTCACCCTTTTCTTTTTTGCACTTTTCCTGCCCTTTCTTTTGCTTTTTCTTTTCTTTCTTAGTTAATTTAGCGCACTGTTCTTTTTGTGCCATTTTCTTACATTTTTTTTTAAGTTTTTCTCTTTCTTTTTCCTTACGTAATGCGGCGCATTTATCCTTTTCAGCTAGTTCTCTACATATTTTAAGCTTGGCCCTTCTTTCTTCCTCAGCTTTTTCTTTGGCTGATTTATTGCCTTTGTCTTTATTTTCATTTCCTTTATCTTTATTCGACTTGGCCGCGTCTTTGCCTTTCTCTGCGCCTTCCTTCTCTTTGCCTTTCTTTTGGCCTTCCTTCTCTTTGCCTTTCTTCTCCTCTCCCTTTTCCTTTTTATCTATGTTATCACAGAGTGCTTTTCGGCCTTCTTCCATGCATTCCATTTCAACATGGTCCACTTTACAGGGTGCGTCTGTCTTGCAATTAGCTTTCGCCATTTTGGCCAAATTTCGGCAATGTTCTTTAAGTTCTTCAAAGGTGGTCATTAGCTTGCTGGATTTCTTTTTGCTATCGGTCTTTGCATTCTGATCTTTGCTTTTTCCTTTCTCACTCTTATCTTGATCGCCCTTGGCACCTTTCGTATCTTGTTTCTTTTCTTTTTTCCCTTTTTCGGATTTTCCGCACTTATTTTTTTCGGCCAGTTCCTTGCATTTTTTTTTCAACTCTTCCTTTTGTTTCTGTCTTTTTTGTTCTTTAACAATTTTGGCGCACTCTGTCCTTCGGGCAAGTTCTTCACATTTCTCTTGAAACTCTTTCTTTTTCCTTTCTCTTTCTTGCCTTGCTTCGTTTTCGCACTCTAACCTTTTTTGAAATTCTCTGCTTTTTTTTTGTTTCTCTTTTTTTATTTTCCTTGCTTCTTCCTCTTCCAACAATATAGCGCACTCTTCCCTTAATGCTTGTTCTTTGCATTTCTTGTCGTGTTCTTCTTGAGCTAATCTTTCGCACTCTGATTGTTCAGACATTTCCTTGGACTTCTTTCCGTCTCCTTCTTTGTCCTTGCCTTTTTCTTGCTTAGCTGATTTATCGCCCTTCTTTTTATTTGCCTTTCCATCCTTATCCTTTTCTTTGCATTCGTTTTCCTCTTCCGCTTCGCAATCCTTTTCTTGCTCTTCCTTTGCTAATTTAGCGCACTGTTCCTTTAAAGCCAATTCCTTACATTTTTTCTCTTCATCATTTCCACAATTTGCCTTACGTGACATCTCTCTACACTGCTGTCTGAGATTCTCAGGATCTGTAGTAAAGGTCGCCACCATGGGCTTAAGCTTTGCCATGTAAGCCAATTTTCTGCACTGAAGCTTCAGCTCTTCCAGCCTTGTCAATACCTCATTTTGTTTAACGAACTGCTCGTTTTCGAGCCTAAATTTATGTAGATGGTTAAATATGTCGTCCATATCCTTGTCGGTGTGATTCTTGGATTGCGTATGGTGTTTGGCCGATTGATCGGACTCTCTATACTGGGCCAGCTCCTTAACTTTCTGCTCAAGCTGCTCCTCTCCACTAGCAACTGTGTTTTTTTTTTGTATTGATTTAGTTCTTGCCATCGCTTTGCATTGCCTTTTCAAAATGTTTTGTTGCCTTTTCCGTTTATCTTGCTTGACCAATATATCTTCTGAATGTGACGAATTTTTAGTTTGCCCCGGTAGTTTATCGCTCTTATGTTTTAGGTCAATGAATTCTTCTCTTTCGTATGCCTGCTGCTGGTTTAGTTCTTTGCATATCTCAACAATGGCTCTTGCCTCATTATTCAAGTCTTCGAGCTCGACCAAATTAGCATTCGGGTGCTGTTGAACCAAACTTTCACAATGAACTCTCAGGTTTTCCAGTTCGTTCAGCATTTCGCTGCTCTGTCGAACCACCAACTCCCTTTGCCTTTGTGAAATTGATCCCACATCCCGACGCCTAAAATCATCGAAATAGAATCGTTGACAAGACACCCTGTATTTACGTGATGTGGCCTTGTTTTGGATCGGTATTTTGCCCCTCGAGGCAACCTTACTGTCGATATGCCTTCGAGCAGTGGCTTTAGCATTTGAGCTTTGATTGTCTGTGTGTTTGTGTGGGTGGTGTGTGTATATGTATGTGTGTGTGAGAGAAATTATTGCTTCCTTTAATTACATTGATATAACTTACGACCAATAGAGTCATCAGTGTGATCAGTGCTGACTGCTCGCGTGGTGGTAATTGGGCAGTTGTCAAGCCTTTGCATGAGTCCATTGGAAAACAACGAGTTGCGCAACGTGATCACAGGCTGCATGCAAGAGTTGCACGACCTCGCAAACTTTTGCGGATTGCAGCTTACAACAGTTCGCGTAAACATCTTTGGCCCGGGCTGTAAAATGAAATTAAGACTTTTTACTACAAATTTCGAGGTCTGGCCCAGACTAAGCTCTAACAAACAATGATTCTTGATCCAATGCTAAGCTACTTTATGATGACAACTATGACAATCGTTACCTAGCCTGCCTGCCCACCTCATTTGTATTTGAGATACTTCTATTTATTATAAATAATTATGAATCCATTTGTAATTATCTATGTGTCGAAAACTTGGAATTGAACTTTATCCGCGATATTTAGCCGAAGACACAAGTTGGTAATTTCAGTTAAACATAAAACAGCCATGTCCATAGTTTATAAGATAATACAACATCATAAAAACAAATGTCTATTGTGCTTTCTGCAGAAAAATATAATGCAAATATCGAGAACCCAGCGCATTCCAATCTGTTTATTGAAAGTTGCCCCTTTCACTTTTGTTTTAATGGAGCTAGGCGTTGGCGTACAATTCATGACTTACTACTAAGTTAACCTAATTACTACCAATAACTTCATTTATGAAAAAAATTACTGAATGCGATATGTGTTCCCATATGAAAATTATAGTTTTTATTTAATTTCTTTAGTTCATAAAACAATTTATTGCTATAAAACTAAGAAAATATTCCAAGGCAAAAACATTTAATCTCATATCAAGACTTTTGATTACAAAAAAAGGTTTAAAAAAGCTAAGCATTGCGTATATGCTTGACTTCAGCTTTTTGTCTCTGTCTACAATTCAATTTGAAAATAGTTTTTGATCTGAACTTGGTCAATTTAAATCTGTGTTGATACTAACTATACTAAAAACGGGGTTTGATTCAATTTGGGAAGTTTTTCATGGGAACTGGCAAAGAGTGTACGTCATTTAGCGACTCAAACAAATCCTGGACATCTGCTGGTATAGGTGTTATGGCAGATTTGGCTTTGATGGCTGATGATGTTTGTTTTTATCAAAGCCCTTGGATCTCGCCTCTTTTGCCTTCTTCGCTGATTGTAAGTTCTGCATTTTCTTAGCCTTAATTAGCTCTTCGTCAACTTTAGTAATGGTATTTGATTTATTTTCTGACGTTTCAAGTTTTCTTGCTACGCTCTTGTCGATTGATGCGCTCCGAAAAGGTTTTGATTTGGATAACCCTTCCTTATCTTTATTCGAGCTCTGAGAATTACGCTTTGATTTTATTACTGTACTTGATTTCGCCTCGAAATGGCTCTGAGTAGGCTTGTTGTTCAGAGTCTTTTTAACTTTAGGAATTTTAGTTTTTTTCTTAGATTTTGTTGATATTTCCTCGTTGCTTGATATGTCTTGAAGGGTTTTCGATGTGGATAACCCGTGGCTATCTTCAATAGAACCTTTGCAATTATCTTTTGCATTTAATACAGATTTGATTGATGGACTTGATTTCGTCTCCAACTGGTTTTGAGCAGGCTTGCTCTTTAGGGTTTTTTTAACTTTAGGAATTTTAGTTTCTTTCTTAGATTTTGTTGATATTCCCTCGTTGCTTGATATGTCCTGAAGGCCTTTTGATTTGGATAATCCGTGCTTATCTTCAATAGAACTTTGGGAATTATCTTTTGCATCCAACACAGATTTGATTGATGGACTTGATTTCGTCTCCAACTGGCTTTGAGTAGGTTTGTTCTTCAGAGTTTTTTTAATTTTAGGAAATTTAGTTTCTTTCTTAGGTTTTTTTGAAACGCTCCCGCCCTGAATAGTTATTGCTTTGGACAACCCCTCCTTATCTTTCATGAAGCCCTCGAATTTATTCTTTGTGATAAAATCACTTTTGTTATCTGTACTCGGTTTCGTCTCAACTTTGGAAGAAGTGGATCGCTTACTCCTAGATTTAGAAAGATATTCAAGAAATCTGTTTTTCACAGTTGTTTTGGATTCCGGCTGGGAAATTGTTTGGGATTGCTTTGGTGCTGCTTGAATTTTGCCTTTCATAGTCTTAATGAATCGCTCAAATCCAGATTTTCTTTTGCTGTTTCTGTTCCTAAATCTCTCAACTGTAGATTGGCTTGGCCTATCAGATTTTAGATTCGCATTTTTTTCAGTTTTCGCTTGGCCTGTGAGGCTCTTCCAGTCATTGTTTTTGCTATCACTGCTATTGGCATTTACTGAACTTTTATCTGCTTCTCGTTTGTTTTCGCTTTGCTCTTTCAAGCTTTCGCTTTCATTTAAAGTCATCCGTTCCGTTTTGAACGTAGTTGTTTTTCTTGCAAGTTCTGCTTTCGCTTCCGCATGAGACTGTTGATCACTTAAACTTTCATCACCCTTACTGTGCTCTACGGATTTATTTTTGGACTGCTCATTTTTGGTAGTTACTGAATTGCCATGTTTTTGTTCGCTCAGCTGAGGGTCAGCCCCGAGATCCGCTTTTGAAGGACTTAAGCCCTCACTCCTTAAGCTTTCCCGAGATTCTGTTATTTTAGATTTTTTCGACGTCCTTTCTCCCGTCAGCCATCGACGTTTAGCTTCTTTTTTAAGTAAAGCGGATTTAACAAATCTTTTTGCCCTACTTTCAAACGTGTCTACATTCGATTGCTTTTTTTTCGATTGACTTAAAGTCGTTGAGTTCCATTCCAATGAACGCTTATAGTCTGCATTCAGTTGAGTTGGGTACTCAATACCATATAGATTTAGACTGTTCTCCATAATTTTATCTTTGGTCCGTGGGTTAACTTCTTTGTCTTTAGATATGTTGGCGGAGTCTGCTGTGTTTTTGGATGTGGATGCCTTTTGCTTTTCCTTAGCATCATCGTTCATTTTTAGTTCAGCATTCTTTTGCATTCGTTGTAGCAGTCTTTTTTTGAAGTCACCAGTTTTATCTTCATGAAAGCATCGGATCATTGGAGCCAATGGACGGTAGCAATAAACCCCATCGGATAAGTAGGTGTAAAGAGGTCGAGATAATCGCCAATACCGCATATTGGACATTTTGTCCGCTTTTCTTTGTTTGAGCCCAAATTTAAACTACCGAAACTAAGCACTCTAAGAATAAAGGTAAAATTTTGTACCAAGCTAGTAAATTTATTGTTTCTTCTGACTTTACCTATTACAATTTTTCTGAACTATGACCCAGTGCTTACTATAATCTACAAACTAACATTTTACAGGATTGTTAGTATTCCTAGGTTGTACATGTATCATAACTTTGATGGCACCGCCCGTGCCATTACGAGCTGTTTCGAATGCCTTTTGGGTCTCAGTAATATCGAAATGATGCGTGACAAGGCGCTTTACGTTCACTCTGCCAGAGGCCACCAGGGCCAAGGCGGCCGAATAGCTATAAAGATAGATAATTTTAAAGTCCTTATACTTAAATAAATACCTAAGCTTCCACTCACTCATTGCAGTAACGGAAGACACCGCGAATGTCTACTTCTCGAGCCAAGGCATTGAACAGGGGTAGCTTCATTTCAGGCGGTCCCATGCCAACGATAACAACAACACCACCAGATCGTGTAGCCTGCAATATATATAAGCGAGAGTCAAACAAACTAAGCCTCCATCATATCGCACTGTAGCTCTTACAAAGATTGCCAGTCGTGTGCTGCTCTCCGCTCCGCAGCAGTCGATTGCCTTATCAGGTTCAGCACTCATTAGTTGACGCACACGACCCGCGACTTCTTCCGCGGTATCATCTTTATTTAACAGCAACGTATGTGTGGCGCCCAGCTCTTTGGCAACGTCCAAGCGCTGCTGCACTAGATCCGTAATCAAAATCTCCGTGGCACCCAAAGATTGTGCGACCTATCAGTAAAAAGATTTGGTTAAAATGACAAGACAAATGGATATTTGCTTACCAGTAACGTAACCAGTCCGATGGGACCTGCGCCAAGGATGAGCACCTTGGAGCCTAGGCCCACACCAGCACGTCGGCAGGCATGTACACCCACAGACAACGGCTCTAGCAGAGCAGCTTCCTCCATGGTGACATGATCGGGAAGCTTAAAGCAAAAGTCCGCTGCGTGCTTATAGTAACGGGTCAGATTTCCATCGTAGGGCGGCGTGGCACAGAATGCCATATCAGGACACAGATTGTAGCTGCCTTGTTTGCAGTGATCGCACTTGTAGCAAGGAACACCTGGCTCAATGGCAATCCGATCCCCAACAGCCAAATTCTTAACTTTTCTTCCCACTTTGGCAACAACACCTGAACTTTCGTGGCCAATTACCATGGGCTTTGTCACTACAAAGTGGCCGATTCGCCCTTTAGTCAAATAATGCACATCTGATCCGCAAATCCCGACGCTATCCATTACGATCAATACTTCTAATAAATTCATGTATATTCGAAAATAAACGTAAATGTAAACCGATTAAAGAGAATTTAAATTTACCTTCTGGGGAAATATCTGGTATTGGGCGTTGCTCCTGTGTATGGAAGTATGGAAAAGTTAAATAAGAGATCTTATTTTATGCTGGCTTGTGCCAATTGTCGTACCAAACGCAAGTCATCGATGCCGTACAAAACAGCCGTGAGGTTATCCTTTGCTAGTTTTGTTTCTTTTTACACGATTGCCACAATAATCGAATTGAAAGTTGTGTACGATCTCAGATCTACTTACCATTATTGTCATCAGTAAGGTCACAAGTAATACGCCGTACAGGGATATGGCGGCTTACAATCAGTTTCTTCAGTCCAAAGTAGGATATGCAAGATCTCGCAAAGGCTTGCGGAATGCAGCTTGCAACAGTGCGTATAAGCATGTTTTGTTCAGGTTTTATACTTACAATTTTAAAGTGTGGAACGGATAGATGTCATTCAGATAACATTCCTAAAGCTCAACAAGATTAGTTTCACAATTATGACAATCACTGTTGAGCTTGCCTTGATTCTTCTTGGTATTTATTTATCAAATTAAACCATTATTTTTTATAAATAGAAGAAAGCTGCAATCTGTACTAAAAAAAGAAGACTAATATACTTAGTATCTAGCACACACAAGTTAGGAATCTTATATGCGAACTGTGGACGTTAGATCTGTTATACATATTTGCAGTTAGCTATAATGTATTACACACTAAACCAATTTCAAATGGTTAATTACGGTGAGAACGATTGTGACTGAGCGTGTCTAAATTCTTCTGAGACTGACCTCATGAAGAATATATATATTTTAGATTAGAATCCGTATATCCATCTGTATACATAGGCCACTCCAACAAATCCGATCTTAGACTTAAAATTTGACTAACATATATATACTGTATACCAGTTTACGATACCGATAAAATGCCAATTTCACTCACGAAGCGAAATGAGTATTTTGGTTTCGCATGCAGATAAATATGTCAGTTGTGACGAAATTAATTTACTTAACAAATTAGTTGCTATATTATTATAATTACTTGCTACTCACAGGGCATATTTAGTGTACGTACCAGTCGGACACTCTCGACTAGAGCACTACTACTTATTTTGCTTGATTTATAAACATCAGCACGTATTAAATTATATAGTTACTTTAATCGATGACAACTCATTGCTCTAAAATGAATTCCAAACTGATTTTTCATTTAATAACTTTTTTTGGGAAATTTTATTTAGAAAAAAAGCTATTAAAAACATGAAATAGGTAAATATATTGCTTAGAGGCTTGACTTCTTCTTTTATTGTTTCTATCTTTAGTTCAATGGCTTTTTATTATTGGTTGTCGCATGCTAATCAAGACCGTTCTCTAGCATTTTTTTCGGTTCTGAAAAAAGAAAAAACTGTGCAAAATATAGTAGTTAGCGATTTGTTGTTGACTTACAAATAACCTAATAGCTTGGACAATGTTTATTTATAATGTTTGTATTATCAACGACAACAAATATATATGTAGCTAAGTCTATATATTACATATGTATTTATAGTGTAGTTCGGTTTGGTAATCTACATAAAGTTGTTGTCATTCACCTCGATATGACATTGAATGACCAATACGTGGGCGTGGCTAGTGGTCTTAGTCGACTAATCTCTATTTGATAATAGGCACTTCAAAATAATCTATGTATATTACTATAATTATAAATACTTACTAATGTTCTGGCTCAGCTGACGACCCAATGCACTGAAGCTTCGCTTGCCACATTTGTCGCTTATTCCAATGGCTTTTATGGCTTTCAATTTCAATAAGCAGTATCTGGATCCACCTTTAATTTCAATATTGCTAGCTCCCTTCTTTGTATTTAGTTTTGCAATCGGACTTTTATCTTCAAATTTAAGTGGAGAGTCTTCAGACATGTTTGTCGTATCGACAGCAAAATCATCTGAAATCTCATCTGATTCTGCCCTTTTAGAACCCATTGTAACTTCATCGGGACTCGGGTTTGTGGCCACACTTTGATTGGTATCCGAACTCATATTTATGGTGCCCTTTGGTATCGTAGGCTTTTCGGTAGGCCCTTTCGTTTGATCATCAGAAGGAAACCTTGCTGGATTGGTTTCCGTAGCTTTGCGGTGCTTATGAATGATCTCGGAGCCCATATCAAGCTTCTTCACATCCGGCGTAATGAAACTACTTTTTTTAAAGACTTTTTTGGGCTTAGATCTATATTTCTTGATTATACGCTTGCTTTCACGATAATCGTCCGCATCTATGTCCTGACTATGGGCAGTCGAAGTTGTGATATTCCTACGACCAGGATCGTTATTGTTATTTCGTTGACCTTTAAGAAACTGATATAGATATTGTTTGATCGTCAGTTTACGTTTAGGTTGGACAGTCGCCTTCCCTTGTTTTTTGTCGTTTTTCTCTTCTGTAAACAATTTTGTATTCTCTGGTTGACTTTGTGCTTTCTCGTCTGATCTGAACGTTTCCGTTTCGTTTCTCTTTCCCTTTCCTTCTTGATTACCTAACATACTTTCAGTATGATCTTTATCTTTTGATTTTGGTTGTAGGGATACCTCTTGTACTTTTTTATCATCTATGGGCTTCTTCAGTGCTTCCTGTTTTCCCTTTTGACCGTGCTCTGCATTGTCGTCGACACTTAAATTGAAGGAATTGTTTTCCTCCTGAACACTTAACACATTTGCGGTGTGATGTTCACCTTCTGACTCAGAATTATATAGCTGACCAGGCGTTAAGCCATCAGTTGACATTTTAGTTGTCTTGGTGGGTTTTTTTCTTAAATTGAAAATTATGTCCATCTGTCCTACCGCAATTTTATTTTTGTCTACAATATTAACTTGATCCACGTTTACACATCTTCCTACATAAGTTACGTCTGCATTCGTTGTGATCTTATGAATCTGGAACTCGTCAGAAGCAACGCACTGCGTTTTTGGATAACATGTTACACTGTTTCCCACATCAGAATCGCCCACAGATTGGAACGGTGCACAGTAAAACCTCTGATCAAGATCAATTGATTCGGAAGGGCTTTCACTTCCTCTTTTACTAACAATTTTATCACTTGTTATCGAATTGGAGAATATTTGATCGCATGTTTTATCACTTACTGGCTTTTTAGAGAATTCGTCGATTGTTGTTCCAGTCAGAGATGCTTTAGTGGGGCTCCCTTTAACGGGCTCGAAGTGTTCTCTAGACTTGCTACTATCAGTTAGACCTTGAATGTTATCTGCATTACACTTATCACTCTTAGATTTTTGCCTAAGTTTTGCAATAATGTCACCGATTGTAGTTCCCCGGGGCTTTAATGCCTTTTTCTTTGGCTTAAATGGGACCTTGAAATCGCTACGAAGAAGCGCTGCGACGGTGTTCTTTTTGTTATTTGCCATTTCATCAGAAGCATCTACATCCTGAGGCAATTTGAATCCATAATGTGAAGCTTCTGGCTTGCGATCATATGTGCTCGCTTGATTTGAGCTAAACTCACTCTTTTTTAAATCTTCGTTGATACTATCTGGACTAAAGACGTGTTTTGGTAGAGCTTGGGAAGTATTTATGACTGCACTGCCCGATTCGACTAAATCAATTGCTTCAGCCTTGATTGTATCATCCGAGATTTTTGTATCTAAAGTGGGCGTAGGTTTCACAGGGTCGAACGACTCAAACGAATCCTTGATAACTGTTGATGTTGAGCTCTTGGGAGTGTTGGGGCTGTCGCTCTTCTCGTCTTTGTGTGGTGGAATAATCGGCTCTCTTGGCTTGAAGGCCTCTCGAATTATATCTACTGGACTCTTTTTCTTCCAAAAAGGTCTTTCCTGATCAGCCTTTAGTTGCTTAGCTCTTGATAACCACTTCTCAACGTTAGCGCTGGAACCTGATTTATTTTGCGTTCTCTCAGATTTTGTTGCTACGTCCTCGTTGATTGATGCGCCCTTAAGAGTCTTTGATTTGGATAACTCTTCCTTATCCTTGTTGGGGCCCCTAGAATTATCCTGTGATTCCAATTCGGTTTTGATCGCTGTACTCGATTTTACGTTCAACTGGCCATGAGTGGGCTTCTTCCTAAAAAGGTTTTTTTCAACTTTAATATATGTAGTTTCATTGGAATTTGTTGATACGCCCTCGTTGCTTGATGCGTCCTGAAGTGCTTCTGATTTGGACAAGCCTTGCCTATCTTTAATGGAGCTCTCGGAATTATCCTTTGCATTCAATGCAGATTTGTTTGGTGGACTTGATTTTGACTCCAGCTGGCTTTCAGTAGGCTTGATCTTAAGGGGTTTTCCAGCTTTAGGAGACTTGCTTTCATTTTTAGATTTTTTTTCTGCAAAGAATTTTTTGGTATTCCATCTGTTTGCCTTAAAAGTGGATCGCTTCTGCTTATTCTTTGAGGACTCAGCTTCACCTGTGAACAACTCATTTTCTGCGCCTTTTACTAATATTTTATTGCCTTCAGCGTCCGAAATAGATTGAGAAGGCTTAGATTCCTTGCCTTTGGTATTCCAATTCTTGTTCGTGGATGTTAGTGTTTGCTTAGAGTCTGTTTGACCTGTGGTATTCCTCCAATTAAAAATTTTTCTATTTTCTGGAATTTGGGTTGCTTCTGGCTTATTTTTGCTTTGTTCTTGTACGCTTTTAGTTTCATTCAAAGTCTTCACTATTGCTTGAGATTCAATTTCATTTTTTGCTGGATGTGCTTTTGTTTCTAATTTCGCTTTCGCTTCGGCTTCCGTTGTTGCTTTCAGTTTCGCTTCCGCTTCCGCTTCCGATTTAGCTTTAGCTTCTGATTTAGCTTTTGCTATTGCTTCTGCTTTCAGCTCTGCTTCCGCTTTGGCTATCACTTTGGCTTCCGTTTCGGCATCCGCTTCCGCATTGGCTATCGCTTCAGCTTCCGCTTCTGCTTGAGATAATTGCTCAATTCTATTTTCTTCATCCTTGTTTTGCCTTATTGGCCCATCCACAGATGTATTGTAGGACTTTTTCCTTTTGGAACTTACTGCCTTTTCATCGTTTTGTTTACGCAATTTGGTCTTAGAAATATAGTGATCCGTATAGTGATTGAACATTCCCTCCCATGGAATTGGAGGTTTCATTTTAAATGAATCTTTTACGCCTTCACTCGTCAAATCCTTTGAAGATTCCAATGCTTGCTCAGCTTTTCTTGATAGTTCGGAGTCGGTTTTTTCATCTATTTGATTTCGATACAAGGGGGCAGAACTTTTACTTTTTACCTTCATTGAATCATGCGATACGCTTTGATTTGAGTTGATAGGTTCAATTTTAATTGATTCTTTTAAGCCATAACTCTTCAAATCTTTTTGAGATTCCAAACTTTTCTCAGCCTTTTCTATTATTTTGGAATCAGTTTTACTATCTATTTCAGCTTTAAATATGGCGAAACTTTCACCTTTTTCCTTTATAGAATCCTGCGAATCCTTTTGAGCTGAGTTATCACTTAATCCGTCAACTGGAGTTGAAGTAATCGCAGAATTCTCAAGGCTATTCGCTTGGCTATTATTTGAGGCCTGTTCATCTTTTGGCATTTTATGAGATTTTCGGTTAGATTCAGTTTCCCTTAGTATGGCTGATTCAACAAAGGCTTTCGCCCTGCTTTCGAATGTCTGCATATTCGACTCGACATCCGTATCTTGAGATTGATTTAAAATCGCAGCGCTGGATTCTGATGTACGCTCAGAGTCTGCATTCAGTTGGGTTGGGTACTCAACGCCATATAGATTTTGACTGTTCTCCATGATTTTAGCATTGGTCGGCGGGTTAACTTTTTTGTCTTTAGATATGTTGGCGGAGTCTGCTGTGGTTTTGGATGTGGATGTATTTTGCTTTTCCTTAGCATCATCGATTTTTAGTTCAGCATTCTTTTGCATTCGCTCTCGCAGTCGTTTTTTGAAGTCACCAGTTTTATCTTCATGAAAGCATCGGATCATTGGAGCCAATGGACGGTAACAAACAAACCTAACGGATAAGTAGGTGTAGAGAGGTCGAGATAACCGCCAATAAAGTATATTGGACATTTTGTCCGCTTTTCTTTGTTTGAGTCCAAATTTAAAATACCGAAACTAAGCACATATAAATGCAAATCTAATTTTGAAACTATAAACGGGTAATTTTGTACCAAGCAAATAAATTTATTGTTTCTTCTAAAACTACGTATTACATGTTTTCAGAATTATGACCCAGTGCTTACTAAAATTTACAAACTAAAATTTTACGGGATTGTTAGTATTCCTAGGTTGTACATGAATCATAACTTTGATGGCTCCGCCCGTGCCAGTACGAGCTGTTTCGAATGCCTTTTGGGTCTCAGTAATATCGAAATGATGCGTGACAAGGCGCTTTACGTTCACTCTGCCAGAGGCCACCAGGGCCAAGGCGGCCGAATAGCTACAATGAGAGAGAATTTGTTAACCCGTAAATGTAGATAAATACTTCCACTAAATGCTTCCACTCACTCATTGCAGTAACGGAAGACACCGCGAATGTCTACTTCTCGAGCCAAGGCATTGAACAGGGGTAGCTTCATTTCAGGCGGTCCCATGCCAACGATAACTACAACACCTCCAGATCGTGTAGCCTGGCGTAACAAAGATAAAGTCGTAATTATAGAACAAATATATATATAATGGATCACAGTTTTGCTCTTACGAAGATCGCCAGTCGTGTGGTGCTCTCCGCTCCACAGCAGTCAATCGACATGTCGGGATCCTCACTCATTGCTTGATGCACACGCTCCGCGACCTGCTCAGCAGTCTCATCACGCTTCAGCAGCAGGGTATGAGTGGCACCCAGCTCCTTAGCAATGTCCAGACGCTGTTGCACCAGGTCGGTTATTAAAATCTCCGTAGCGCCCATAGATTGAGCAACCTTAAACATTTGAAATGAAGTGAACTGAACATGAAAAGTTGTCGAAGACCACTCACTAGTAACGTCACCAATCCAATAGGACCTGCACCAAGAATAAGGACTCTAGATCCCAAGCTGACGCCTGCACGTTTGCAGGCATGTACTCCCACAGACAGAGGCTCTAATAAAGCGCCCTCCTCCATGGTGACATGGTCAGGTAGCTTAAAGCAGAAGTCCGCTGCGTGCTTATAGTAACGGGTCAGATTGCCATCGTAGGGCGGCGTGGCACAGAAGACCATATCAAGACACAGATTGTAGCTGCCTTGCTTGCAGTGATCGCACTTGTAGCAAGGAACGCCTGGCTCAATGGCAACGCGATCTCCCACAGTCAGATTCTTAACTTTGCTGCCGACTTTGGCAACCACACCTGCACTTTCGTGGCCAATTACCATGGGTTTGGTCACCACGAAGTGGCCGATTCGCCCCTTAGTCAAATAATGCACATCTGATCCGCAAATCCCGACGCTATCCATTGCGACCAAAACCTCTGTAAAGAAGATTTATTCCAATCTCAATTAGAATTTTAATTGACATACTTTTATTAACAATTTTTACCTTCTGGGGAAATATTCGGTATTGGGCGTTGTTCCTGTTTATGGAATGAGAATATTTAATTACTTTTTATGGTGCTGCCTTTTTCAGTTTACCGTACCAAACGCATGTCCTCAATGCCGTGTAAGACAGCGGTTAGGTTATCCTTTGCCATTTTAGTTTTTTTATTTGAAAAATTTCAACTGTAATACGTGTTAGGGAGAAGAAGTCCGCACGGCTTGAACGCTGATTCGAATCTAATGTAAATCTTATTTTCTATAAAACTTCGCTGGGCTTATCACAAATATGCTTCTATTTCCCATAATCAGTTTGCGAGGTTTCTATTGATGTGTGCGCCAATGAATTTGATTAAGTCTGTATGTATGTACTACATACGCAAATAGAATAATATAAAATATAACATTTTTAGTACTTGTTTGCGAAGTGAAAGGAATATATGTATTATTATTTAGTGTGTCCTCAATTTAGCAACTATAGCTGAGGAATAAAAGATTGTGTGAATACATAGCTGTAAAATATGAAGAGTGTATGGCATTAAAAATATGGTATATAAATATTTAAATTAGTAATTAACCCTAATCATAGTGAGTGAAACGCCGGCATCGATTATCATAGATTTAATTTCCCGTTTGAGTGGCCTGCCGATTAGCTTTGCTTCAGCGTTACCAGAGATCCACTTCACCGGAGTTGCCAGAGAGCCGTCAGGGTCGCCAAGTCTTCATTGACACTGCGCCATCTATCTGTCATAGGTGTCATTCGAACAATATTATAGTACAGTTGCCCTTAAGAAGCGCAATAAGTTATAGTTATCAACAGGGACAACTAGATGACGCCTGGGTTGTTTTGGTACACAAATTAAGTTTATATTTATTTATTTAAGAAATTAAAAAATATCCGATTGATTAAAAAAATAATAAACTGATATGGCTATGCTTATTTCCATAAGTTTTTTTTCTGGTTAACCATTTTTATTTATTTATGTATTAACATACCTAGGCTAAAGTTGTGATTGCCAGCAAACTCCCGCTTTGAAATGCAATTTATAGGTTTAATAACATTAAATATTTTATTTAAAATATAAACACTAACTAGGATATCGTGGCGACTTGCAAATAAGAAGAGGAATATAGATGACGCTTAGCGCCTAGAGCTATCGGTAGTCTTTAATAGGTACATATCGCGACAAATGTTTCAGCTATTATTTAGAACAAAGCTCTATCAGCATCAGATCCGTAGTATTCATACATGCGGGTCACGTTTATTATAATGTCTAATATTTGAAAGTGTTAAATGAAGAACAAATTTATAAGGAAATTATTCTTTGTAATCCTTTTGATATTATTCAATGAGTTAAGAACTGTGCGCAGACAGAATGGGGTTTCTACACCTTTTTTGACATTACAGTAGACAGCTTCTCCACAGATTTTTCACGGTAGCCGTAATTCATGGATGCCTTTTCGTTCTTTTTAACTGAAATAACTCCATTTATTTTAAAGGCGGTTTCGCTGGCAATCACATTTGACTTTTTGAATGTAACGACATAATTGTTTTTGATCTTTTTCTGCGGATCTATAGCTAGATCTTGTTTGAGAGCCATCTCCAGGCTATCAGTCTGTTTAAGGGGCTCAATGGGCACTTTCATTTGCCCTTGATCATTTGTTGTATGCCCCTTAGTAAGCAATTGTTTGCGCATGCGTTCTTTGATCAAATCATCGAGGTCCACCCCTACTTTGTGCAAGTGTCGAATCATTGGAGACAATGAGCCACAGCCATGGAACTTTCTGGTTAAACAGCTTAATAGATTCCGCAATAATCGGCAACCCTCCATTTCATTTATAACGACTGAGCCACTCTAATATATATATATTGATTTTGTACCAAAATACCAATTGCATAAAAACTAAAATTTTCATTCAATTATTAACGTTATGTTTATCGAAATATATTTTGAATTAAAGTGTTATGTTTCATGGCAAGCTAGAATACAACTGGATTATTTGTATTTCTAGCTTGTACATGTATCATAACTTTGATGGCACCACCTAAGCCGTCACGAGCTGTTTCGAATGCCTTTTGGGTCTCAGTAATATCGAAATGATGCGTGACAAGGCGCTTTACGTTCACTCTGCCAGAGGCCACCAGGGCCAAGGCGGCCGAATAGCTATAAAGATAGATAATTTTAAAGTCCTTATACTTAAATAAATACCTAAGCTTCCACTCACTCATTGCAGTAACGGAAGACACCGCGAATGTCTACTTCTCGAGCCAAGGCATTGAACAGGGGTAGCTTCATTTCAGGCGGTCCCATGCCAACGATAACAACAACACCACCAGATCGTGTAGCCTGCAATATATATAAGCGAGAGTCAAACAAACTAAGCCTCCATCATATCGCACTGTAGCTCTTACAAAGATTGCCAGTCGTGTGCTGCTCTCCGCTCCGCAGCAGTCGATTGCCTTATCAGGTTCAGCACTCATTAGTTGACGCACACGACCCGCGACTTCTTCCGCGGTATCATCTTTATTTAACAGCAACGTATGTGTGGCGCCCAGCTCTTTGGCAACGTCCAAGCGCTGCTGCACTAGATCCGTAATCAAAATCTCCGTGGCACCCAAAGATTGTGCGACCTATCAGTAAAAAGATTTGGTTAAATTGACAAGACAAATGGATATTTGCTTACCAGTAACGTAACCAGTCCGATGGGACCTGCGCCAAGGATGAGCACCTTGGAGCCTAGGCCCACACCAGCACGTCGGCAGGCATGTACACCCACAGACAACGGCTCTAGCAGAGCAGCTTCCTCCATGGTGACATGATCGGGAAGCTTAAAGCAAAAGTCCGCTGCGTGCTTATAGTAACGGGTCAGATTTCCATCGTAGGGCGGCGTGGCACAGAATGCCATATCAGGACACAGATTGTAGCTGCCTTGTTTGCAGTGATCGCACTTGTAGCAAGGAACACCTGGCTCAATGGCAATCCGATCCCCAACAGCCAAATTCTTAACTTTGCTGCCCACTTTTGCGACCACACCTGCACTTTCGTGGCCAATTACCATGGGCTTGGTCACTACAAAGTGGCCGATGCGACCTTTTGTCAAATAATGCACATCTGATCCACAAATTCCAACGCTATCCATAGCCACTAAAACCTCTGGATAATTATTTAAAATAAATATCGATTAGTCGACAATTCACCTATATCTGCAATCGATAGTTGGTGATATTATTAATGGCTTACCCTCATCAGAAATTTCCGGTATCGGACGTTGCTCCTGTATATGAAATGAATTACTTCGAATTTTTTTTTTATAATGTTTAAAACTTTTCATACCAATCGCAAATCGTTAATTCCATGTAAAACTGCCGTAAGATTATCCTGTGCCATTTTTAATTTACGTATTTACTTTTCAAAAAATCTGCAAATTTATATGTTTACCGAATATGTTTATTTACAAGCAAATATAGTCTACACGTCTTAAACGCCCAACTGATACTAAACTTATATGCTATAAATGTAGCTGCTCTTGATGCTCCGTAGACAAGTTTGTCTCTACACGCGAGCTATTCAGACACAAAAAATGAGCAAATATTATAATAATTTATATAAAGACAGGCACACATATATTATGCGGATTAACTAATATGTTCATATTTTTAATTTGTGAATAGAGTTTATTAGAAATAATTTAGATAACACTTGCATTTGACTTATCATCTGCGCACTTGAACAGCTGTTTATTCATGCGATTCGGCCGGCTTGTTTTTATTCACTGAGCGTTTCTGTTTCTGTTTGTGTTTGTGCCTGAAAGTGCCGACTGCCTTATTCCCTTCATCTAACGTGTGTGCAATTGGACACACATACTCACGTGTATGTGTATATGGCGTGTGTATGCGTGAATGTTTATTGTACTCATATCACAGTGTGAAGGGGTATATTGGTTTATTGCTTATAGTTGATCATTTAATACAATTGTTACCATATTTGAATAACAAGTTAAAAGCAAACACAAAAGCATATTATATATATTCTATATATAAAATAAAAAATTATATATATATATAAAATAAAAACCGTCAACCATCAAATCGTTGTCTTCTGCTTTGCCCCACCATAGCATTAAGTAAATTGATAACAAGTGGTTGCAAATCATACTGAATTAAAGTTTTTGTTTGCTTTATTTCTCAAACTAATTAAGTAATTGTAATATTTAATAGATGTATGTACTTTTTTGCACTGAGCCCGGATAGGGTATATAAATTTGGTCACAGAGCATGGACAACACGGTAATGGGAGCGACCTTCTATATGTATGTTTGTATATGTACGTATATATTCATGAACAACACATCGTTTCAATGCATACCAGTCTTTGAAACTTTGATGCAGATCAAATATCGAGTTGTTGCAAGCAGCACAGTACGCAAAATCGGCTAGATCGCTTTCCTATATATCCTATATATCTGTCATAGGAACGATCTGTCGAGAACCAAGCTATTGTTCTTAGGAAAAAGTTTTGTTTTTTTGATATTTTTTACATATATCTTAACCAGACTCAATAAATACACAAATCATTGCACTTAAAATACTTTTGCGTTTTTGTATAAAAACTATTTGTTCGTTAACTTAAATTTACTTAAAGATCCAAGATCGTTCACGACTCATGGGAGATATTTATTCAATATGTCTGACAGGGTATATAATATTCAGCGCCACGCATTTAGCTGTTTTTTTTTTCATCTTTTTTATGTTATTAGGTATACCTCTTACATTTTAGAATTTCTATTTAAAAACATTTGCTTATATCGCATATCATTCATATATATATTTATATTATAGCCTCTACTATTGGCCGTATTTTTGGTACTTATAACTAAAAAAGTTGCTTGCTTATGCTTAAGAAAATGCTTTATAGCTACTACGCAGTTTCACTTTGGTTTTTATCAATATAAATGCATATATCTTTAAATGCAATAAATGCAATAATCTCTGGAGTATATATGTTCTTAAAATTTGGCCATGAGTTGAAAGTTTAAAGGAAAACATCAAAAACTAAAACACTAAATTTTGACATTGAATATAAACGACTATTTGGCTATATATATATATATATATAAATATAAATATGTTTGTGAGGATTTAGATTAAAAGGAACTTAATGTCTAGACTCTATTAATTGGATAGTAATAATATTTGTGTGTACTTGCAGTAGAAAGCTATGAAAGGAACAAATTTGGCCAAAATGGAACTAAATGCATTGAACTTTTGTTTTAGTTTTGCTGCTGTACTCGTAGCACAACGACATAGATAGATATAGACTTGAGTAACTGGTGTTTTTGTTTTATGATTCTAATTACGTTTATCACACATATGGTCGAAAATCGAAACCGTCACAAAAAATATTTCGATATGCTGTCGGCTACTGCGGTGCTGGCTGTTATTTGTTCAATATATGTATACATATACAATAAATATATGAAAATCATAAATCATATATGTATGTGTATATTAAATACTGAGACATAAAATCATATATTTATAGGCTGAACGATAAAGTTAAACTAGAATGTAATCCAAATTTATTTATGGATGCACCCAGCACTTTAATTGGATTCGACGGTTTGCGCTGCTTTTTGCTAATAATTTTTTTTTGGGGTTATTTTTGTCTTACATGGATAACTCCTGCCTGGGCTTATTGATGTGCAGACGCTGGGGATCCTGTGGCGCAACGCATATGTCCGTAAGGATGACCACCTCATAGGGACTGCAATCGGACATGTGCAAGAAGCCGCACAACCAGCCATAGAAACCCTTCTCTATATCGGTTATATCATTGACCCAGCTGCTGTATTGCAGACTCAATTGCCTAAAGCCCGAATACAAGCCCAGGCCAAAGGTGCAGAGGACAATTGCCAAAGGATATACCAGAAAGAGTATGGGCGTGACGAAGATCTTGTGCAAATACGACTTCTCCTCGCAGTAATAGTTGAACATATTATACCAGGTCAAGGTGCCAATGTAGAAGGAGTACGCAGCCGAGATGATAGTCACAAATGGCAGACAAATCAGCGAGATGAGAAAGATGTGGAGACCAACGCCACAGCTGCAAGTGCAGCAGAGATTCTGACCCTTGTGCGACTCAGTGGCCATGGCATGGGCATTAAGCTGTTCCAGTTCCTCACGACTGATGTTTATCTGCAGATCAATCGACTGACCCTTCTTGCGACCTCTCTTAATGGTGCCTAAATACAGATAGTGCCGATCAATTCAAGTGCAATGAATGGAAATGACCTGATACCCACCTGTCATAGTTAAATAATTACTGCCATCGACTCCCGACTTGCGGGTCTGATAGCGTTCCAGGCTCTGATCATAGGTATTCAGGACACTGGTTTCGCCCGACTCCAGATCCTCATAGTTGGCTATGTCCGGCGTGGCACGTCCACTACGCACATGTGGCAAGTCGGAGGTGCGTATATTAACGCGCTTCTTCGACGATGAACGATTGCTCAAACTCAGGCAGTCCTGAGATTTGCTCAGCTTGGCATCCAGGCTGCTCTCCGAATAGCAACAGCTGCTGGGCGTTACGGTGCTGCTCTCATGGCGCTGTGATGTGGACTTGGTGCCCTGCGAAATGGACTCGAAATTCTGCAGCTCATTCAGATTGCTGGCCGAGCGTGTTGATTTATTGCTCTGCTGAGTGGAACTGGCCGAGTTGGTGCTGGCAATTGTGTCAACCTGTTCACCTGGCAGCTGGGGCAGCGGCTGTTTATTTTTGATAATCAATTTCGATTTGAGCAATTCTTCCTCAAGACCTGGATTTGAAGGCGAGAGCTTAGCTCGATTTTGCTGCAAATACATATATTATTTAAAATGCAATATGTATATGCATATATACATCTATTCATACATGAATTTGTCTAATTTACTAAAATTGCAAGATATATTGAAAATGGACTAACCTGCACATTAACTATGTGGTCCACATAGTTTTGCTTTTTAGCCTCGGCTTTGTTTTGTTGACGTTTTCGTGGTGGAATGAAAACAGGGCGTTCCTTTGTTGTTGTCACTTCTGCGCCCAACGCACCTTTACCAACCATTTTGTACTCTATCTATATATGCTATTTACGTTTATTCCACAATCTCCATGTTTTTTAAAACCAAATATTCAGTAAAAGTTGCGTTTTCTCTGTTGCAGTTAGCTTAACAAGCATAGAAATGCACTTCCGGCTGTGCGTCTCGGTAGCTATGTAATTATTGATTTTTCATACAGATTGTGTGTCCTTGTGCTGATTTGGCGTTCCTTGACGTTGCCGCCTTTTTGGGTTGGGCGAATAATGTTTACAGCAAGCTAACGCAGGCGCAGTAACTTGTTTTTAAATGCATTCAAACAGCTGTTAACAAAAAAACAACAATAAACGGGCCGCTTGGAAACGATAATGTAATCACTTTTAACAACAACTACAATAAACGTATAAATAATATTAATTTTTATAGATCCATAAAACATTCACAATTTGAACTTAAACCAAAAACGTTATTTGGTATTCTTTTTATTCGCCCCATATTTGATTTCGCCGTCGACAACTATCATACATCGATAACAAATTGACAAAAAAAAACCATTATTATTTATATATAATATATTTATATTTTATGTATTTATATTTAATTTTGATTTGTTTTGTTGTAAAAAGGACACTAAAAATATACAAAATATAGATTAACAGAAATACCCTAATATTCAATTAAACTTTTTTGGGACACAAATACATACAATTTAGGCACTTGCCCTGAATCGCGCCAAAGCTTACAAAATTATCGATTAATTGTAACAAATGCTTTAAAATTATTGTTGGAAAGAGTTCTGAATACCAGTTGGACAACTGGTACGCTTCCAGCGCTTGTGTTATGTTCACCGTTTTGGTCCACCAATATCAAGTTCACAATGGCCGACAATAGAAAGAGAGAAACAGACACCCATCCGAGCAACGGCAAATAGCTGCCGGCTGTTCACATCTCTAACATTCTCTATTCCGCTTCTGCTCTAAGTTCAGTCGCTGTGGGTTTTTTCCATTAAAAAGATTAGCAAAAACAAAATGTCTGCTACTGAAGGCAAAGTGTGTATAAAATAAATAAGTTAATTAACTAAAACACAAGTTACAATATTTTAATGTTTCCATTTAGGTTATTAAGTGCAAAGCTGCTGTTGCTTGGGAGGCCAAAAAACCGCTTGTTATCGAAGATATCGAAGTAGCACCCCCAAAGGCCCATGAAGTATGTCGAGAACGATACCAAAGTCTAAGTATTACAGTTATGCATACAAATGTGTGTATTTTATAGGTACGCATAAAGCTTACAGCAACAGGTGTGTGCCACACAGATGCTTTCACATTAAGTGGCGCGGATCCCGAGGGCCTGTTCCCCTCTGTGCTGGGCCACGAGGGCGCTGGCATTGTGGAGAGCGTAGGCGAGGGCGTGACCAACTTTAAAGCTGGCGATCATGTCATTGCGTTGTACATTCCACAATGCAACGATTGCAAGTTCTGCTTGAGCGGCAAAACCAATCTTTGCCAGAAGATTCGAGTCACCCAGGGTGCTGGCGTAATGCCCGATGGCACATCTCGCTTCACTTGCAAGGGCAAACAGTTGTTCCATTTCATGGGCACCTCCACATTCTCAGAGTATACTGTCGTTGCTGACATTTCCCTAACCAAAGTCAATGAGACTGCGCCGCTGAACAAGGTGTGTCTGCTAGGCTGTGGCATTTCCACGGGTTACGGTGCTGCTCTCAATACTGCTAAGGTAAGGCAGCAAAAAAAATGTGTTATAAATTCAGCTCAAGTATTGTTTTATACAAAGGTGGAACCAGGTAGCACTTGCGCCGTTTGGGGACTGGGTGCAGTTGGATTGGCCGTTGGACTCGGCTGCAAAAAGGCTGGCGCTGGCAAGGTCTATGGCATTGACATCAATCCATCTAAATTTGAATTGGCAAAGCGATTCGGCTTCACTGACTTTGTGAATCCTAAGGATGTGGCTGACAAGGGGCCTATTCAGAACTATTTGATTGATTTGACCGATGGCGGCTTCGATTACACCTTTGAATGCATTGGCAACATAAATACCATGCGCTCTGCTCTCGAGGCCACGCACAAGGGCTGGGGCACATCTGTGGTGATAGGTGTCGCCGGTGCTGGTCAGGAAATTTCCACTCGACCTTTCCAATTGGTTGTGGGTCGTGTGTGGAAGGGCTCTGCGTTCGGTGGCTGGCGCTCCGTTTCGGATGTACCCAAACTAGTGGAGGCCTACCTAAAGAAAGATCTACTTGTGGATGAGTTCATAACGCATGAAATGCCATTGACCAAAATCAACGAAGCTTTCGATTTGATGCACAGCGGCGAAAGCATTCGCAGCATTATAAATTACTAAAAGATGTCCAATTGCTAAACATAAATACCATATTTTTTTACTTGCTTTGTTATGAAAGACAATAAATATAATTGCCCAGTGCACGCAAGCTAACTACTTGAATGTAAAAGTTAATTCAAGCCTCAGAAGAGCTGGTTTAAAAAGACAACATTTAATCTGGTGACCTTCGGACATGTAATCTTGATGTTGCTCGAATTATCTTTTAGCCATGGCATATAATTTCATCATATGTTGAAATAAATAATAAATTGATTAATTTAATTGAATCATGAATGGGCAAGAATAAATACACATGATCTTGACCTTGGAATTCCTACTTGTTCGGGAATATTTAAAGTACTTTATATAATAAACGTGAAAACTCTTTAGGGATGGCTTTAAATATTTAATAGATTATTTACCATAGTAGTAACGCAATCAAAACAAATAATCAGACTTTAGTATCTGTCATTTGTATACACATATATTTGTTCGATATTTTGAGATAAGTATTTTTGGGTGGTGTACTACTACAATACAATAAGGTATAGAATATTTATACTAATACTAAATGAGTTGGGTATACAATACTTAAATGCGCATGCAATTTGGAATTGGTTTTTCATTTGAGTTCGAATGTCATATTTTAAATGCATACACCTCTCTTAACATCTATGTACATTATGTCTTTAATTTGTATGATAACGAGAACGAACACATTAATATTGCGTTGAAATACATCAATATTTGTTAATTTTTCTTATAATTTTGTCTATGCTCGATAAGCCGTTTAAAATACTTACATACAAACATGCATTAAATAGGCAATGCTCTTTACAAATGTGGCATTTGGTAATAGAATTATTTCTCTATGATTATATAGGTATACACGTATAAGATATAAGGGCTAGTGTTCAGAGTATAATATTGAGACATTGACAACAAAGAAAATGGCAATGAAAGGCAATAGTATTCGAAATGCAAAACAGCTGCAGAAGTATAAAATCTTACAAATAATAATTGTTTTTAGACTCGTGAAAAATGTTTGAGCATTGCACGGACCAGATTAACTGACGATTGACGAAGAATTGGTTAGCAAGAGTGACACGGACACGGCTTGGCCGCTTACTTTATTGTCCCCTGCTTACATTTGAGTGTCGTAGTAGTAGAAATCATCGAAAGGATACCCGTAGAAAACCGGGTGCTATGGCACTCACGACCAACGAGACTTCTGCATATCGATCTGGCCCTCCAGAGTCTTGGCCAAGTAGATCACGAAGAGCTGCAAGAACGCAATTCCCAATGCAACTCCTGCAATCACATACAGATTCCTTTCGGCCCAGACACGAACGATTTCAATGCAGCCGCTGGTCCATATCCGCTTACTAGCTGCAGCCACAGAGTGCTCCTGCACACCATAGCCGCACATAATGTTGACTAGGCCCGAGCTAATATCCGTGGCATTGATGCAACAGCTATAGGGCACACCGCACTTCTCTACTGATGGCGACGAGCAGTTAAAGTATTCGTTTTTGCCTAAAAAGATTACAAAGTGTTAAATAAAGTTGATCAAAAGTTTACATTTCAAACTTCTACGCACTCCAGTCCTGATAGCCAGCATTGCTGAGACCACAGCACTTGAATTCCTGCTGTGCAAAGTCTATAAAGTTCTGTAAGTCGGAGTCATCACGGTATGAGTGGATAATCTTATCAGTGAATTGAAACTCTAAGAAAGAATTCATGTTTTGTGGGAACACAAAGCAAATTATAGCTGTAAACAAAATACAATTGGTTAAATCTTAACTGACGGTGAACAAAATTAACTCGGGCTCACCAATGGCCATTTCCATGAGGAAGAAGATCAGCAAGCACATCGAATAGAATTTTAAAAGGCAAGTATTCTCTCGCAGAGCACCCAAACAACCAGCAAAGCTGACCACAAAGATGACAATGCCCGCAATGATCATCACTAAGGATATATTGAAGATAACGTCGTAAATGGTTTCTAGTCGGACCCAGCCAATGCCATCCTTCAATTTATCCATAAATGCGTAGACGCCAATCGCTAAGAGCAGCCCACCGAACAGCCAAAACAAAAAGTTTAGCAAAAAGATAAGGTATTTCACACAACTGGAAACGTATGTAAAGTGATGTGGATACGACATTCGCGGATGCATGTAGCTGCCGCCGCCGTGATGATATCTGTGGTTACTCATGGCAACGGAGTTATTGCAACTACTAATATTACTAACAAGTAATAAAAATCTTTGTTAGGCGACAAATTTATTTTTTTTTCTTTTGGTTTCTTCTTCTTTGCACTCTTCCGCCCTTTGTTGACGCCCTCTTTGCGTGTGGTCGTTGCTGGTTGTTTTTCAAATCCCGAATTTCACATCGCGTCTTATAAATATCTCACACGACTTATTTAAACATATAAAATATACACTTTTTTAACATTAGCGACAAAAATGAAAAACTTTGCAAGAGACTATAGCTATATGTGCAGCCAACAAAACAAATGTATCTGCAGTGATGCCAGACAGACTAGACTAAAGTTATAATCGTTGGCAACGCGGGACAACAGCTGCTTGGAGCATTTGTCCGGTATCGTTGGCAATTTTCTTAGGCAGCTGTTTTGTAGCTTTTTAGTTTTTCATTTTCCGTTGCTGCGAAAACATAGCAGCTCTGGTTGATAGTCGCAAATTGAACGCTGCTTACAGCTGCTGCAAAGATTATAAACAAAAGCCAAAAATAGCAATATAAGCAACAACACCAAATTATATACATATTTGCAGGTGAGCATTTTTCTGACCTAGCCGCAGCGCCCCTTCAAGGACACTAGCTTTTGAATATGTTGTGTGTGTGTGTGTGTGTTTTCAGTTCGCCTTGCGCCTGGCGTATTAGGCATTTTTATTGATAAATTGATGTATACACGTTTCTGATTATGAAAAATTCTACTGGCCACAAAATAAATGTATTTCTTTTCAATTTGTAAGCAACCGTGCAATGTTGAGCAAACTGCAAGCATTAGCTTTGGCTTTCTCTCTAATACGCTTTCTCTCTCCCTGTTTGTGTGCACACATAAGCGTACACACACACACGTCCCAGCGTGCATACGTAGAAATAGAATGCCAAAAAATAAAAACACGGAAGTGAGAAAAATTGCATAAATATTGGTTTAGTTCGTCTGCGTATGTGGGTGTGAGTGAGCGCAACACTCACGGGCAAAACATTGACTTTTCGCAGTTGTTTTTTTGCGTGATTAAATAACCCAGTGCCAAGTGCAAACTGCAGTCGCGCCGTTGCTGTTATACGTTATTCGTTACACGGGCTTTCGGTTGTCAATTGGAGGCGTTCGAAAAATGTTTTCACTTTCTCGCTACGCACCGTGGGCACGAAATTTCGCACTTACTGCTAGCAAACAGCATAGGTACAACTTGATTCACTTGAAAAGCGGAGCCATTGCTGTCTCTGCAGTGCCATACGTGCGTGCCTTTGCGGGTGAGTCGGACACCGAGAGGTGGGTTGGAATACTCTGGGTGGGCGTGGCCCGGGCATAGCTCTATTAGTTGGACCATTTCGAATCGAGCTCCGCATAGTACAATAGATGTGATTTATTGTGAAACGCAATTAAATTGATTTTTGTACGGCCAGCCCATTGGCGAATTTCCAATTACGGTTCAATTTTCTAGTTCAAATTGCTGACATTAATACCTTGCACACTTTATAGCTGTCAATTTAGTTGCTATTTTTAGACGCACATTGATTCATTTTATTCGATCAACAATTCGAATTTGTTGCTTTTCTTTCCGAAATGAATTCATCGTTTGAAATTGTGCGCGACACACTTCAGTGGTTTTTTCTTTTCAAATTAAAGAAAAATTTAACAAAAAACGCCCCCAATTTCCCCTCATTTCGTGCATCTTTTTTTATGTTTATGTTTATATTGGGCGCCACTTAATTTAAGTGCGGAGCATAAAATTATTTTTAACCTATACGTTTCTTCACTCAATTTGTAGCGATGCAGTTCCCAAAGACCTAACAAATTTGTTCACACCTTCCATTTTCCTCTTTTTGTGCAACGGCTAATAGTCGCGGGCATTTTGTTTATACCTTGTTAATGCATAAATTGTGTATACAAATTGCGCGGTTGGCTATTGCTTTGCAGCCTTGCTTTATTTTCAGGGCGTTTGAGTTGTTTTTCCACTACTATTTCATGCAAATCATTGCCGATAGCAAGGTAATTCAAGTTCTTATCATTTGTTTCGTGAAGTCGGAATGTTTTATAATTTATGAACCTCTTAAGTTTGCGCGGTTTCGTCGTTGAATCTACTGATAAGTCAATGTGAGCTAATACAACAATCTTTATTCGCTAGATTTTCAAAAGAAACAATTCAAATAGTAGAGAAGAGAAAGAGAGCAATCATATTAAAGCTCTTAAGATAGATTTCAATATGACTTTAAACTAAGTGCAATCATATTGAGTGATGTGAATTTTGAGAGAGAGAGAGAAAGAGAGAGAGAGAGCGACTGCTAAAAAAGAGGTATACTTTCAAAGTTTATGGGACAGCAGGTGTTAAAAATGGAAGATAATGAGCCAGAGCTACAACGAAAACTAGAATAAATATAAAACTAAGAACATTATTTTTCAGTTATATAATCCCACTAGCTGTATGAATAAGTATAATTAAATGTCTTTAAGTCCCAGGTTTATTTTCATTTGTTTGGGCTTATGTTTAACTTTTTTATAAATATAAATAATTGTCATAAAACATTTTAGTGATTCAATAGTTTAAAAAAGTCGTTGACACTACAAACTAACTATGACAAATGTCTGAAGATAAAAAGAATATGGAAACATAAATAAATACTAGTTATAGTTGGGTTCGATTATACTTTGCTAAAACAACTTTTTTTAGATGTATAAAAGCAAGCTATAAAATGCGATAGTGGAGGAAATATGTTCATTCAGTTAGCTAGGAAATTGGCTAGGGCAACAACACTTGAAGCTACGTACTATACATACATTTTCATGGTAAACTGATACAAATTGCTCAATTGTTGCAAAACAAAGCTGAAGAAAAAACACGTTAACCGCAAGCGTAAATATACGGACTCGCCTTAAATTGCAGATTCACGTCAAAGCAGCGACAACAACGGCGACGGCGACGGCAACGGCAGTGCCAGCACCAAGAACACAAATTCCAGCCGATTTAAAGCAAACATGGAGAATAAAAGCGAAAAGATTACCGTAAACAAGGAGGAGCTGCGGAAACGTCTAACGCCGCTGCAGTATCAGGTTACACAAGAGGCGGGCACTGAACGCCCCTTTACAGGTGTGCTTGAATAAACTTGACACTAATTGCATAAACCTGGCTCTAACCCATGTCTTTCTGTATTTTCAAGGCTGTTATAACAAGCACTACGAGAAGGGCGTATATCAATGTATTGTCTGTCATCAGGATCTGTTTAGCTCGGATACCAAATACGACTCGGGCTGCGGTTGGCCAGCTTTCAACGATGTGCTCGATAAGGGCAAAGTCACATTGCATCGCGATGCCAGTATACCAGGTATGTGCGCTATATGTCTACATACATATAGTGCATTCCCGATTTCAATTTCGATTTCGATTTCGATTTCGATTTAGCTTAGATACGTTCAGCACTTTTCAATGTTTTGCATTTGATTTTTATTTTGTACAGTTTTTATTTAATTTGATTTGTTTGTCGCTTCGCAACAAGAGCTTTGACTGCAAATTTCAAATTGAGTTTAAGTTGAGCACCCTATAAATAAAATATTTATAAAAGAGTATATATATATATAGTATATATAGAAAAAAATTGTACATAGTTAGAGACGATGAAATCGAAACGTTTGTCAAAATCTTAATTGTAATATCTCTATCGACGATCTCTTACGTTTGTTGTTGTTGCTGAAAAAAAGAAAATATGTTTAGAATGTTACAAATTGCATACATATACATACATATATGCGTGTGTTATATCCATGTGTTCACTGTAGTTGTTGAGCTTAAGTGTCAAACTGTTTGTGCCGTTACTTGTGATTGTGTCCTGTTGGACGAATGTGCAACTATATCCAAATTCTGAATAGCATAAACTAATTCTTACCTAATTGAGTATTATATTCTTTTATCCACCATCTTTTTTGCTAACCAAAACCGAAACTTTCTCAAATTATGAAATTGACATTGAAAACAATTGCAAAAACTAACATAATATAATATGATTAAAACAACAGTAGTCATTTCAAAAACGTTAGGGATGGTTCGCACCGAAGTGCGCTGCTCCAAGTGCTCGGCCCACATGGGTCATGTGTTCGATGATGGACCTCCACCGAAGCATCGACGCTTCTGCATCAACTCGGCCTCGATTGATTTTGTGAAAAGTTCAACAGCGGCGACGACGACGACATCGTCCAAGAAATAATGGTTTATCAATTATTCATAATGATGTTAATGATATTGATGATGATGAGAACCAAGTGAGATCTATACAGAAAGACAAATGTTTTATGTTAAGTACATATAGTACACATATTTATAAAAATGTTATAGGACTTTATTTACATATATGCAAAACAACAAAAATACTCATGATATATAGCGCCGATTACACTCAGAGTGTATAATACGAAAAATATTTACAAAGGGGATTTCAATTTATACTAAAGAAACAATTTTTTATTTAAGCTGTCATTTCGTTCATACATTTTTGATTGCGGTTTCAATATCTATGACTCTTTATAACTCGAGATTTCAAATGTTTCATTCAAAATCGAAAACATAAAGCACGCACAAGCTTTTCCATTATTTATAATAGTTTTTCTCACAACAATTCATTACCTAAACATATTTTTGGGTTAGGAGTAATTTACCTACATGTATGTATGAACATATATATATGTTTATATTTTTTGATTATATGTACATATGGATGTTTCTATGCATCAAAGCTGGTTAAAAGATCTGGTCGCATTGCTTTGTTTCTTTTGGTTCATTTGTAACATATTTTATTTGGCTTCCTTTGATAGTTGTATTATTTTTTGTTGCTATTTTTACTCATATTATATTTATATTTGATGTAATACACTGCAAGACTATTGTAGCAGATCCATATATTATCCTACAAAATGAATAACGTGTATTTTTCGTATATTTTCTATTTCTCTTTTTTTTAACTCGCTTCGAAAAACAAAAACAAAAAAAAACAATACCAAAACTTAATGTTCCGCCTGTAAACGTTCTTTGGGGGTCTGTTTTGCTAACAAAACACATACACGATCACACAATCACTCAAAATCATTGTTCAACTTTAATGCATAACACCTGACGCATAAAATGGCTTATTAACAATCAATTGAAAAACACTAAATCATTCGTTCGAATAAAAAAAATCAACATATGTATTTAATTTGATTTTTCAATTTACTTTTTACGCCACATTTCATTTTTCAATCGACGCCGTCCACTGTTATTTTCACTCTACTCCTACTTTCGCTATTCGTCTCTTTGATGCACTCGCAATACTAAATTGTCATTTGGACTCATCTGTTTTGCTGTCTCTCTTTCTCTATCGCACAAACATACTTTCGCCGTTACTTTTTCTGTTTCACTTATCGCTTGAATCGATGCCTTTCACTCTCACTGATTCGGCCTCTCATTCACTGCCTCTCTGCTTTTCACATCTCTTATTTTCCAATTAATTTTGTAATCTTTTTTATTTTGTTACAAACCAAATTTAACAAACTGAACAAATTCAATGAAATGAAATATCAATTATTGTAAAAACAAACAACAACAACAATGAAAACGTAACCCAATCTATGCAAAAACAAAAACAACACAAAAATGAATGAACGTACCCAATTAATCTCACATTTGCAAAATACAAATTAAAAAGGGGGCAATATTTTACTACTAATTGCACATCCAGAACGTATACGCACTGAGGTACGATGCGCCCGCTGCAATGCACACATGGGACACGTTTTCGAGGATGGACCAAAGCCCACACGTAAGCGCTACTGCATCAATTCGGCGTCCATTGAGTTTGTCCAATCAGAGCCAAACCCGTTAACCGCGACATCGGCGCAAGCCTTAAGCCCCCAGGGCACACCCATTGCGCAACAATGAGAATAGAAATGTGACTAGGCGGAACAAGTGGGATGGAACAATCAACGAATACGAAACAAGTGCGAAAGAGTCTAACCTCAATGTTGCTGTTAAGAGTTTTTACACGTATTTTCTAACTTTCCGTAAATGTGGCCAATAATTCTTAGCATAGTTCATTGATATATTGTATTGTATTGATAAATGGGCAGCTGTTCATATGAAATATTTACATGAAGCAAAACAAAAAAAAAAAACAAAGCAAAGAATTATATGAATAACATATTCCCGTCTGTTTGTGTAAATAGCTAAATGTTTCTCTTTTACTTTGTTATACATATTCACACATAAATACTTTGTAACACTCAAACACAAACACATACACATAAATACTTTAAAAATGTGCGCGCTAATAAACGTGTATTTTTTACAATATACAAACAAAAATGTGTATAATTTACTCTTATTATCGTTGTGTTGTTGATCTTGTTTAAGCTTAAGCGCCAATTACAGATGAGGTGCGAACAGCTGTTTTTCACATCGCGTTGCCAACTGAATACTGCGCACAGCTGTCTGTCTGTCTGTTGCACGTGCATATTTGTGTGTCATTTGTGATGTAACAATCGTCTACGATATGAAATGGAAATACATTTTCTGCGCACAAAAACAAATCAAATAAATTGAAGCGAATTGCGACGTTGTTGTTGCTTATAAATCAATTAAATCAACCAGTGGCGTCGATAACAGGGGCGCATAGCTGATTTTGCTGTCTGTATATTGAACGTGCAGTGGTTGCAAATGGTGTAGGGTATCTCGTATTCAGGCTGACCAACTGTTTACAAACACTCAAACTTATGTGCATACATACATATGTACATGCTCATACATATGTACATGCTCTTGTTTCTGTGTGTGTCGCTGACATTCAAAATGTTGCTTACTCGTGTATCGAAAGCCGGCAAATTGGTCGCGGAACGTCAAAGTGAACGCAACGTACGCTGCGTTTTGTAACTTATAAATTTTCAATTATCTAACAATCGTAAAGAAGCAATCAGTGTGTTAGCATTAATGCGAGATAATGACATCTCTATAAACCAACTCAACGATTAGATTAAACGCCTACTGGCTTGTCTGCAGGTCGTCAGTTCCAAGAAGCGCACTTCGAGATTCTAAAATTAGACAAGTGTAAAAAACATGCAAAAAAATACACACTCCAAACTTAGTCAAATCAAACGTAGCGAATTGCTGATGCAGGTGATTTAAATAAGCAACAAACTATCGCACGATACGTATTTCGTGACCGTTACATTGCTGTGCATTACGTTACGTTACGTTACGTCTGATAGTTGAGAGATGAAGGAATGGTTAAAAATCTCGTGTCTGCTTTGCGTATTTGGCTTCGTGCGAGAAATTCGACCCTCGGAGCCATACGTAACGGAATATCTTCTCGGGCCGTGGCGCAACATAACGGAGCAACAGGTGAGCTTTGAGCTTTATCAATTATCAACTGAAATATATAGTAAACAAACTTCCAAATTAAAGCTCACCCAAGATGTTTATCCGGTGGGCACCTATTCGCATCTGGTTCAATTGGTTTTTGTGTTTCTTATAACAGACTTTTTGCGGTAAGTTTTCTAGTAATTACGTAGTTACAGTTGTTATTAGATGAAAAGTTAAAAGTATTTATGTATATGTGTATGTTAATTAAGAATATTTACCAGGAAAGTTTGAATATATGAATATTGATGTTACAAAATTATTCCATATTTACGTACGTATTTACGTTTTGTGACACTCCACGTACGTCTACTTTATGCATCCTTCCCTTTTGCCTTCTTATATACACACATATTCCCTAATATATATTTAAATTAAAAAATTTTATATAAATATAATATTATATTATATATAAATATAAATATTAGTTCAACTTTGCTTACAAGCTGAGCGTATGATATTAATTTACCTTAAGCCAATGCAACAATACAATATCATTTAAAATATATATAATTTTTTTTTTGTGTGGCACAATTCCAATTCTCAACGATTTATTTTTCCTCTACTCTGCAGCTATAAGCCGTTGATAATTACTATCGGTGCGGCTGGCGTAATTATATGGAGCATGCTCATTTGGACAACCAGTTTACTATCATTGCAAATTTTAGAGTACTTCTATGGCACGTATATGGCTGCCGAGGTGGCCTACTATACGTACATCTATGCCAAGGTGGACAAAAAGTATTATCCACGTGTCACCTCCCACACGCGTGCTGCGATGTTCGCTGGCAAACTGATCTCAGGGGTAACATCGCAGCTGATGATCAATCTAGAGCTGATGAACTACAGGCAACTCAACTACATAACGCTAGCCAGTAAGTGGAGCTCATTTCAAATGTTTAATGACCACATAATTAAAGGGTATCTATGTTTCAACACAGCACAAATATTGGCCATGCTATGGGCTTTCGGACTGCCAAAAGTTGATAAGAGTCTTTATTTTCATCGCGAGGCACTAAGGGAGTCGTCAACAGCGGCTCCACAAGCAAATCAGCTGCAGCTGGAGCCGGATGAGGCCAGCCAACAGATGAGCAACCCGCAGGTGGCATCTAGTCCCATCCATTTGTTGTGGCAACACTTTCACAATGCTTACACAAATCCGCGCGTGGTACAGTGGAGTCTCTGGTATGCCATTGGCCTAGCCGGCTATTTGCAGGTGACCTACTATATGCAGGTGCTGTGGAAGGTTATCGAGCCCGAGCCGCAGATTGCATGGAATGGCGCCGTGGATGCTGTGCTGACTGCCTTAGCAGCATTAAGTGCTCTGGCTGCTGGATATTTGCACAGTGGCCGCTTAAGACCAAGAGCCAGTTTGCTGGTGCTATCAGTGCTATCGGCGTTGGAAGGTGCCAGTGTTCTAATCTGCTGCTGGACCAATGACATCTATTGGTCCTATGTGGGCTTTGTCATCTTTGGTGCACTCTACGGCTTCACTATTACTGTGGCCAGGTTCGTATAAATCTGTAAGTCTTTTGATTTAAATTAAATGTAATGCAATTTTGTTTTTATTGCATGCCTGCAGCGCTGAGGTGGCTCGCAATCTGCAGGAGGAGAGCTTTGGCCTGGTCTTTGGTATCAACACGCTGCTCGCGTTGGTCTTCCAGTCACTGCTCACAATTATTGTAGTCTCTGAGACGGGCTTTGAGCTCAACATCGTGGATCAATACGCGGTCTATGCTTTCTATTTCATAGCTGTGGCCATAATATACTTTATATCAGTCTTGGTTGAGCATCTATGTCAGCGCGGATCCCAGCAGGTCCAGACAAAAACTGAAAATTTAGAATAGATCTTAAAGATAATTCGTAGCACTAGGGACTTTATTTAGATACCGATAAATTAGCTTAAATTTAAGCAAAGAAAGAAACTTGTATGTATGTATATCTTTTTTGTTTAAGTTCCAATTAGCATTCCTTTAGTAAAAAGAATTTTTCTCTTTATAAAATTAATCAAATTTTCTGATCACAATTTGGTTTTATGGAAAATCTTTTTATTATTTAAAAAATTTACATTTATTTAAAAAAATTACAATTTTGTTGGTTTTTATTGTACTTAATAGTTCTCGTTATCAAGCTGTTCCAATTAGTTGTATATAGAAACAAAAATGTTCAGAATACCTGCACAAAAATAAATAAACTACTTAAAATACTTGTGAATGCTCTTTTAGATGTCAATATTTCAATTGATGTTTAGATTTTTATTTAAACAGATATGTATTGGACACATTACTTTATTTTTCAAGATATTTATAAGCTTCATATGTTTTTGTATAGCTTAAATGCATTAAATATACAAATAAATATAGCATAAATAAATCATTTATATGTGCATTACAATTCAGTCTCGATTACCTATTTTTAACTGCTTGACTAAACAATCCAAGAAGATAATAACTTTATCACTTATATGTAATTTGCTAAATCCTTTACTATTTAACTCCCTTACCTAACGAGAGTAATTAACGTTTGCTTCGTATTATCGCATTATACCCTAAGCCTATTAAAATGGACAGTTCAGGGTATGATTGTGTTGCTAAATTGCATGTAACATACGGCAGAAGTCTATAAGAACTAGACATAATTTGATTCATATCAATAACATATACAGATCATGTTTGCTTCAAATATTCCACAACTTATCCCGTGTCCATTAATTCGAAAAAAAGCAATGTCAACATCAGATATTTTGAACTAGAGTCGTCAATTTTGTATATATATTGATTAAAAGTCTTCAGGATTGAAAGGAGAAACACAGTCATTTTTAGATCGATATGTATGCATAAGTTAAATTGTTTTCAGCAGCTCAAACAGTGTATCGCTTAGTCGTACATATCTGACTGGAACACTCTTGCTTGCTAAAATAGCTATATAAAAGCCCCCTCCCGTTGCTGCTATTTAATAATTGAATCTTATTAAATTGCCTGCTCGGTAATCTTAAACGCGCTTTAAACTTATTTATAACGAATGCATAGATTTTTTACTGTGTGAATTTTTACAACTCGTTAGCTGTATGTGAAAGATTGTGCCTATGATTAGGGAAAATTTCCGCGTTTCCCGTCAAGTACATTAATCTGTGGACTACAGTGCTGATTACAATAAAGTATAGACAGTAGAGACACCTATGTGTTTGTTTTGCTTAACTTATAACCCTATAAAAAAAACCTATGTGCAATTATTTTAATTATTTGTATGCTATGTCCGATTACTCAAGCCGTAGCTAGTTAGTTAGTCGAGTTCGACCAACTCGTTGATTAGATAGTGTTGAGCAGGCACTGCCACTAGCCATGGAGCATTCTTGGCTGAAAATATCTGGTGTGCTTTGTGTATTTGGATTTTTACGTGAGCTGAAGCCCTCCGAGCCCTACCATTCTGAAATTTTGCTGGGCGAGTGGTATAATGTGACACAGGATCAGGTGAACCGTAGTGTCTACCCCATAAGCACCTATTCCTATCTATCGCTGCTGATAGTTGTTTTCCTGGTCACCGATTTTCTCAGGTAATACACTCACAAATACACACACACATGCATTTACAACTCGAATACCCTATATACAGATACAAGCCAATGATTATTGCTAACGCTCTAACTGGAATTATTATTTGGACTGTGCTGCTAACGACGAGTACACTGTTCGGTCTACAAATTGTTGAAGTGTTCTATGGTTTCTATCAGGCCACTGAAGTGGCATACTATTCCTATATATATGCCAAGGTCGATAAAAAGTATTATCCCCGTGTCACATCCCACACACGAGCGGCCATGTTTGTGGGTAAACTTGTGGCCGGATTATTGGCCCAATTGCTTATCGGCTTTGATTGGATGAACTACCAGCAGTTGATGTACATATCTGTTGCCTGTTCGTATGACTTAATTATACATATATTATGAAAACAATCATTTATCCAATTTTGTATCATACAGCACAAGTGTTAGCCCTTTTATGGACCATCTTATTGCCCAAAGTGGAGCAGAGCTTGTATTTTCATCAACAAGTGGCAGCCATTGGAGCCGTTGATAAGGAAGCAGATGTGCCTGAGCGGTTCAATGAACTCTCTAATGAACCTTCCACTGCTAAGAAGGACCGTGCTCAACCACTGCAGCTGTTGTGGGCGCATTTCCACAGTTCATACGCAAATGTCATGGTTCTACAGTGGAGCTTATGGTATGCGATCAATCTGGCTGGCTATTTGCAAGTAACAACCTACACACAAGTTCTTTGGAAATCATTTGAGAACGAGCCAAAGGTGAGAATTAAGTTAGTTGTTCGGTATTTAATTGTTATCGTTATAGATTATATTTCATAGATTGTATGGAATGGGGGCGTAGACGTCGCGCTAACTGCACTAGCTGCTCTCTTCTCTCTAATGGCGGGATATTTGCACGCAGGACGTTTAAAAACACGCGCCAGCCTTTTATCGTTGGCTGTGTTGGCAATTCTGGAGGGTGCCTGCGTATTATTTGCATCGTGGACCACAAATATATATTTATCATACCTGGGCTATGTGTTATTTGGAGCTTTATTTGGATATATCATCACGGTGGCCAGGTAAATCGAGACTAACACATAGCCTATTTGTTTAGAGCAAAGATTTTTGTATATTGCAGCGCCGAGCTGGCTAAAAGTTTGCTTGAGGATAGTTTTGCCTTGATCTTTGGCATTAACACACTCATTGCACTGATATTACAAACTGTACTTACTCTTGTCGTCGTCTCTGAGAGTGCGAATCTTCAGTTGAACACGGTTGAACAGTTTACTATCTATGCGTTTTATTTTATTGTAATAGGCACTATTTACTTTATAGCCATTGTTCTTCACTACTTATTTACTTGTTCGAAAAATATTTAAAAAAAAGGGCTTAGGCAAAATTTTTAAAAACTTTGAGATATTATTGTAACGCTTAAGTCTATCAACAGACTTGGGTGAGTTTATTTTCCTTATTGTATAATATATTTGAAATAAAATAACAATTAAGAATATTGTTAAAATTAAGAACATAATTTTATTATTAAAAATTTTTTCTCATAATTTTAATTACATTGCTTTTGTATGATTTTCCTTTGTGCAAACACTAACCATGTATGGTTAGTGGTGCAAAGCCTATGTTTTGAATGACAATGCTGCCACACCAAACAATAAAAGTACGGTAAAAAATCCTGCAATTTAAAAATACCAAAAAATTAAAAAATCAATTCAACCAACTGGTCACACATTTCTAGGTATCTCGGCACATCTCGGCTGCCTTCACTTAACTCGGGGCTATTAAGCAAAAGTGCGGCTTGGAAAGAAATACTCGACATAAAAAACAATTTAAATTGATGCAGCTGGCAATCAATATTGCATCAATCAATTGGTCCAACTGCACTTATAATTGCAACAAGCTGCCACCTGTGTCTACTCAGAATGTAGTTATCTGCAACACATTGCTTCGAATCGTTTCAAAATAATTTGAATATTTTGTTATCAAAATGCGCTTTGTACGTCGTGGTGTGGTTAAGCAGGCGCTAATCTGCACAGTATTAGTAATGTTCATTACATTTCTGTTGCTTAACTCTGAGCCGGAAGATGTAGATAAAAGTGTTAAAATGTAAGTATATGCATCTATGTATGGATATGTGAGTATGTATGCATGTAGGTGTATGTATACAAGAGGTAAAACAAAATATTTCGATTTTATTTACTTAACTTTTGTTTATTCAACTCTGCGAAACTTTCCAGCGAAATAATTGAGCGATCGATAAGGTCTGTCATGAACCAGGGAGAATGCCGCCAACCCCATTTACCACTAGATAATCCCGACATCATGAAATTCTACAAGCCGGTTGATAAAATAAACTGCGGCTCCAAACCGGATTGGGTTATGTGTGAGGTAAATACTAATTAATACGTGCTGATTATACTCTTTGGTATATTTGTATTGTTGTGTTTATATGTTTTCTCCTTGAGACTTTAGCTTACAATTTTATGCTATCTACAACGGAAGTTCGAAATTGTCAACGATTATTTGTGTTTTGTAAATTACTGATAAACACAAATTAAATTTCAGTTGGTATATAATTCGATCTTCGATTATTCCGTAGAAATCGATATGCTTTGTGAAGCCCGAGATCACAGCAGTGCATGGTGATATAACATGCTCATATACGGATATTATTCGCAAATCGGACTACACTGCACGCTTTGGACGAACCGTTAGAATTAAGGAGCCGTATGTGCTGCAGAATAGCGATTTCGTTCGTGTTGCATGTCATGCGACCAGCGGTGAGAAATGGTTTGGAATGGCATTTGGTATACGGGACACTGTGCAACGACCCATAGTGCCCAATTTTGCTGTGTTACCTGCCGAAATTGTTATTGCCAATTCACAACAACAACCGCAGCTACAGGAGCTGCCAACGAATCCCTTTTATAATGTATTGATGTTTGGCTTCGATTCCTTGAGTCGGAACGCATTCATACGTAAACTCCCGCGCAGTTACGCCTATTTAACTCAGCATCTGGGCGCCATTGTACTGCAGGGCTATAATATTGTTGGTGATGGAACTCCACAGGCTTTGGTGCCCCTGCTCACGGGATACACAGAATTGGAGCTGCCGGAGACAAGGAAAAGAGTCTCGAGTGCTGGTAGTGTCGATGCATATCCCATGATTTGGCAGGATTTTGCACGACTCGGCTATTTGACATCATTCAATGAGGATTTGCCATATGTGGGCACGTTCACATATCGCATGAACGGCTTCGATTCGCAGCCCGTGGATCATTATTTGCGCACGTTTTACATGCAGGCCTTGAATATGCTGAGTGGGAGTGCGGCCCACTGTATTGGCGACCAGCCAGATCATTTAATCATGCTCGACTATACCAAGAATGTAAGTCTCTTATATCTAACTTCATGAATTTTTTAATTCACTTAGATGGACGCTTCCGTTTTTACAGTTTATGCTGAAGTATCGGGACTCGCCGCGCTTTGTATTCAGCTTTCATGGCGGTCTCTCGCATGATTCTATTAATCTAGTGGGCGCAGCCGACGATGATGTGCACGATTGGTTAGTGGCGCTCAAGGAGAAGTCTCTGCTCGATGACACCATCCTAATATTCATGGCTGATCATGGCAACCGATTTGCCGATGTGCGGGCTACTCTTCAAGGCAAACAGGAGGAACGCCTACCCTTCTTTAGCTTTACATTTCCCGAATCATTTAAGAAGCGTTTTCCCCAGGAGTATAATAATTTTGTGGAAAACGAGCACCGACTCGTTACACCCTTCGATGTGCATGCTACGCTCAAACATCTGATACGTAAGTTTATTTAAAAGCAGAATTTATTATAGAATATTAAATGAATTTTTATGTTCGTAAAGAGATGCAATCAGCAGGACTAAATGATCAGGCGTCTGATAGCAGCTACGATGCCCTCAGCAATGACATCAAACCGGAAACCAGTCGGCCACAGAGCATACACATCTCGGAGCAAGCGCTAGGACGTTCTATATCGCTCTTTGAGCGCATACCTAGCAATCGATCATGCGCGGATGCGTACATTGAGCCACATTGGTGCGCCTGCCTCAACTGGCAGCCGTTGCAACTGAACGACAGCCGTTACGAGGGCATCATTCTCAAAGCTGCTAACAGCGTAGTGGAGGCAATCAATGCAGCAACTCTTGAGCGGCGACAGTTTTGTGCACCACTTCAATTGCTACAAATCAACTGGGCGCTGCGACTGCAACCACACAAAGAACTTTTGCAATATAAAACGAATAGTGACAGAGACGGATTTCTGGCCGACATGAGCGGTCATACAGTGGTACACGAGGTGTTCTATCAGCTGCAACTAGTCACCCAGCCAGGCCAGGCACTGTTTGAGGCGAGCGTGGCCTACAATTTGCAAACATTCCAAAGCACAGCAAAACTCTCGGATATTTCACGTGTCAATAAGTACGGATCTCAGGCCAGATGTATTTACGAACGCGATCCAGAACTGCGCAAGTTTTGTTACTGTCGAGACTAAAAACCTAGTCAATGCACAAACAATCTAAATTGAATTTAGCATTAACTCTCCTAGTATTTTGCACATACTTGATAAATATAGAATAAGAAAATTTTGTTTGTATTTATGTGCCAAAGATTTATCTCTTGTCACAAATATTTAAACTCAAAATTCAAAGCTCTCTCATTGCGCTTAGTTCCTTAAAGAAACAAAACTCAAATATTTTAATATTGAAAAATACAAAAATATTATTTTTATAGAGGTATTTATTAATTTGTATGTTGTGTTTATATTTTTATTTGAATATTCTCTTAAACCATGCTAATGCACTTATGTTCATATACTACGTTCATTACAAATGCATCCAGGGTGTGTTTTAATTACTACCTGCATAAATTCGTAACCGCATAAATATTGCTTTATACACATGAACGGATCTTTCAATAATATTGTATTTGTAAATAACCAACCGCACATAACTAGCAAAAGAATTGAAATTTGTAACTTGCACTCGCCTGGTTTTAAATCCTAACAGGCAGATATATATATTGTAGATCGGCAAACAAATACGAAACATGTTAACCATATTTAAACGGGTTATTTGAGTAATGGGCTATAATAACACTTCTTGTACGTTTCTTTATGTTGTCAATATTTTCAATGGCACGTTCGATTTTCTGGTCTGATAAAATGTATTGCATTGTGTATATAAATATATATGTATAATATATATATATATATATATATATATATATATATATATATATATATATATATATATATATATATATATATATATATATATATATATATATATATATGTTTAACTTTTATATTTTATTAATATATACTTATATTTATATAAGTAACTATAATATTTATATCGCACACAGTACGAATCTTAACTTTGGGTTGACTGCTAAAGATTGAGCTTTCTAGTTCGTTTCTCAATAATACTAATATTATTATAAAAAAAATGTTATTTATTTTACTGCACTTGTGTTTTAGACATGTAAAAAATAATAATTTATTTGTAGAAAAATACAAAAAAAAAATCAATAAATATTTATTGCAAAAGAAATAGCATCATATTATAAACAAATAGGAAACTAGGAAAATAAAATAATCTACACTAAGATCGAAGAAGTTATGATTTCTAAAATAATTTGTATGTAGTATTTCTAAAAAGATAGCCTTGCTCTATAAGGGGCGGGTCTATCTGTGTGTGTATATGTGCTTAAAAAGTATCGCATACTTTACGGCATAGGTTTTTGAAATACCCGCACTCATCCAAAACTTATAAGCTAATCCAGACAAATGGCCATGAAAACGTATTACCAATATACACGTAGCCAATAGAACTTGGGGTGTATGTAAAATTGGGGGCATTCGCATTGCGTTTCAGTTGCTTTAACTAATTTTAATTGTAAAGATTATTTGGTTAAGTGCATGAGAGATTTGTTGATGAGTGTACACCTCGCTTAGCTATAGGCTGCTGTTGCCGCTGATGTGCCCGTTGATCCTATTTTGGGTCACGACACGGACGTCGCAAGGAACTCTTGGAGTCGCTGCACAGTGCCGCGATCCAATTTGCACAGATCAAAGTCAAAGGTTTTGTGCGTGATCTCGTAGCAGCCGGTGGCAGCGATCATTTCAACAACCTGTTGCAGCTCCTCGTTGTCCTGCAACGTCATTATTTTGTGATGCAGCTCCTGTAGTTCGCTTAGATATTCTGTGGGCAAAGGCGTACTGTTGCCGCCTCCAGTCGTCGGTTGATTCAGTGGCTCCGCAGGTGAGTGGCTGCTATTGCTATTGTTGTTGTTTATAGCTGGGCAGCTGTTGCTGTTGTTGTGGCTACTCGGCGAGGAGCTAATGCTATTGTTACCCACTGACGTGGAAGCTGCTGCTGCTGCTGCAGCTGATCCTTGTCGCAGGGACGGCGACTTGGACTTCTCTCGCGTTGATTTGCTCGATGCTTGCTCTTTTTTTGTCGATTTCAATGGTGGCTCAATGAAGGTGGTGCTGCTATTGCTGTTTTGTGAGTTGCGTCGATTGCGTTTCTTTTCTTCCTTAAGCTCCGTCTTCTCAAGCTTCTCTGTCTTGGCGTCTGGTGACTTGTCCGCTTTCTCTGTCTTTTCTGACTTGTCGGCTAACTTTGACTTGACTTTTTGCTCTTTGCTCCCGTTATCAGCCGCTTTGACATCTTTTGCATGCTGCGCACTGTTCTGCGCGCTTTTGGCGCTCATTGAGCTCTTTTGCTGGGTGCCCTTCGCTGGCAAATCAGGAAAGCTGCTGTTAGAACTATCTGAATGTTGCAGTGTGGCAGCTGTTGCTGCCGCTAAGGCATTGGTGGCTGCCAAATCTGGAGCCGACTGTGCCGAATCCATGTCACTCAAATCCAAATTGCTTGATCCCTTGATTGGTGTCTGTGACGCTCCACCTGTTGTGCCAGATGTGGGTGTCGCCGCCTGTTTGTTGCCATGCTTACTGTCAGCTTCGCGTTGTCGCTTTTCCTCTTTGCTGGCGGTTTTGTCCTTCGATTTTTTGTGCTTTTCCTTCTTGCTGGTGGCAGGTACCGACTTTTCCATGCTTGCCTCAGTTTGCTGCTGACCACTCAGTTCTGTCTTCGGTGATGCTTCAGTAGTTCCTGCGGTCACTGCTGTTGCTACTGTTGTCGGCTTATCCGATACATTTGGCTGTTGCTGCTGTGATTTATCCTTTTCACGATCCTTGGGCTTGTCCTTATCACGCTCTTTATCCTTGTCCTTATCGCGCTCGCTGCGGTCCTTGTCTTTCTCCTTATCCTTTTCTTTGTCTTTGCTCTTATCCTTTTTCTTGTGCTTATGCGATTTCTTGTCCGCGACGCTGTTGCCATTGCTGCTCGTCGACTTCTCACTTTTGGCTTCGGCGACCTTTTCGGAGCCCTTTGTTGTTGCAGCAGGTGATTGTTGCAGCGGAACCGTCAGTTCATCCTTGTCGAAAGCACGTTTCCCAATGCTGGAGGCCAGACTGCTGGCACTTGCGCTGCTGCCCAGCGAATTGGGCGTGGCCTTGCCGGTGGCCTTCATCGAATCGTAGCTGGCTTGAGATTGTTGCGACTGTGATTGTTGTGTTTGGTTGTTAATGCTACTACTGCTACCGGTGGCCGGGCTATCGCCGTGTCCACGCTCATCCTTTTGTGATCGCTTATCTTTGTCGCGCTCTTCTCGCTGTTTTTCCCGTTCACGCTCACGCTCCTTATCTTTTTTCTCTTTTTTCGACTTTTTGTTTGAGCTGCGCTCTTTGTCCTTCGACTCTGATTTCCCAGTAGACTTGTGCTCATCGCGCTCTTTAGAACGGGCATTTGGTGTACCAGCTGCACTGTCCGGCGCTGCCTTTTTGGGACTCATTTCGGTCAGGCCGCTTCTACCGCCCGCCTTAGGGCTGACAGTGCGGCGGACTAATGCACTAGCAGCTGCAGTAAGCGTGCTGCTACTACTACGTTCTCGTTCGCGATCCTTGTCGCGGGTTTTATCCTTTTTGGATTTTTCCTTGTCTTTGTCATGTTTGCTGCTACTGCTCTCGGATTTGCCAGACTTTCGCTCTTTGTCGCGACCGTGTCGATCTTTTTTATCCTTTTCGCGTGGTTTGTCTGAACTATTTGACTTATCGCGCTCCTTACCCGACTTCTCCTTACTATCATGTATACCAATTTTGCCGCTACTAGACCCTGTTTGCGCCTTAGCATCTGGTGAATGTTTAGACGCGGTTATAGCTGGCAGATTAGCGCCAGCCGCACTGCCTTTTGTAATGGGTGAGCCAAAGAGTGCGGGGAATGTGCTAACCTTGCCTTCATCGGTGCGCGATTTGTGTTTCTTGGTAGATCCCGACTCGATTACCAAACTGCTGCTGTTACCACCCTTCGCTTTGACCACGTTTAAATCTGATCCGGATGGCTCGCTAGGTGACACTGTTCGGTTCAGACTGCTTGAGGCAGCAATGTTCGCACCAAATACCGGCACGCCACCTCCACGCAACAATTTTGCTCGAAATTCCTCCGAAGGCGCCTCAAAAACATGCGTTTTGACTTCGACCCGATGTCGGGGTGGACCGGAATTTTGCAGATCCAAATCGTATTGGTACATAATGCGCTTCGGCTCGTCTCTATTACGAAAGTATATCTCGACGGGCAATATAAAGCCGGCATAGCCCGATTCTTGTATGACATAAGGTGGCTCTTTGATTACTAAAAAGAAAAACATAATGATAATTGATTTTTTGGCGCGCAAATTGAAAATAATATAAATGTTAGCTCTTACCACGCTTTGGCTTGGGGAAAGACTCGTGCAGTATAAAGACGACCTTGTCAACGAATGCACTTATTTCTGCTTTATTTACGCCCTGTACATAAATCTCCCAGTCATGGGTGAAGGCCTGCGGATGTTTTTTGTTGCGCAGCTTTGACGTGTGACCAATTTCGAACTGCACCTTGACTGCCATATCGATGTCGCCGGTAACGGTAACGGTAACGCATTAATCTACTATGGCGTTTATATCAATATTCTGTATATAAACAATTTGTGCAATATGACGGCACTCCACTTTGAGGCGGCGCAGTATGAGTGTCTGGCAGAGTTTTATGTGTTGGTGCCACCTTAACCAAATGTATCAAGTACTGGACAAAAGCAGTAATAAAATGTTTATTGCTATGCAATTTCAACTTTTTAACTTTTAAACTTAGTGTGAAAGCGATTTTACCACCAACTTTTTTTATTTAACAACAAATACGGGCAAAGAAAACGAAAACACTCGCACCACATACACATTGGGTAATATCGATATCGATATATGTAAATAACATGATAACTGGTAATGCAACACTTGAGGTCTGCGCAAAGCTCTCATTTTTCGAATTATGTATTGGACTTTTAAAATTGGATGAGCATTCAAATTGGAATATTTAAAATCTGCCCAGAATTATTATTAATTAATTTTAAAAGCAACAACAATAAAAGTAGTAAGTTTGTAGGTACTATTTGATATATATTAGGTTTCATTTTAATTACATATATAATTTCATAGTTAAAGTGAATGGGAATCTAATACCACTAACTATGTATGGTTAGTCCTACTACAGACTATTCACATTGATTTAAGCTCTAAATATACTATATGCCAGTAAGGTTTCTTTAATATCGATTGCGATCAAAAAAATACTATAATCATAATATCGATGAGTGCACCTCTGCTGGTAGCAGCTGATTTGCCATTCACTTGAAACTGTAAAAACAATTAAATGTTTTGCGAAAAAAGACCTCAATAAAACTTGAGGGAAATTGAAATTAATTAAATGTAAGCAGTGGACAGACCTAGGCTGCACATAGTTAGTATTCCAACATGGCTAGCGACTATAGTGCCACTCAATTCGTCTCAACAAACACATGTGCAGCAAGTGCAGCGAGCTCCTCACGCTGGCTAACCGAGGAAGTCTTCAAGCTGATCGATATTGTACAACGCGATGAGGCCATTTATAACCCGAGACATAAATATTACTTTTGCCGGCCATACGTGGAGAACTTTTGGCGTGAAGTTGATTTGAAGTTGGAGAAAAATCCCGGCGCGAGCTTAGCCAAATGGACTAATCTGCGCATTTCTTTTCGGCGCGAGTACACCAACTATTTGGAAGAGAAAGTTCCGCCATGCTGGTCGTACTTTGATCGCATGTTCTTCCTGCATCCATACTTGCGTAAAAAACATCAACAGCCGAAATCGTTGGACACACAAGTACAGGATGCATTGGCCCATCTCAGCAGCCTCTCAAGCCGAATGCAACGGGAACGAGCAGTTAACACTTGTCCAGCGGCAAGTTCGACCAATGCCGGCAACACAGCGCAAGTGAATACCAATGGCGCTATTCACTCGGCGCAGCAATCACCGCAACAGCAGCCACTTGACAACTATTTGGACTATTTCGATGAGCACGACCACAACAACTCAGAGCTTGATGAGATTATTGATGAGGAGCACCAGGCACGTTTTCAAAATCATACGCTCGACAACAATGACATCAAATCAGAGTGCGAGGAGCCAGTCGATGACTACGAAGCCGAGCATAATAATCATAATCAAGATGAGGATGACCATGACCATGAGCCTGATGACCATGAACTGCGCTCGTTAGCATACGATACGGCAGCTACCGCTGTAGCACCTAGTTCCACATCTACATTAGAGAAACGCTACACTCAGCATTTTCAGCAGCACGCCAGTAGCAGCAGCAGCAACAGTAGCAGCCGGCTGCACCACATGAATCGCTTACAGCTACGCAATTACCACGAGGAGGCACGTTCACTGCGCTCTCGCTCACAGGAACTGCAAGGTGTCGCTGCTGCCGCTGCAGCGACTGCAGTGGCAGCTTCTGCCAGTGCTGCAAGTTTGCAAAGTCATTCAAATATTTCGTTTGTACGGCCAACCTTCAGCAGCAAGGCTGTGGACATGGTGAGCACCACCACGCACGCAAATTCAATTGTCGCTGGCAACACTGCAGCATCAGCAGCATCCACAACGGATAATGAGAGTCTGGCAGTTGTTGCCGCGCCCACCAGTGGCTATTTGAGTCAACGTCATATGCATGTACCGCACTCGCACGCCCACACCCATCACCAAGTGGCGACACCATCACAACGCCTTGAGTTGAGCAATTCGTCAACAACTGTGGCCACAGCTGGTCCAGTAGAATTGTGCGACTGCAAGACCGATTCAGATGCCATGTTTCTAATGAGCCTGCTGCCCGACATACAGAAACTGAATGGACGTGATCGTGGAAAAATTAAAATAGCCTTCCAAAACATATTGCAGGATTACTTGTATCCCGACTAAATGCGACTCTAAGTCATAATTGGCTGATAGTTGAGATCTCCCAGCTCTATTCTGTGTATACAATTTTGCTTATAGCATGCACAAATTATGTTTATCGATCGGCCCAGCCGAAAGTTTTCATTTTTAATTTATCCCCTTAAATCCTTGAAGCTTTGCTGTGCAAAAAAAAAAAAAGAAAAGAAAAACAAAGTATCCTTAACTTGTACTTTAACTGTAGATCCTTTGAACAATTTGTGTTATAAATTATTTAATTTATATAATATATGTATAAATATATAACAAATATAATATTTTATGTTAAAACAAGAAATTCATTCAGAATATACAGCAGTTGTCGATCTCTTATGTTAAACTATAGCTATCTGTCCCTGTTCAGAGTCTTTATTCTGATTAAGGTTTTAAGTATTAATACATCATTGAAATTGATGACAGCTCAGAACTGCTTGAACGTTATTCTTAGAAAATATTGTAACATGAATATTGATTTAATTCTGATTTAGTCAAAGAGCTTCAGATCGCGCGCGATCTTCTGTATTTTATTGTCAAGCGTCTTGTCTTCATACTCGCAGATATAGTAATGCCTCGATGTACATTCCTGTCCATAGTACACATAGCTGTGTTTGCCCGCATTGTAGCTGAGACGCAAACAGCGTCCCTTGCCCTCTATTTGGACTGTGTTGTTGAGTATATCGCTGTCCGCTGTTGTTTCCTCGCTGCTGTCCACCAGGTTGGAGGCCGTTGAGTTTTCAGCTTTTTGTGACATTGCAATCGAGGTGAGGTTTGTATTCGGATTGACAGGCTTGGCGGAATTGGACCAAATCCACAAAAGACCCGGATTGAGACCACCCAGCCAATAGTCACGGCCTCGATGTGCCGGCTGATTAAGTAAATAAGCCATGATCTCTTCGTTCTCGGACACCTTCTCAAATTCGGCCAGGTGTGCTGAGAGTCCCTTGCAAGCGGTATTTGCCGTCTTCCAGTTCACCTGCTGATGGCTGTTTATATAATAGCAATTGTCGCTGATCCGCGTGAAATTCGTTGGACAGGGATCACGCACTTCCTTCTGATTATTGCCGGCCATTAAATAATAGATCAATTGTTCCGTTCGTCGCACGCGACTTTCCAAATAATCTAAAAAGGTTGACAACAAAATACTATTAGATCAAAAAAGCTTCAAGAAAGGCATTACTGAAAAAATATTTTAAAAAATATTTAAATATTTTAAATAAGTTTATGATTTACGAGGGACTGAGAGAAGAAAAACATTGTGGTCAGGTGAGTAGTAAAGAGTGGAGAGAAAATTAGGGATTGGTAGAAAGAGACTATGCCACTCTGACACTCCATTGTTATACTATATTTGAAAACTTATTATTAAAATAAATTTTATAATTCAGTAAAGATCTTACTTGATATATATTTATATATCAAAACTACTATATAAAATAAATAATATAAATATGTAAAAAGAAGTGCAGTATTTGAAAAAAGATAACCAAAGCGTAAAATTTAGAAAATAATGGGGAAAAAACTTAGATATTCCTCTTCAATCTTTGTATTTTACTTCTTCTTACCAACACGATAGACCAGCTTCTCAATGGCACCCAGCAGATACAAGTCGTTTTCAGAAACGGCTCGGAAAGTGTTCGGCGGGCTGCCATGTGCCCCCAAATGTTGCTGCTGTTGCTGCTGCGAATGTGGCGGCGGCGGTGGCTGCTGCAGCGGCACTGGCCGCAGGTGCGCCTGAGGCGGAGACGGCTCAGAGTTACCGAAACCAAAAAGCTGTTGCAAGAAACCGGGCTGCTGGCGCTGTTGTTGTTGCTGTTGCTGCTGCTGTTGTTGTTGCTGTTGCTGCTGGTGCAACATTTGGTTTGTCATGGGCCGAAACTGTGGATTAACAATCGGGCCTTGGCTTTCTACCGGCGTACGCAGATGCGGCTCCAGCTCCACAGCCTCGCCAATGCGGCGCGTAATGTAAATGTTGTTGCCAGGCCGTTTGTATGCCGACGAATGATAATTAATGGGCCCGCCCATATCGCCGCCCATATAGGCCAGATCCTTAGACATGCGCTGGCTGCTGCTCTGGCTACAAATTGTTAAATAATAATAATCCATCATGATCAACAGCTAACACACAAACACACACACACACACACACGCACCTCAGCACATAATCTTCGAGAAATTGTGACCAATTGGAGGCGTCCGTCAGTGATTCATTTGCGTATTTTTGCATAGTTTCACTGTCGTCTGGCTTGCATAACCCAGGGCAAAGGCCCAGACATATGAGCCACATGCAGACATGACGACACATCATTAATTTCTTTGCCGACATGTAATGTTTGCTTAAAGATTCCACTCACACTCCAAACGAATAATAAACATAAGAAATACAATTTATTATAATCAAAAGGAAAATGAAAAACACTTTCGGTTTCGTAGAGTCGCGTCCGCTTCTTGTGGCACTCAAACGAAGACTGAGACTGAGCTTCAATTGGAGCTGCGGTTGGGACTGGCTCTGTCATGACCATGGCGCTGTTTTTTATTTTTATTTATTTTGTCTTTTTTTACCTGCGTGAAATGCAAAATTTCACTTTCTCCGACGCTCTTCACGAATGTAAGTCATTGGGTTTGTGTTTGGGTTTGTCGTTTATTGTTTGTATTGTTAAAGTTTATTTGACGGCGGCGCCTTTTTCGGCATTGTTGTTAAACTCATTACGATTGCGCTTTAATTGTTTACTCCAGTTCATTGATAAATACAAATTAATTACCTTCACTTATTATCAAAAAGTCAGCTACTGGTGAGCTGAGTCTTATTTATTTACTCTTGAAGCGGTTTTTATTGCTCAACTGAAGCTTAAATGATTTTCCACGATAATAAATTATAATAATTCGTCTTTAGAGTTGTAAACAATAATGAAGCTAGTTGTCAAAAAAATTTATAATAATATCAATAGTAGAAGAGAATAGTATTTGACAGTTTTAATAAAATGTTTGGAAAATGCTTAAAATTTAAATTAAAAATTGATTTGAGTATTCAAAAAACTTTTAGCAGATTCCTTCGAGACGTCATTTAGGAAACTTAAGAAAATTATTGAAATATATTCAATTCTTTAAATATAGGTAATTTTATTATTATTTAAAAAATATGTTTAAAGCTTTCACACTTCACATACATTTTTAAGCATTCTTCGCTAACTCGTTCTTTAAAAAAAATCGAGAGTTTAGGTATGTGAAAAGTGGTTAATAAACTGAAATGTGCAAAGCATGAACTACGTAGCTCGAAACGTAAACCAAAGCGCAGACAATTTATTTATTTATGAATTTGTTCTCATTATAGTATAATATATATACAATATTATATTTGAAATATATAATATATAATCTGTATTTTTTTATTATTATTAATTTAATTATTTAGTGAATTTTTAGTGTTTAAATGATGTTGAATTTATTATAAATACTTTTTTTATTATTAAATGAATTATTTAATTAATGTAAATAGATCGTAGGTAAGACTTATCTTTACATAAAAATAATATAATTTATAAAAGAACAAGTCCCAAACATTTTAAATATTTTTCAAAGGATTCTTATCCTGTTATTTTTTATAATAATTTTTTTCATGATCTTAACAAAATAAATCAAAATAATTTGATTTCGATTTTTACGATAAAAGTTTTGATAATTTATGTTTGTCTTGTCTTTTCACAAATCATTTACACACATTTGGCTTTTAAAGAAATGACAGTGGAGTTTGAGCCAGTTTGCATATCATTAAAGCTTGATTAATCAATTTCGCTGAATTGATTTGCCGCTCATTGATGACTTTAGAGGTCGGGGGGCGGGAGCGGGGCAGTTAAAGATGAATTCGACCAGCATCCGTGAGTTGTGAAGCGTGTTTCTTGCTCGGCCCACATGCGTGCAAGTGCTCTCGAGAGACATATGGAATTATTTTCGAATGGTTGCCATGAGGTGTTCAACACGTTCAAATTGACTTTCATTGCGACTTATTTTGACTGCTTATTAGCCATCAGTTTAACCATGTTGCAACGAAGGTCTCCTCTCGATGTTGGTCCGGTTCGATGACGCATTTCGTGTTTTTTTTTATATATATATTTTGTGTGAAGGGGTTTTCCCAATGTGTTTTGCATTTTTCAAAATATTATGAAGATCTGTGGCAGACGTTTCCCAAGCAGTACGCAGAAATAAAAAAAGATGACTATTCAGTCTAAATTTTTAAATTAAATCTGTGGCCTTATCGTCATAGTCGATAACCGACTTTGAATCCCTAAATTTACGATGTACATTCGTAATATGTGACACATCTTTGATATTGATAATATTTTATCATTACTAAGCTCTCTTTGGCACAGGCCCCTTTGGAGTCCCCCTAGACTTTACCTTTCCCTTCAAGATTACTTTACAAAAGCTCTTCGTCCCACAAAAAAAGAATTGAGAGTTCTGTTCCATGCAAAGAAAATAAGTTGTAAGTTCTCATCAAAGCAAACATCAACATATAATTTTTTTTGTAATTTTTTATAAATTTTTTATATAGTTTTTTTTTTTTGTTTTTTCTGGGTTTTTTTTCTTTAATATATTATAAAATTTGAAATTTTCAACCATTCATCATTCTTAACAGCATAGATACATATTAGCTCTCTCTTTCTCGCTTTCGCTCTCTCTTTCTCTCATTCTCAGTATATATTAATTTATCTTTCGTGCTTCTAGCTCTTGAGTGTTAGTTACTGCTCGAGTTCTTAATATTTTTAAAACATGACTTTAAAAATACAAAAAATTATTGTTGAGTTCAGATATTTGTTCATGTTGTTGTTGCTGCTGTTGTTGTCGACGTTATTATCGTTGTTGCTGTTGTTGTTGTTGTTATTTATTTATTTATTTAGAAATAGATTTGGTTTAAAGATATACACAATGGATGTTATTCTTGGTATTTTGTTTTTGTTTCTGTTTTGATTTAGCAAAATGATATTGAGATGATAATCGTTTACATTTAGTTGAGTTCCTCTTCTTCTTTCTCTACTATCGTCCAGAGCGGAGGCCATGCTTAGTAGCCAGCCAATTCGGCGAATGTGGAGTCCATCTCGTCGGCCAGAGACTTGTATCTGTCCTTGTTGATGCCCAGCTCGTCTGTGAAACGAATAATATACAGAGAATATTAGTATGAGGCATGGAATTGTATTGGGTAAATAAACAGAGAGTGCAACATTGATTTGAACACAAGTAACATAAATCTTGAGCCACGTTGCCAGCAGTTGGCTGTCATACACTGTAAGAAACAAGTGTGTCTGGTTAATATTTCATTTTAGTTTTGCGCCGTTTACAAGCGTTTATACAAATAAATGTATTTTGTTTTTCTTTTTGTTTTTTTTTTTTTTTGTTTTTAAGTTAGTATTTTTAATTTACATAAAAAGGAATGCGTATTGTGTCTGAGTCGGGTTCTTAGAGTGGGGTTTTTGAAACATGAATTTCTAAATGTGCAATGAAAGAGCTTTCGATGACCCAAAATTGAACTACATGAGTGTGTGTGTTCAACATCTGTCAAGTAGTGCCTTGGCAAAAGCCATCCGAACTGCAGTCTAAATAATGAGAAATGAGCAGCTAAGAGGCTGCACAGATAGTATAGACGAAAGTTGGGCTAGTTTTTTGTGTCTGGGTAGGCAAGACAATTGAACATGCCACATTAAACAAAAGAAAATAACTTTGCACTAAACAGAAAATAATTATTATTTTTTCGATATATATAAACATAATGGAAATCACCTGTTGTTTCGAAAGCATAAATAACTACAGCTGGCATATAGAGAGTGGAACTGTTTCTATTTTTTTTTTTTTTTTTTTACAGTGTAATAGTATCTTGGGGGCTGGGTGGTATGTTGGAGAGCAACCACAAGACTATACAAATTATTTACAGTGTAAGTTGTGACTGATCTGCACAGTGTGCAAAAGTTGGGAATATGACATATGCAAAATATGATAGGAGTGCGTGTGTGTGGGCGTATGTCCGTGTGTGTGTATGTGTGTATGTGTGTATATGTGCGTGTGTATGTCGTTATGGGAACTGTTTGGCAATTGGTTTTTCTTGTTTGGTTTTTAATATCCAGTAAGTTCAGCAAATGTCTGGTCCAAATCGTCGCAGATTGCTTTGTATTTTTCTTTCTCATGGAAGAGACGGTCTGCAAAAAGCATTTGTTGTTTATTTTATAATTATATTACATATGTACAATTAATAAAAGCAGCGTGTATTATAGTAGATAACCAACAATCAACATATGTACATTATGGTATTTGATATATATGTATATAGACTGTTCGCATTAGTTGAAGCTGCATTTGAGTTTTTAGAACTTGAATGCGATGTTTAGATATCGTATAACGTATACCGTATATCGTATATCGTAAAAGGACAGGTGCACGCGCATCTCATTGGCGCTCCGATTTGGTTTGAGAATATATAGTTTGGAGTTATAGTTTGATTAAAGACTAACATACCTTCTAGCCTGTCGACCTCCTTCTGCAGGCGCTTGACTTGCTTCTCAGCCTGTTCGGCGCGCTGTTCGGCTTCCTTCAACTTGATGGACAAGGTCTTCATCTCGCGCTTGAATTCCTCAACGCGCTGGTTGGCCTTCTCCTCGGACACTTCCAGAGATTTCAGCGAGTTGCCGACAACCTGTATTTAAGTTGAAGTGTTTCTATAGTATCTGAAGAAAAGGAATAGCTCTGTTGTATGTACCTTCAGTTCTTCCTCCAACTCCATGATCTTGGATTCACCGGAGCGGACACGATCCTCAGCCACTTCGAGCTCGTCTTCAACGAAGGCCAGCTTGCGGGAGACCTCATCGGACTTGGTATCGGCATCCTCAGCGAGCATGCGGGCTTCCTTCAATTGGTTGGTCAACTGATCCATACGCTCCTCATCCTGCTGGGAACGATTCTCCAATACTTTGCACATACGGTTGTTCTCATCGGCCGATTGTGTGGCCTCCAACAGCTTCTGTTGTGCGGTGGTTGAGCGCTCCTCAGATTTCTCCAAATCCTCCTCAATCTGTTGCACCTTACGGTTCAAGGTGGCTACCTCGGATTCCGTGGAGGTCAACAGTTTCTCCTTCTCCTCCAATTCGGTATTGGCCTTCTCCAGCTGCTCCTTGGCGGTGACCAAATCGACCTCAACCTGAACAAATTTCTTCTCCAAGTCGCGCACCTCCTCATTGAGTTTGTCGGCGCGGGAGTTGGCATCCTTAGCTTGATTCTCGCAGGTATCTGCCTTGTCAATGGCATTATCCTTCTCAAGCTTCATCGCTTGCATCTTCTTCTTGATGGCGTCCATGGTGTTTGTGTTTTTGTTATTCGCTTAGGAGGGAAGAAAACTGGAAAAAGGCACTGCAAGCAAACAATTTTTGGAAAATTCCAGAAAAGTGTTAAAAGAAAACCTTTTACATTTCCTTTTTCTTTTTTGTATGTATAGTTACATATACAAATTTGAGATAGGTATTTAAACAATATTTTTTAATTGAATTTTTTATTATTTTTTATTTTTATAAAATAATATTAAAACGTAAATTTAAACAATTATCTAAAATTTAAATTATTTTTATAAATTTAAGATAATTGTTTACCGAGCATTTTTTAATTTTTGAAATAATATATCATAATTTTTAATTTAATTTTATTTTTTATGTTGTGTTAAAATAATAAAAAATTATAATATATATATATTAACATATTATATTTAATAAGAGCTTTATATATTTTTTACATCTAGTATCTCTATTTTCAAATTCTTCTGCACATTTTCTTTCAACAATTCAATTGCTTTCAAATCTTTTCTCACAGCCCATAAAAATGCACTTCAGAAAAAGAAAACAAAATGTTTACTTTAGCCAATGCAATCTATGAGGCTATATAGCTATGGACTACATTATATACAGGTATATATATTTATATATCTATATAACTGAAATGTAAACAGAATTTGTTGCTGCCGAAAACTTATTTAAGCTAACGAATTTTTCTACGCCCACTAAAAAACTGAACGATCTGTATTGCTCACTCTGTCTCTCTCACTTGTTGTCGATTCCATTTGTTGAACGATTTTCAAAGAGTTTAAAAATAAATCTGATATGCTTTTGCATGTGAATATATCCAGTCGAACATACATATAGAATGCGGCTGGCGCTTTTTGGACATTTCGGCCTGGCCTGTAATTCTAGAGTCTTTCAAAATTAACACAGTCAATGTCTATGTATATACATATGTATATATCTATATATGTGTATATATATTTATATATACACGTTGATTGCAATTTGAACATTTTCAGCTCATTTCTTTTTTGGGGTCAGAATTTGTGTAGGCGTTTGCCTACACGTAAGATTGTTCTGTCTGTTTGTGTGTCTCTTGATAAGTGGGGCAAAGTCATTGATGTTGTAGTTGTACAGGGTTAATCCCAGATACTCAGGAGATCCCAAGGCTTTGAATAACAGCCAGACAAATGACTATAATATAAATGAAATGTTAAGAAAAATCCTAGATACTTGAGCCTGATAAGCAAATCAAACTAATGCATTCTCAATATCATCAATCCAACTTACAAACTCTTCAGATTCAATAATATTAATATCTATTTTTACTTGAATATAGACTTTATATATTGGTTTCTGTGGCCTTCAGCCTTATTCAAATATAGCTAAATCGGAAAATTCGTGCTTCTATTCAAGCCAAATATTGTGTGGGTGGCACACATCTACCATACATATGAATAGTATACACATACATATATATATACTATATATATATATTTATATATAATATATTCATAGCTGTTGCTCGACATCTGCTCTCTCATAATTTCCGAGTATTTCTGACTTATGGCCAAAAACAAACTCAAGGATAAATTACCATTAGCAAAATGTTCGTTCATGAGATCATAAAAGCTCAACGTGAAAAGCTTTCTCGTCTAAGTTTCAAGTAGAGTTAAAAATAAAATCTTTAAAGTTGCTGCTCAGTGCCTGTATCTGTATCTGTGCATCTGTATCTGTATCTGTATCTGTGTATCTATGTATCTGTGCATGTGCCACAGGCAGGTGTCTGTCTGCAGTTAATTTTATAGAATAATAGAAATCTGCTATGAAGCAGCTTTTCTATTCAGTTGTGTGTGAAAATTGTGCGTATGTGCATATGTATGTGTGTGTATATGTATGTGTGTGTGTATGTGTGTGTGTGTGTGTGTGTGTGTGTGTGTGTGTGTGTGTGTGTGTGAAGCTTTTCGAATATGAGTGTGTGTGTGTGCAAATTATTCACTCATACACACTCACACATACACACATACAGAGGCGGATATTGTCAGATTTAGTTACAAAATTCCTTATAAGCGAATTTTCTCACAACGTTCATATCATAAATTTGTTATACTATATAATTCGCATAACAAAGAGCACTTCGAAATGAAATGCAACAAATTGATTTTCTTTAATTTTATAACTTTTTTAGGCACTTTTTCTATTTTTAATCTCTTATAGATTTATTATTTTTATATTATTTAATTTATTTATAGACACATACATATGCACATTTAATAACTGAATTCTTTATATATTATATATAAATATATATACAATTTTTTTTTTTTAAGTTTTGGTTATGCAGAAAGCAATTTGAAATATGCATTTCGACTGCAGTTTTCACTTTTTTTTGAGTTTATGGTTTTTTTATTAAATAATTTTTTTTAATAATTACGCAGTTTTGCTTCAACTATATTGTACAGTTTTACAATATATATTTTATATATATTCATTTTTTTTATATTCCCAATGCAAAAATCCTGGCAGCAGCCGCAACTAACCTTAGCGTTCCAAACACACTATACGCTGTCGAAACCCCGAGAACACTGATGCTGACCAAGTCGCGGTGCCGAGAAAGCGACCCCAAGAAATAACGCAAGGCGCACACACACACACACACACTCACACTCAAACACATACATACTAACACACACACACACACACACGCATACTAACAAACACGCACACTGTGGCACGCAGTATTGAATAATTTTTAATTTCGAAAAATTTCCCATTAAAAAAAAGTAAAGCGCTTTCGCAACTTTTCATGGGCCATTTGAAATTTCCCTCGATATTTCCCCAAATACATACATGTAGCTTAATGTGTCCGTCCGTGTGTATATGCAAAGATCTCACAAAGAGCGAGCTCGCTCTTTCCCGTTCGCTCTCTATCTCTCTCTCTCGTCCGTTCGGCTATGCTCGCGTTTTCTTTTACTGCATTCAAGGCGTATGATGTCTCACAGACAGGCGTGAAAATTATGCGTTTCTTTTTTCTTAATTGAAAAATATACATACATATGTACGTGGGTAAATATATATTTTCTTATTTTGTGTTTTTTTTTTTTCAAATTTGCTTTGTGTATCTGTATCCATCCAAAGTGCGTCTATAAATAGCGCATAAATGTACGAAACATGCCCGAGTCGGACATGGCTAACAAGATGAGAATCTATTTTGATTAAATAAATATTGAGAAATTTTTTCAATTTTTTTTTTCACACGGTGCAGAGCGATTTCGATCTTATATATATGCATAACATATATGTTTGAGACGTGGCACAAGAAAAATACAATTGAAATCATAATTTCTATACTTCCCTTCCTGATCTTAGCGCTCGAAGAACAATAAAATAGAACTAAAAAATTAAAACAAAGATACTTTTTATTGTGAAAATCTTTAATTTAGTTTACTTGAAAATCAAATTTAAAGAAGTCCATTATTCTAGAGCAAACATATGTCATATAGAAATATATAAATATATATATATATATATTTTTTTTTTTCTCAGTGATTATAGAATTTGAAGAAACTGAGTCATGCACATATATGCACTCTCGCACTAAGACTACGGCTAGCAATACACGGTATTTCTAGGTCAATCACTCTTAAATGCTACTTAAATGCAAAAATCCTTTTGGTATTTTGTTTCTTTTTGCAAAATTTTACATTTTAAGAAAAATTGTTAGCCGATTTCAAACCGAACCGGCTAAACCGTTAAAATAGTTGCAAAAAAACCTCAGTTTTATGTGAAAGACCCAGCAACAAAGCATAAATAGCAGGGCTTCTTATCGTATTAGATCTTTATTTATTTCGCCCAAAAAATATTAAAAAAAAATATTGCAAAAAGTATTGCAATATTTTCGGTAGTACGTGTGTATTTTAAATATATAATATGTATGTAGCATTATGTATATAGAAAGTTGACTGTGATCCGACTTACGAAGTCTAATTGATTTCATTGATATACATATGTATATACAAGCCGAAACTTATATATTATAAATTAGAACTGGCACCTAAAACCTTTTCCTCAGACATAAATGCGTCTTTAAAATAATTCGTTTGCTACTCATCAATGAAAACAAGAAAAATAAATTTGTTATTCAATTTATTTTGTAATATGCATGTAGTTTTCTTCAAGCTAAACATTTGCACTCTTCTTAGTTCTCATATTATCTTATAAAGCTCTTATAAATTTGAAGGTTCGCTGTATAGCACTTATAAATGACGTTTTGCAACACTGTAAAACTGCTCCGCTCACCATTTTATAGATATCAAAAGAAAAATCATTTGTTTTCGTATTTTTTATGCAAAAGAATTTGTTTCTTCCATTTATTTTTCATAAAAATATAAACGCTTAATAGCTGAGAAATCAATGGTTAATCTTTGTTAAAAATACTTGTACATTTTGAATTTGTATGTTTCACAATTACAAAAGCTATGAATGTGTATATTTCATTAATATTGTTTTTTGTTTTTCTTTTACATTTCAATTTATTTGCGAAGGCCATAGAAATTTTCAACTAATTTTAAATACAATTTCCAACTAGCTTGCAAGCATAAAATGCCAATTAATCCATTAAAAAATTGACTGAATTTTGTATTGAAAAAAATGTGTGTGTGTGTGCGCAGTATATGAAGCTAAGTTATTACATATATAAGCTATTGACTGGTGGGCTTCAGAGATATTGAGAAATGGAAATAAGGAACCTGTGGCTCAGGCTGAACTTCATTTAATTTACGATCCATAATTTTACAGGCAGTATTTTCGGTTGAGTCAAGCTATTTCATACAAACATCCAGTTTAAATATATTTATATAAATATTTTATTGCTAAAAATTTGGTTTATTATTAATGTGGGAGTGCTTAAGTAGAATGTTTATGTAGCTGAATGTGGAAAGGCTCCCTTGGACTCCAATTTGTAAATCCCATCTCAGGTGAATCTGCACTTGCTGCTCTACCTTAATAGTTGTTGAGGTCGGCGTATTCCAGCTCCTGGGCAATGGTTTTGTACTTCTCCTTACCTTTGCTCACCTCATCTACGAATGCAGCAGTCGAATACAATTAATAATCGAAAAGACGTTATCATTTTGATATACTTTTTAGTTTATTGCATAGATTGTGAATACAAATAATAAATAAATAAAATTGAGTTAAACAAATACACAATGCGATTGTCACATATAATTTAATGAAGGCTTTAAACAAAATCTAAATACATTTACTGATTTACTGTAACTACACAGGCAACACATGTTCACAGAACGCCTACGAGTATGCTACGAAATACGAATTACGAAATACATAAACGATAAGTGTGCAGACAAATATGTGTAGATAGATTTTGGTGCAGCTCTTGGAGGCGGGCGATGGAGCAGCGCTTATTCCTTGAGGATGAGCTCGACAAAGGCGGTATCGAGATCGTCGCCAATATCCTTGTAACGCTCCTTCTCCAGGACAAGGTCGTCTGTTCATCATTGTTGTCAAATCATAAACGAACACAGGAGAGTAAAAAAAAAATAAATTGAAATTAATAAAAATGAAAATATAATTAAATTAAGTACATAAAATGAACATATTGAAAAACCTATTACAAAACAGAAAAATTCCCTTTTACATAGACATTTTCGAACTGACACCACAATCGAATCTGGACAAAAAATAAAACCAACTGAATATATATTTACCTCTTTGAATAAAAATAAATAAAAAGTGACAGCAGTTGCACTGCTTGTCGGCAGCAGCGTTTGTGGTCGGTAGTGCAGTGCGTCGCTAGCTGTTAAATTCAAAATCAAAATTAAAATGCAACAAGCAAACAAGAACTTAAAAAAAAAACTCAGCCAAGCAGCGTGTTTTCTCTTTTTTGCTTTGCTTCGATTAGATTGCTTTAATTAATATGAATAAAAGTTTTTGTTGTGCATCAAAAATAATAAATAAATAAAAGCAGGGCAGCAGTTTGTAGCGGTTGTATGTCTTGCGCAGCTGATCGAGGGATTGATTTAGGCTGGTGGCGCCTCAGCCTCAGCGGCTGGTGCAGCTGCCTCGGCGGGTGGCGCAGCAGCTTCAGCTGCTGCTGGCGGTGCAGCCGCTTCTGCCGGTGGTGCAGCAGCTGCTTCGGCAGCAGGCGCAGCACCTTCAGCCGGTGGTGCAGCAGCGTCAGCTGCTGGCGCTGCACCCTCAGCCGGTGGAGCTGCACCTTCAGCGGCGGGTGCTGCGCCCTCAGCCGCTGGCGCAGCTCCCTCAGCTGGTGGAGCAGCTCCCTCAGCCGGTGGTGCTGCGGCTTCAGCCTCTGGTGCTGGCTCTGGCTCAGAGCCGGGTGGTGGTGGCTCATAATTCTTGACGAACGGCACTTCAGCGGCCTCTGGCGGCAAGTCGATCGCATATTCGAATGGTGGTGGTGGTGGCGGTGGTGGAGTGGGTTCCTTTGGTGGTGGTGTTGGCTCCTTTGCCACTGGCACACCAGCCTCTGTGACAACAACTCCCTCGGCACCCTCCACACCGGCCGCAGCCGCTGCCGCAGCTGCAGCAGCGGCGGCTTCCGCCTCGGCCGCAGCTCTGGCCTCCTCCATGGCGGCCAGCTCTTCGGGCGTGGGCGTCGGCAGCTTGGGTGTGGGCGGCTTCGGATTGCGCGCTGTCCAGAATGGCTCTAGGCCCTTGATCAGGTCCAAGAACGCCTCGTCGAGACTGTCACCGATGAGGCAGTACCGCTCTTTTTCAACGATTAGGTCGTCTGAGATGTTTGGCATGCGAACGCGATGGCAGAAAGCAAGCATTACAAGCAGTCGGGAGATAGATAAAGCAATAGAGAGAGAGAGAGAGAGAGAGAGAGAGGCGTGGAGATAGCAAGTGTGAAAAGGAAGCATAAACGCAGCTAAAAAAAAAATATTAAATGTTTTCCTAAGCAGCATTTTAGTGGGTAAGTCGGGCGGATGGTTGGGCAGGCGGGTTTGCTTGTGAATCAGGATAATGATCGTGCATTTGACGAGGAAAACACAATCCATAATTAGTTTTAGCCATAACGAGATCCTCTTTGATCTACTTCTATTATTTTTTAGCTATTCTCTCAAATAAAATCATAAACGATTTGATTTAGGCAGGCGGCGCTTCAACAGCAGGAGCTTCAGCAGCAGGAGCTGCAGCAGCAGGGGCTTCGGCAGCAGGTGCTTCGGCAGCAGGAGCTTCGGCAGCAGGTGCTTCAGCAGCAGGAGCTGCCGCTGCAGGTGCCGCATCTGCAGGAGCTGCTTCAGCAGGCGCGCCCTCTACAGGCACGCCCTCCACTGGCACGCCGTCTGCAGGAGCACCCTCTGCTGGTGCTGCGTCTGCTGGCGGAGCATCGCCCACTTCGAAATTCTTTACATATGGCACTTCAGCGCCCTCTGGCGGTAGATCAATATTGTAATCGAATGGCGGCGGTGGTGGTGGTGTGGGCTCTTTCACTGGCTCCTCAACAATGGCAACAGCAGCTGCTGCTTCGGCGGCAACTGCTCCATCGACTGCAGCAGCTTCGATCGCTGAACCCTCCCCTTCGCCTGCCCCCTCAGCCGCTCCTTCGGCAGCGAGCCTAGCTGCCTTGGCAGCAGCCTCTGCCTGGCGCTGCGCCGCAATGGCAGCGATCTCCTCTTCGGTTAGCTCGGGCGTGGGCGGCTTGGGGTAGCGGTCATTATAGAACGGCGGCATGCCCATTAGCTCGACGAACGTAAAGTCCAAGCTATCGTTAATGATGGCATAGTGCTCTTTCTCGTTGATCATCTCGTCTGGTGGCGTTGGTTTGGTAATTTAGTTGGTCGGTTCATTTTGGTTAGTCAGTGTTATTAGAATTAAAAAAATATCTTGATTAGTGCAGATATTGGCAGCTCTGGTTATGGCTAGTTAACTCTGGAATCCAAGAAGCCAATTATGTGGGAACACAATCTTCACAGCAACGGAGACAACAACAATTGGCTGAAACACTTCATTCCCGTTAGTTAAGTTGCATTAGCATATGCGACAACAACACAATTAAGTCCGTCTGTCAGGTGTCAGGTGGGCATCATTTGTGTTTCATTTACTACAAAAGCGTTCTTTTTTGAAAAATACTTTATTTGTGCAATTGCAGCAGCATGGTATTGTATTTGCATAGTATGTAATATATATGTATGTATATATTAAAAATATAAATAATTAATTTATGTAAATCGTAAATAAATCAATTGTTTTTTTTCATTTCGTTTTTGATTTCTCATTTAATGCCATTTTATGTTAGGTTCAGTTTCTTTTTAGCTTGCTCTTTTCTCTTGGGCAAGAACACATTTTCAGCAAAGATAGCGCATAGAAAATAAGGATTATTTAATTTAAAATTGTAAATTTAATATAAAATATAGAAAGTTAACATTAGCTGTCTAATCATGAATGCTTGCAATTGGAATGGTGTGCGTGTCATTTTATGGTGTTTTGTCTTTTGTTTTTGTTATTGTTATTGTTTATTTCGGTATTTGCTTTGAATTTGCGTCTAGAAAATAGGCGTGGCAACTTAAAAGTAAGCAAATATTACACAACGTTTTGCAAAACACGATTTGTTTAAATTGTATAAACAATGTAAATATTAGCATAATTAATACAGTAGTTTAGCTGGCGACAAATAAAACAAATACAAATACAATTACAATTACAAACACAAATACAAATCGAATCTTTCCTTTTCATTTCATTTACTTTACATATACATTTGTATAAATAATTACACATTAACTAATTCGCAAGTTGTGTCTTTTGTCATCTATAATAATTAATTACTTCAATTCATATCAAAACAAAACGATGAAGAATAAGAAGAGGGCTAGGCTAGCAAAAGCAAATAGAAAGAAAAAGTTAAAACAAAATATTGCAACAGTGTTGTAAAGCATCAAATGTTTAAAAGTGCCGCCATTTTTTGAATTCATGTATTTTCTTGTATTTTGCCATTCCAAATGACTGCGAGCAAGCGCACGCCATTCGCAGCGCAACGCGCACAAGCGAATGGCCAACTGCTTGCACTGCTTGAAAATATGAATGTGAAAGCTCATAGAAAACTTGGAATGCTTTCAATAGAAGCAGAAGATTTTCTTCTGTTTTAGTTTTAGTTTTTGTTTTTGTTTTTTGTTTTTCTTTTTTTGTTTATGTTTTTGTTTGTTAACGTAAGAGTTTTGTTTTTCTTTCTTGTCTGCTTTTCTTTGAGTTCACCGCTTAAAATAATTAACGTTTTCATTTAAAAGTTTATCAAAAATTTAACGGCATGGAAGACACTTGGCGTTGTCCTGTGTGCCTTAGTATGCGTGAGTGTGTGTGTGTGTGTGTGTATGTGTGTGTGGGTGGGTTGGTGTGTGTGTGTGTGTGTGTGTGTGTGTGTGTGTTTGTGTTTTCTATTATAATAATATGGAAAGCGCCAGTTTTCTGTATTGACGTCAAAGCAGGCAGTTTAGTTAATTTACATAAGCTGCAAATTATTTGTTTACATGTTCTGTATGTCATGTAAAGTGGCTTCCATCTCCTCCTGCAGCAGTTTGTTCTTGGCGCGCTCGTTCAACAAGTCGTCTTTTTTGTTTCAACAATAACAAAAAAGGAAAAAAGAGCACAGCAATACGTAGCATGCATATAAAATAACAATAAACATTAGGGCGTTGGCGGTTCAGCAGGCAGGGAGCGTACAAGCGGCACACAAGTTGAAATTGGTTTTTGTGTTTTTTTTTTCGGTTTTTCGGTTTTTCGGTTAAGCACAACAACGAACAAAATCATATGAAAAATAAACATCAAAATAGTTATATTAATAGGTATAAAAAAAAAACAAACAAAAATAAAAATCAAATTTAAAAAATAAAAATTATTGTAAAGCTGGACTGACATAAGGAAGTTGAGTTTTGGAATAAGGAACTTAATTTTGCACCTACTTAAAAATATCAAAAAATAAATAAAGTTCTCTATAAAAAGTCTACAATTTGTATATTTGAAATACTGCTACAAATAAAAATATGAAATATAATAATAATAATAATAATAATAATAATAATAATAAATTGTACTATTTGAAATTCTCTAGAGTCCTCAACTTTGCAATTTTAAAGTCTTAGAGTTAGAAGAAAATATTCTTTAACAGACATACCTTCGAGCCTGTCGACTTCCTTCTGCAATTTCTGAACGGAACGTTCAGCGAATTCAGCGCGTGCCTCAGCCTTTTAGTGTTGGTAAACAGAAAGTGAGAAAATACAGTTTTATATTAGTGGCGATAAAGCATTCACATAAATTGGAAGATATATAGCGTCTACAATCAAACAATATGAACTTTTGCAGGCAATTTTCATATTGATCAACATACAAATTCTATTCAAACTCCAGTGTTGTTGCGCTGTCATCGCAGCGTTTCAATAGAATTTGCAAATTGCTAAATTATTATACTTAAAAGAAGCTTCCCAAACAAATTGCTACCAAAACCAGCGGTGTGAGTACATTATAATTTATATGAATACATGAATATTAGTTGATATATTATTGATTAACTTCAATTTTTGCGTATATGTATGCATGTATGTATCTGTGATGTTATAAATAAACAAACAGTTGTAAAAAGAATAAAACACATTCAATATCAAAAGGCACAACAATTAAGAAGATAACACAACTTTGATCACTTAATCCATATGCTTACACTTTTTTTACTTGCTTAAATATTGTATATGTATATTTATTTAGGGTTGTTTGGTTTAGACAAAACCTAAATTTGACAAATTAAGCAATCAGTTTTACGGGAGTGTTGATAATTTAATAATTCAACTACAACAATCGCTGTACGACGCTACGCAGTCACTGCATATAAGGAATAATTGAAAATTGGCGCCAATTCGAAATGCTGTTAAAATTATTTCGGTTTCTTTCGTTTGTCAACATCAGCAAAATTTAAATGATTCATTAAAAAAAAAAAAAAAATTACGATTCATACTGCGGCGACTTACAGTTTCTACATTTAATTTGAACTGAATGAGCTCCTGTTCAAAAATTTTCTGATTTTCGCGTGCCTAGACGTCGAGAAATATACAACAAATTTTTGGTATATCAATAACAGTGCTTAGGACATACAACAAAATCAATATCATCATCATCATCATCATCATCATCATCATCACTGTTATGTGCGGAGTGTGTGTGTGTGTGTATGTGTGTGGCTTTGTGTGTGTGTGTGTGTGTGTGTTTGTAATGTGCGCAAGTGCTTTGACTATAAAATATCTACCGAATATTATAGAATTAATTCAATTTTTAAGTCGTTTTGTTTGTTTTGGGTACAGTTGCTACTACCAAGCAGTAGTTATCCATAACGCAGCAGTGTTGTAAAACGTCAGTTTGAGGTTCATTTGCATTCAATGCACAAAAAGTTCTTTTCAATTTTCAAGTAATGTACACACACACGTCCTACAAAGGGAAATACTTGCCATGATGCACGCTATTGATATACATTTTGGATGCTGCTTAAATAGTTTTTCTTTTCTTTTCTTTTCTTTTCTGTTTTAATTCGATTCGATTCGATTTGATTTGATTTGATTTGTTGTATTCTCTCCCAGACGTTTGGGCAATCGCGTTTGTTCTTGTTTTCGTATTTTAGTTTTGGTTATTAATTTTTTTTTATATTATTATTTTTAAAAGAAAATATCAAATGTGACGACTATGTACAATTAATTTAAAATTGAGAATAACGATTTGTGCAATTTAATATTTTCTTTTTTGTTTTTGTTTTTGTTTTTCGGACATAATAAATAATAAAATTAATGCATTTACCAACACCAGAGACCACAAACCGCTTATAAATATTTTTTAAAAAAAAAAGAAAAAGTATATATCTATATAGTATACAAGTGGGCATATACCTCTTTCAAGGAATGATCCAAAACCTTGATTTGCGTTTCAAAGGTTTCCTCTTTTTGTGTAGCCTATTTTTATTTTTATTTTTATTTTTTTTGATTTTGTTTTTTATATTTTGTGGTCGTTGGTTGAGTTGGTGGAAATTAAATTGTTTTATGGGTTAGGCAAACATAAATTGCAAATTATTTAGCAAATTATTGATGCATGCAGAGTTTGAGGCGTGGCAGGGAGAGGAGGCGGCAAGTTTAAAGCCATTTGGGTGTGTTGATCAAAAATCCAGTGCGCAAATCATTTTTGTTTATATATCGTCATACAACGATATATATTGTCAAAAATAATTATTATCGATATTTTGATTTTGTGTCAGCAACATTAAAGCGGAGCGTATTAGCAAATATATGAAAGTAAAAGTAGAAAATAAAATCAGAATTAGTACATCAATCAGAACGAACAAACAATTTGTAAGGGCTTATTAAAGGACAAGTTGCACGAGTTGTCGGTAGACATTTTATATGAATGCACGCGTGGCCAGTGTTGTGCAACGACTTATCACAAGCCTTCGAGCGGTCCTGTGCGCTCAAATTACATAAAGAGAAAAAAAACATAAACAACAACAATAATATATGTATAAAAAGAGATATCGCTGGTTGGTTTTGATTGCATTTTCCACAGCTCTGGGAAACTCCTTTCGCAAAGTTGGCTTGAAAGATTTTGTTGTATCTACCTCCTTTAGACGAGTGTTCAGGGTCTTGATTTGGTTCTTGTACTCTTCCTCGCGTTGGTTGGCCTATTTATTGTTGTGTTGTTGTTGTTGTTGTTGTTGTTGTTATTGTTGTTTATGGGGATGTGGGAGTTACATATTCAATATTGCAAGAGTAATATAAAAATATATATTTTATTGATGAACAAAAATAGATTGTTGCGATCATTGACAATCATCTTGACTGATTTGTAACATTTCATACTGACCTTCTCCTCAGAGACCTCAAGGGATTTCAAGTTGTTGCCCACAACGCGCAGCTCCTCCTCAAGCTCCACAATTTTGCTAAACATCAAAAAATACAACACAAATTAGTTAACAAGTTTCACACAAATTGTCTTCAATTGGATTTTCGATGGGAAAAAAATAAAACAAAAAGCGCATCTCATGCGGTAATTAAATTAAGTTTTGTGCGCAGTTTTTTTTTATCGCCAACGCCAAAAATTAAAAAGTGAGAAGAAAAAAAACGTTGACACTTTACTTTCAAAACTTTGGCACTGGAGGCGACAGAAGTGTAAAAAAAAGGAAAGAAAGAAAGAAAGAAACTAAATCATGACTGGCCAAACCAGACGAAGGTCTCTCTGCATAGCAAAGTTTTTTAAATAAATAAAATATAATAATAACAGCAATTGTTGTTGGAGCCAACAACATTTCACTGAAACGATTTCACTTCTCCTAAATTTGTATTTCTAGTTGAAATCTGTCGTTTGCCTTAGAGCCAAATTTTTGGTTGTTATTTTTGGATATTTTTCAATATTCAATATTTTTTGGCGTTGTTGGCGATTGAATTGCGTCATTTCAGTTCAGTGCAGTTAGTATTTAAAGACAGATAAAGCAGGACAAACCTTTCGCTAAGCTCAACTTTTTCCTCGGAACGTTCCAGATCCTGTTCCATGAGCACTAATTTTCTGGCCACCTTCACATGTGAGGGCGAACAGGCGAACAGGCGAACAGGCGACCAGGCGACAGGGCGAACAGCAGCAGGTGAGCAGGCATTAACAGGCAGGCGGGATTTATTAAACAGAACACAGACATAGCAACACATAACGCATTTTGTGGTTAGGCATTGGTTTCGCATAAGAAAGGGTATTTGGTTTCAATTAGTTCAATTAATGTTTTTGCAATTGCATTTTGGGCCGAAAATGTGAATATGTTGTGCATTATGAGAGAGCATGAAGTGATATGCTTCTATAGCAACTAGAAAACATGCGCGTTAAATACACACATACAAACATTCTTTAAATTTGATCGAGATATTCACATTTTTTGCCGATTTCAAAATATTTATAATGCCAAGCTAGCTAGCTAAACAAAATGAAGAATTAAATTATAATAATAATAATAATAATAAAAAAAAAACATCAACTATCAACTATGCAAAAGAATTGGGTTAGGTTGCGTTGGTATCTGTTTAACATAGGTATAACAACTGTTAGTTAACAGCGCTGCAAAAAACAAACTTACATAACTATGGCCACACTGTTTCATTTGGTTTGTTTTTTAGGCACAACAGAAAAAAAATGTGTTTTTTTTCAAGCTTTTTGGCGCAACATTTAACTGATATTTCAAACAAAAATTTTCTTTCAACGTACTTTTCACCCTGTTCGGCACGTTCTTCGGCACGCTCCAAATCAGCTTCAACCATGGCCAATTTACGGGCAACCTTTCATTTATATTTATATATAGTGTATATATATATATATATATTGTTGATATTTGTACATAATTTTACAATCGTCATCGTTCATCGAATATACACAAAGAACATAGAAAATGCGTTAAATTTCATGTCAATTTATCTAACGATAATTTAGTTAGTATTAACAATCGGATTGATGAAATTTACAGTTTATGGTTTTTGTTTTTTTTTTTTGCTCTTTTTTTTTATTAGTATTCGACAAAATGTTAATATGTTGTGATTTTATTTATAATGTATTTTGTGTGCTTTGTTGTAGTTTGTTTGGTGGGCTGACAATTTGTGCTTTTATCGCTGCTGCTTAAAGAATCTTAGGCTATCGTTAAACTGATAATGTACTCAAATTAATGCAAAAGAAATATATATATATATATATATATATATATATATATATATATATATATATATATATATATATATTTATACTTAAATATAAAACGGTTGGAATTGTGTTTTCAACTTACATCAGTTGCACATTATGCGAGCATGAGGATTGTACTAATTGTTACCTATATAAAGATTATTCCGTTTCCTATTCTTGTTGAACGGAAATTAAATTCAGTTTCTTTACGTTTCATGGATGTCAAGAAATCTGATACTTCGCTCAAAATTCTTCGCAGTTACAAGACGGAAACGAAAAAGGTTGCCGTCATTTTTGGCTTGGCAATTAAAAGCTGATGACTAACAAACGAAATTTAGATTACAAATTAATGAATTGAAAATATGTTTCGCCCAACAATCGAGCGAGCCTGCCTGAGGAAATCGAGTTTGCCAATTTGGCAGACAGAAGTCGCAGCTGGTGGCTCTGTGAATTTTGATATGCGATCAGCGCTGCTTCTATGGATGTCAATTATAGGCTGACCAAATCTGAATTTCCTGTGCACGTTCAAAATTATTTAAAACGTATGCAGTGCGAACGTTTCACTCAGAAAATATTCAGCACAGTTCAAAAGCTAACCAAACTGCAACACGCATCGAACTACCACCTCAGCTTGCATCTAGCTCTCCAACTTAAAGAGAGTCATACGCATACGCGTGGACAGCTACAGTGGGTGTGAGTCATAGCCACACACACACGCATGCATATGTAAGAGCGTGTGCTTTACACACACACACACACATGAATAAGTGAGTCTCTTGGGTCAGCCGAATTTTTGATTCATCATCGAAGCGTTTGGCAACACTTTTTTTGCAGCTGCTTATGTCATGAGGCGAAGAGCGCTAAATATACAAATTAACGGGGCATGATGGTATAAGTTTTATACGAAGTTTCCCGTTTCGCTTATCAGTCAACGTTTTCTTGTTTTCCTTTGCTTTCCGTTTCACAGTTTCTGCGAAACAAAATGTGTATACATATACATATATGGATTGATAGATAGGCAGGCAGTCAGGCAGCCGGTCGTTTGGTTGCTTATCGTCTTTTTGCAGTTTATCAATTTAGCCTGCTTTATTTAGCCCATTCGATTGACGTACGAAACACGTAAGCAACAACTTAAAAGCACATGTGCTAACACAATAAATTAATGTTGCGGATTATACCAAATCGTGTGTAGCCAAAAGCCTGTTGAGCCAAAAGCCATGTTACGTCTGCATCTAAAAGATCACACAAAATTGTGTTGCCAAAATCATGAGACTATGATTGAATGTTGCATTGAATTGCTTGATGCATATAAAAACCTATTAGAATGTGACATAATAATATATTAAGTTATCATTAAAGAAATTCTCATGAAATATTCTCGAACCTTTCTATCCAAATAATATTTTCAAATAACTATCATCTTTTGCTGCATCATTTGACAAGCGAATCCATTTCAGCTGAATCCATTTTATGGTAGATATTTTGTAGATAAAGCAACTACATAATCATGCTCCTAACTGTACGCTCTTTATAATGTACAACAGCTTCAAGTGGAAACCAACAAGTTTCTGCACAACTCCAACGCTTCAGAATTAAATATATTTATATATATATATATCTAAGTAATTTTTTATTGATGTTAACTTTATTGCAAAAATGTTATAATTCAATTAAGTTTAAAAGGTGTTACACATTTGCTTTATATGCATTAGCTGTTTTGTTTGTTTAGAATCTGTTTACGCTTTACACATTTGCATTTTGCATTTTGCATTTTGCATTTGTTTATAATTTTTACATAGAAATCTCCAAATTAAACCCAACTAAATTTTTACAAGATATACAATAGCATAGAAAAGTGTATTCATATAGAGTTAATAGTTTTTGAAGGACCAATAAAATATCATAATTTGTTCTCTTCTTTTAGGTTGGGATATGGTTTATATATGTATGTATAGGTAGATATCAATTGTTGTTATTTTATTGCTTCCCAGCACAGTTTTGAGTACATTAACAATTTGTTTTGAATCGCTTAAACATTTACATTTCAATTTCATATTTATTTTTTGTTTTTAACAATAGACTTTGTTTAGACGTTATATTCCAAAAAGAAATTATATTCAGCATACATATTTATATATATATATATATATATACATAAATAAAATGAATTAACTAATACAGAAGTTAATCTTTTTTATATAGTTCATAATATTGTACATTTATGTATATATATTTATATATAAGTATATCATTTAACGGGCGGCTAAGGCAGCGGCATGCCAGCATTTTTTTTTTAATTGCTTTAGCTGCACTTTCATCATCATCATCATCAATTGTCATCATCATCATCATCATCATCATGAACATCATTAGCATTAGCATTGATTTTAGCACAAATTTTACAATATCAGCACCAATATTTTCCATCGCTGATTCCTGTGCCAAATTTCATTGCAGGCTCAAGTAGAGGCCAAAATCGAAATAGCAGAAAAACTTATTTGTTTGGCAAAGAAATCAGTGGACGGATCAAGTATCATTAGTTTTGTGGGCATTATTGTTGTGTTCGCTGTGTGGAATTGTGGAGGACAAAGTTGAAGTTTCACCAACAGCAGCAGCAGTAATATTTGCATTGTTATTGTTGTTGTTGGTTGTCGTTGTTGTTGTTGTTGTTGTGTTTGTTTTTTGAATTGGGTGACATGGTTTACTGTTACTGTTACTGTTACTGTTACTGTTGTTGTTATTATTGCTTAAATTAATTAAATTGGTATTTAGCTGCACCTCATCGTATTTCTTGTCAGCCTCCTCAGCAAGGAAACGCGCTTCCTTCAGCTGATTCTCAAGAGCGTCCATGCGTTCTTCATCGGCAAGGGCGCGATTCTCAAGAATCTTGCGTGCACTATATATAGTCATATATAGAGTGTATGTATATATGTATGTATATATATATACAAATGATCAATTTGAGGATGACCACGTTGAGACCATGCCCATAGAAGACAGTGACCAAGTTGTTATATCGATGATTTGTGTCGTTGCGTACAGCCCCAAAATTTTATGAATCATTCGACGTCATCGCATCCACATCGGTGTAGAAAGTGTAGAGTTGTTGTTGTTGTCGAGGTTGTTGTTGTAGAGTATGACAAACACATGGATGCGCATTGGTACACACAGGTAGACACAATTTCGAACATAGATTATGTTGAAAGATTAAGTTTTGATTCGGTTTTTTTTTTTTTTGGTTTTGGTTTTGGTTTTGTTTTAGTGGAGTTCCATAGTACAGATCAAGATTTAGAGAATTTTGCAAAAAGAAACAAGAATTTGTTGTTGCTTGTTGAGTTTACAGTTCAGTTAATTCAAAAAAAAAAAAAAAAAAAAACAAAAAAAGAAGTACAAATAGTTACGAATAGCTGAAACAGTGCTTTGTGTAGCTCAAAATCAAATACTTTTTAAATATCTTTAGCTTCAAAATAGCTCAACTGTTTGAGCGTGTAATGCATTGTGTAGAGTTTTATATTTTATGTTTTCTTTTGTGACATATTTTACATATATTTGAAAGTGTTTTGCAGTTTATGTTTGCTAAATAAAAAAATATAAGTTCAAATCTATCTTCTCTACACAGCTTCAAGGCACAAGGCAATGTTTTAGCTTCTTTTTATCACATAAAAACAAACAAGTTTTGTTGTAAACATAGATGTTTATACAGCGAGTTACTAAGACACTACCATAAGCTAGACACATGCCATAATTAAATAACAATGTGTATATACGTAGAGCTTTATACAATATACATATTCCAATGGATCCACTTTGTTCTTGATGTTGTTGTTGTTGTTGTTGTCTTTGTCGTTGTCGTTGGCTGCGGTCGGCGTTGAGCTTAAGATCTAAATGCTGTTTACAAGTGATTAAAAGTTCTTAAAAATACCCTATAATTATTTCATATATATATATGATTGGAGTTTGTAAGAGAGCGCAGTATATATGTATGTATACTCGTGTATAACCCATAACCTAATTAGTAACGGTAATTTCGACGCACCTAACCTCGAAACCCAAACAAAAAGTAAAACGAATAGAAAAGAAAACGACGAGAAAATAACCCTATTAACCCTAATTCCCTAAACGCATAGCTTTTTTTAAAAAAAAGTTATGGTTCGAAGCAATAGATAACCTCTTCATACCTCTTCATATTTCTTATCAGCTTCTTCTGCAATTAATTTTGCTTGCGCTAATTGGTTCTCCAATAGAGCTACTTTGTCATCTTCCATATTTGTGCGATTTTCAAGCGCTTTTCGTATCCTAAATTTCAAAAGCAATTGTAAAGAAGCATTTTAAATATAGATATATGCCGTAGATAGTACTTGAACTGGATACTTAAGTTGCTTACATATGCTGTAGACTTATGTTATTAATGTATACAATTTGACAAGAACAGTAAGAACAAATAGAAAATTGTTGTACTAACCGTTCGCTCTCATCGGCGGCCTGAGAGGCTTCCGACAGCTTGGCTGTGGCGGAACCCAGACGCTCCTCAGAGCGTTCCAAGTCTTCTTCGAGCAGTTGAATGCGACGGTTCAGTGCAGCAACCTCAGATTCGGCCTATAAAACAGATATTTGATGTTCGAACGAACGAACGAACAAGACACAATATAGCAAACGTACAAATGCTTACAATATATATATGTGTATATATAGTCTATTATTCTAACTTAAGGTCTTAACATCTAATGCAAGAAATACACTGAAATAACTTAATTAGCTTTTGCTACTTTTGGTATAAATAAACTATAGTGAAACCCTAACCCTAACCTAATTTTAGCGCTCTCTCAAACAAAGCAAAATAATTATTTAAAATTCTTATTAACAAAATTGAACTGATTGCGACCGCAGCATATGTTCGTTCCATCTGAAATTAGATATAACTTCTTCTTCTTCTGCTTCTTTGCTTTTTTCTTCCACCTTTTTTGTCGCTCCATTCGTCAGCGCCAGCCGTAGCATTTTAACAAGGTCGCCGGTGCTAACGCCCTAAAGCTAGCAACAAAGTGTTTGTTTGCCTGTGCTATCGATAACAGTTCAACAACACGAAGCCTGTCAAAGTTTTGTTCAGTAATTAGGAGGTATCCTCCATGTATCGATTACACTTGTTTGCCAAGTTGCCAGCTCAGAAAAATAGGCAACAGCTAAACGAGCCGCCATGCATGACGTCAACATTTTCTGAAGAAAAAAAAACAACCTTGCCAAAAATTTTAATCGCAATCTTTAGCGGCCAGTTTTTCCCACCAACAGAATTTTCCAAAAACAGATAGCGAAACATTTAACATATGCCCATTAAAGAACGGAAAATATTTGACATTGACGCCGTCGCATTTGATTGCCTTTTACAGCATACGAGAGAGAAAGAGAGAGAGAGAGAGAGAGCGATAGAGATGGGTAGATAAATGTTGAGAAGCACAAATGAATTAAATGTTTGTGCAGCTTGGCTCAGCTCAGAGCACACGCCCAAAAATGGTTAAAAACGGCTTTGACCAAAAGCGGCCACAATTGGACAAGGTAGTCCAGGTCCAGTCGACGCGGGATGATTATATTGGCAACTTTACAGTACACTGCAATATACAGAAACACATACACACACACACACACACAGCATTAGGTTGTATGAGTGACGCTTAGAATGCTACGGACGCGCGTCGTAAAAGTATCGTGTGATTATGAATTGGAACCAAAACCAACCGCGCCGCCGCTTTAGCTTACGTCATCGTCCAAACAGTCGATAGACAGGCAGCATACAAAACACACAAACACACAAACACACTCGCACACATACAGAGACATGTGTGTGTGTTTGTGTGTGTAGCGTAAATTTAACGATAAAAAATCGTATAGGGGCAAACAGCGCAGCTTTCCAAAAGTCACACAACAAAACCGTTGATGAAGCAACAACAAAAAATGCCAAAAAAAAAAAAAATACTCAGCTTGAGTTTCGTTTCGTTTAAAAATAGCGGGAGTCGCATACGTTAAGTGTGTGCGAAAGAGATGGACGAACCTAAGCAAATTTTTGGTCTTTGCTTTGAACTCATTAACAAAACGTATTGAAGATTAAACGCGCAACTCGAAAAGAAATGCAAAGCTAAACAGAACAAGTTTCGGGGTGAGGTACGGCAAAAAAATTGCCGGCAAAACGTACAGCAAAAACTAAAATAAAAAAAAAAACAAATAATAAAAGCCATGAGTATGCAAAAGCTGCATAGCAGAGAAATTGAACAAAAAAAAATTGTTGACGGCTTAGTCACACACACCTTGAATTTTTTTTATTTGACTCGAATTGCTGTGGCAACGAAACAAAAAGAAGAGAAAAAAACACGCTACCAACAACAATAACAGAAAAGACGAGCGGCTACGTTCGAGTGCGTAGGGTGTGTTTAAATGTTTTATATATGTATGATGCATTTTTAATTATGAAGCCGAAAATAAGCCATAAGCAGACCAATTCCAACTTGTAAATCGTAAAAGTAGCGATCTCTCAAGCATAAAATATACTGAAGTTTTATAGCATTTAGCTACTGTCATGTGCATATGTCTGTGTGTTGTAATCTCACACTGGCTGACAGTTCACGAAATTACGAAACATAATAGAATAAGACAAAGACAGAAATAGGGGGAGAGGGAGAGGGAGAGAGTGCAACAAATCAAAACCAATTTGTCACAATGTGAGCAGTATTCGAATTATCAGTGCTCAATTTCGTAACAACAGCAAAAAGGAAGAGAATGCGTGAAGGGGGAGGGGGAGTGAGAGAAGGAGGGAGAGGGAGAGCTTGAACGATGCTGGGGCCAGTCACGCAAATGACATTGAAAGCATTGTCTAATTCAAAATGTAACAACAACAATGCATATTATGTTTTTGTTTTAGCTTTTGTGCAACTACTGGCGGCAGGCGAAGGGGCTGAACTAAACGTCAATCACTTGACAAAAGCGTGGAAAAAATGAGCGCAAATAAAAACGAACAGCAACTAACGGGGCATAGATGACAGACAAAATGGGAATGGGCAAGTTTAAAACGAAAATAAAATTTGGATTTTGGGAAGTTCCGTTACACAGTGTTAGCAATTTTTAACAATAGCAATTAGATCGAAGGACTACGATAACTGAAAAAAAAACTTCTTCACACAAAATGACGTCAACAATGTTGTCATTGCGTTACAAACTGTGTTATGCACACACACAAATACATCTATTGATATATACATGTGCATATATACATACATACATATAGATACATATATATATAGGGCCTCTGCTTGCGCAATTGTCTAATTAGAATTGAATTAAGCGCCAAAAAATAAACCACACACACAGGCAATATAAGAAGCCATTCATTGTTGTTAAAATCATAATTAATCCAAATTTAGAACAGCGCTAACTAAACGCTATGGCTTTGAACTGAATAGAGAAGAGCCGGTTTCGGTTCGGTTCTTTTCTTTTCTTTTTCTTATGTTTTCACTCAATAGATTGACTCTTTCCACTGATATGCTAATGCTAATGCTGTGCGAGTTTGTGCCCCGTTTTTCGATAAGACAGCAATTTTGAAAGCTGAATGAAATTTGGTCACTCAAATTACAATAGTTTAGAATGTACGAAATATTAAAAGTGATCAAATCGAACGGAACAAATTGAAATTCATAATCACAAAAGATAGTCCAATAAAAAAGAGACAGAAAACCCAAAAAAGAGAACAAAACAACACAAATGTGCCAAGATAGACGGAGAAAGAGACATAGAGAGCGCGCGAGCGAGAGATCGCACAAGAGCACGCAAAGAATGAGAGCGCATTTGTGTGTGACAGTCAGTGTTGCCAACTCTTCAGGGCTTCGGCAAGCCAGTTCAGCAAATAAAATAAAGCCAAAAATAGCTAAACATTATTTGAACAAGATAGGACATTTTTGGTATTACTTCAAATAACAACCGTTAAACAGACCGAAATCACTTTAGTTGTAATAAATTCTGACTATGAAAACCTTTTTGCTTATTCTGCTTAAACTAAATCATTCAATAATTGAATATAGCTATAATTCCCGTCAGCCGCTACACATTGGCAACACTGGTGACAGTCTGTCAGTGAACTTGCATAAGTATTTGTGTTTGTGTTTGTATGTCAGGCACAGTATCTGTGTGCACGGAGCATGTATGTATGTATTTGCATTGGAAACGTTGGCACTGCTCAGTACGAAGAAATGCTTCTTGCGCTGAACTAATAATCTTGAGCGATGGATGGCTCAGTTCGGATGCAAAAAATGTTTATACCAAAAGTAGCAGCAGCAAACTGTAGCTTCTAACTGAATTATAATGTCCGATTGCTTACTTCTTCGCGTCGGACAACTTCAAGTTGTAGGCGCTTGTGAAATTCCTCGCATTCATCTTTATACTTTTCCATTTCTTCTTTGGTCTGACGCATTTTCTTCTTGAGTACATCCAAAAGTGTACCTTGTGGAATGCTGGTCGTCATTTTTGTGCTTGTTTTTTTTTTTTTGGACTTGTAGGTGTTTGTGGTAAGTAAGTGTTTACAATTGGCAGGCAGATGAGGATCGCTTTTTTGGCCGGTTTCTTGGCGATTTGCGATTGGCAGTTAACACTGAAGCACTTTTGTATTGGCTTTTGCCTCTTATTTTGTATTTATGAAAAAATACAAATTATTTCGATATGGCAGCACCAAGAATATATTTAATTTATGAACTGTGAAACACCAACACACGCACGTAATAGAACGAACGACCGAACGAAGCGACGACGACACAGACAAGAGTATGCGCTAACCACCGGTTTTTTTTTCTTTTTTCTTCTTTCTCTTCTACTGCTTTTCCTCTTCTTTTACTGGTTTGCTTCGTTGCTGCTGCTGCCTGTCGTATTTTTTCTTTTTGGATTTTGTGTGAAGGGCCGATTAGATTCGAGCACACTTGATACACATTTATAGTTGAATTATAACCTTTATGTTAAAACAATATTAATATTAATATTTAATTGCAGTAGACTGCACAGAAACTACACACACACACACGGATAAACGGAGACGATAAAAACGACGCGATTCTGCGACTGGCATTTGTGAGTACGTAACTGGAAATGAACCGCTGAAACACTTTGCATGCTCATGTCTACAAAGCGGCGGTGGTGGTTTATACGTTGTGCGAAAGAGACAACTGCTGTATGTGTGTGTGCGACTTTCCAGTCAGGCAGTGCCTCGCCTATGTGTCGTGTCGTGTCGTTCATATCTGTATATGTGTGAGTGCGAGTGCGCTAACCAGTGTGTATATGCGGCTTTCCCGCTGGAAAACCTGTTAAAGCCGCTAAAAATTCAGTCTACATGTTTGTTGTTGTTTGCATTAATTAGTGGAAGAAATATTTGAGATTTTTGCCTTATTTCTCCAATACAATTAATATTATGCAAAATTGCGTACAAAAACGACAACTGGTCAATTGCCCATACATATGCCAGTGGAAATGAGTAAGCGACCGACCTGTCATCAAAAACAGTATGTGTGCGTGTGTGTGAGCGAATGTGTCTGAACACACTCACCACCACCTACCCCTGCCAACAAACAAGATAATTGTATAATACAGCATATAATGCCGGTGCTCTATCAGGCTTATCAACACGCAAGCAGGAGCAGCACAAATGACTAATCAGTCGCTGCTGTGACACTGTGTATTGTTCGTTGCAGGTTGTAGTTGTTGCTGTTGTTGCTGTGCGTTCGCATGCGGTCGGTCCTAGTCTGTGACAGTTGACGATTGTACAAAGCTCGATATCGATAACGATAGGCACAGGGCGCGCGCGAGCAACAAGTGGAGAAGCGATTTGTATTTGGCAAATGACATAATTGTTGATAATACAAACGATGATTGCCAATGGTCAATTTCAATTAAAATAAGCATGCCTGCCCATTTTTGGCCAGTGTGCGGCATTGAAAAGAAATTAAAAGTAAACGTCAGTGCCACATAAATGTGCACACACTACCAAAGTGGGGTGTACACACACACACACACACACACACACAGAAACAGACACATACACACGTAGAACGAAGGTCATTGGCGTTTTGCAGCGGTTATGAGAACACGTAGAAAACTGAGAATACATTTAATTTAATATAAATAATAATTGGCGAACCAAGTTTGAAAAGAAATACATTTTTGGCTACAAAACGTATTCGTTTAATTTAATATTTTTTTTTTTTAGCTGCTGTAAATCAACTGTTGCTTTTTATGGAGTTCCACAACTAATATAATTCTATGTGTGTGTGTGCGGGTGTGCACAAGCACAGATAATTGTAGCAGTTGTAATATTTGGTCTGTTTCTTTATCGGCTACCTTTTTGGGAGAGGTAGTGTGAGCGACGCCCACGCTGCGAGAGCAAGTGCAACAGGTGTCCAGAAGTTTACCGTTAAACAGTAAAAGAATGTGCCAAATGCTGAGAGAGCGCAATTGCGTAACTAATTAAACAATTGCTTGCAATTAAGTAAATAAGAATGTTTCTGTTTTAGCTGGATAAACAGTTGAAATACTTTTGCGCTGAGCAATAAGAAAGCAAATGTGCGTACGTGTTTCTATCTATGTGAGTGAGTGTGTGTGTGTGTGTGTGTGCGTGTGTGTAGAAAGAAAAACCTTCACGACAGTTGGTTAGCGATTAACCCGTAGCATGTGCTTATGTATGCATGTATGCGTAAATGGGGTCAAGATTTCACACAAGTTGCGAGCAATTGCAATGACAAATGACTTGGCGGGCCAGCGAAGGGTTAAAGCAGAAACAGAATTCGGCGAGCGTCGAAGAAAGCAAAACGAAGACGACGACGTAATCGCTTTGCAATGCACACAAATACACGCATTATACATGTGTGTGTGTGTGTGTGTGCGAAATAGAGAACAAAAAAGAATGAATTTGGAGCATTCATAGATAGAATAGACAAAATTCACTCTCAGCCTAACCAAACTTTTTGCATAGCTTTTTTCTTTAACACTTTTTGGAAGGAGCGACAACAAAGGCAGCTTGAAGAGAGAGAGAGAGAGAGAGAAATTGAGATATGATTAGTGCAAATAAATGTGTAACAAGTTTGAATTAGGCAAACCCTCATCAGCTAATTACCCGCTTCAGCTGCGTGTTCATAATGTTGTGCAGCTCGTTCCGAATGATGTTGAACTTCATCATTGTGTCGGAGCTGAAGATGGAGCGTCCAAATGCCAGGCCGGGGTAGTCGGCGCAACGGCCTTTATTACGTCGCGCCTCCCGTTCGGCAACAATCTCTGCGGCTTCGCTAGTGCAACGCAGCTTTGCCCATTCCTGCGCCTGTGTATCCTCATCCTCAGTGTTCAGCACAATGCCCTCATCAATGGCACCCGCACTGAGATCAGTTGCAATGCTATCGCTGCTCACGTCCATTATGCCGCCGCTGCCGCCTTGACGTTTGCTTCTTTCACGTTTACCTCCGCCTGATGCAGATGATTTCTTTTTGCGCTCCGATTTCTCTTTGTCGCCTTTGTCACGCTTCTTCTTCTTCTGTTTACCACTGGCCGCAGACAGCGCATCTTGTTCAGCTGCTGCGGCAGCTGCTGGCGTCACTGCTGGGATTGTCTCATCCAGTATGCTGCTCTCATCGGTTGGAGTTGGACTGTTGCTGCCCAAAGAATTTGTTACCGATTCACTTAGAGGCAGGTTGAGCGTGCTGCGACTAGCAAGTGGCTGATCCTCTGCTGGTGGCTGCGTCTGCGAGGTCGTTTCGCCACGCAGATTGGAGAGCACACCCTTGGAGTCGCCGCGATAGAGGGCGGCCAGTATCTCTTGCACATTGGGCACATTGGGACGCCGTGTGCCGGCAAAGCGTGGATGGTGCTGATGGCCGCGACGCTTAAGCGAAGACGGCACAAGTGGCGATGCATTGGAATTGGAATTGATGGTACTGTGGCTGCCCGCACCGCTTGTGCTGGACAGCGCATCGTCGTCGACACTGTTGTCCTGTGACATGTCCAAATCGGAATCACTCCAACTCCAATCGTCCGATAGCTCCGATTCCGATCGCTGCAACTGTCGATAGTTATTGTAAAGTTGGGCTAGATAAAGCTCCGCATTTTCATCGTAGTAGAGAAGTTTGTCGAGCACATTCAGCTGCTCCTCGATGGAGCCCCAGCGGGAGGAGAGCTCCGATTTGTTGCCGTCGGTTTTGCCACGCTTGCTATTTGATTGTTTTTTTTGCTTGTGTTTTTGATGTTCACTTTTGTGGCTTTGGGACTGTTTATTTGCATTAATTATGCGTTTGTTGCGCTGCTGCTGCTGCTGCTGTTTTGTTGTTTTTGTCTGCTGTCCTGCAGCAGCTGCGCTGCTACCTGCTTTATATGGAATTGTTGATATTACTATATATCGATATCGATAATTGCAGTAAAACTATCGTGTAAATCAGCTGATTTGCATTTACCAATATCGATAGCTAAGAAAAGGTGTGACCAGACAAGTGCACAAGACAACGCTTGAAACAAAAAAACAAAAACACTTTTCAACTACATTTGCCTTGTGCACTTGATGCTTTTTCATTTTGCATAGAATGTTAAGCATATTTGTCCGAAAAACTGGGAAATGCTTTTCATTTTATGCTAAACGATTGCTGGTCTTTTAATGTACATGTTTGTTTATTATTACGCTTGTTTTGTTTTGGCGGTTGCTTATCGTTGCCGCCGCTTGTCAATAGATGGCGATGTGCACGCTTTATTTGGTGCGCAAGCGTTTGACGACGTGCCGCGTTGCCAACGTATTTTTTAATAAGCGGCGTTTGCGTTGCCGGCTTCAAATACGTTAAAGCTTTTGTTGTATTTGTTGTTGATTTGTTAGGGTTCAAATTGGTTTGTTTTATTTGGGTTTCTGTTGCATTTTTTGCATTATTTATTAATGGTATTTTACGCTTCTGCAGCTGCTGCTTCTGTTTGGTTTTAGCCACCGATGCCGATGCCGATGCCGCTGCCGGTGCCGCTTGATTTTTACCGTAACTCACTTTTTGCCACTCATATGCATTATTAACTTTTGCAGTTCCTATTGTTAATGTTTTCTCGTACATATTAATTATAAGTTTCGGCTTTTGATTTTGTTGTTGTGGTGTAGTGATTTGGTGCGTGTTGTTGTTGTTGTTTTTATTTGCTCTTTTGTTGTTGCTCAAACAGCTGTGCTCATAGTACCGTTAGCTCTGAGTCTTTTATCTATTTTTACTGATGATTTAATACGGTTTTTCTATCCTCCTCTCTCGTTTTCTCTTTTTTCTCGTTTGCTTTTTCTCTCAATTTTCAGTCGCGCGTTAAAAACTGAGCAAGGGAAAATTTGCGTATTTGGCCAACTTCCGCAACACGTAGTTTTTTATTGCAATTGCCGTTGTTGTTGTTGTAATTTAATTTATATAATTGAAAATCACTAAAATTTTATTTAAATTAAATTAAATAAAAATAGTGCTTCACTCGTAACTAAAGTAGTTAGAAAATTTTAAGATTTTTTATTGAACTAATTGGATAATTATTATTGAATTTATTGTAATTATTTATGCGGCGTGCGGGCGGCTCGGTTCGGCTGCTAGTTGTTCGGCCCCTCCGGCAGTTGCTGCTTGCTGCTTGCTGCTTGCTTTGGCGTTGTACTTGAAAGTGTTGTGCGATCATTTCTGTGGCCATGCGCTCGCTCATCACGGCGTGCGCGCGCTCTGTCTCTCTGCCGCTCTCTCCCTCTCTCACACACACTGTCTTTCCATTGCTGCTGCCGCTGTTGTTGTTGTTGCTGCGGTGATGGTGGTGGTGGTGGCAGCGCCCCCTGCCAAGCGGCAGCGGCAACGACACTCAGTGCGGCACATGTGCGAGTGAGTCAGTATTATGCACAGCCATCTGTGGCTGCATGTGTGTGTATTAGTGTTGCAGTGCGTGCGCTATGCGGGTGTAAAGGAGCGCAAGGCACTGTCAGCCCCCCACCGCCCATTCGCACACTCTCTGAGAGTGAGAGAGAGAGAGAGAGAGTGAATGTTCGCTCTGTACTCATTTCCATTTTCATTTTCTGTTAATTTCATTTGTATTCCGTTTGATTTAATTGCTGTTCATTCTCTTCTCTTCTCTTGTTTTTTTTTTTATCATATTTGCGCATATTACTCAGCGAAGTCGCCTGTATATCATCGTTATTTATGCGGCAAACAACAATAACATCAAAATATATTGATAATGATAATGAGCCAAAGTATTTTGTCAAAAGTTTTCAATTTATGTTGTCTGATAAGCATTATTTATTTTATTATTTATTTATTTGATTTTTTTTTGGTTACCTGTGAACACTAAACATATTTTGTTCTTTTTGAAACGCTGCCAATTGGCAGCAAAAGCAGCGAATGTCCTTGAAATACTTTCGTACCAAAATCAAAAAAGCCAAATCAAATCAAATGAAAAACTTTATACATTTTCCAATTGGAAACGCAACCGAACAGGGCAAGAAAAATGTGCTAAATACTGCGCGGCGGAGCTATTTCAAAATTCTCATTGTACAAAAAGCAAAAGAAAAAAAAAACAAATTTGCTCGAGCAAATATTTTGGCAAAGCCAAAGCAAAGACAACAAAAGAAAAAACATCGCATTTTGCCTTTGCTTTTGCGTTATTTGATACACACACACACACACAAAACTACACACACATACACATACACACACGCAAACACACTTAGACGCACATGCTACACAGTCGGTGCGTCTCTTTCGCACCCAGCCAAATCTATTTAAACGAATTTAAAAATAGCGCCCAGCAAAGGCGTTGCCAACAGCAAATCAATTTCGATGTTTTTTCACTTGGAATTTTCTCTTGTTTTAATGTTGTTTGAAAAACTTTCAAGTTTTTATGGAATCCAAGAACAGCAACATACAAAACGCATTTCCCCAAACATTTGCCAAGGAAACATATATGTATGTAGGAAAATCAAAATCGACACGTAAAACACCCGTGAAATTGTTAATGCCAAACAGATGGCACAAATTTCCTTCATGCCCAAGCCCCATTTTCCTTGTCACCAAATCGTTTATTTATACATATTTGTATGTTATATATATCCATAGTCATAAAAGTCTTATTCTAGTATTGATTTCAAGTGTATTTCTTGCTTCTGCCTGACTAATTCACAAGGAAACAATGCCGATTCCGAGCATACGCATCATAAATCTTTAGTAATGCTTAAAAAGTCTTAATAAATATTCTAAAATTCTCCATCTGACCTACTTTCGTTTATGATTAGATAATATATGTTGAAATTCAAAGAGTTCCAATTAAAAATAAATTTGTCTGAATTTAAATTGGAATTTTAATCGCATTATATTTAAACGGCTCTTAATTTAATTCTCATTTTTTCCTAATCAAAAATTTGGATTTTTTAATTCTATTTGAACTAGTAAAGATATTTGAATTGCAAGGAATTTTTTTAAAAAGATAAAATTAAAACATTTTAAACATAAGTAAAGTAAAAATAAAAAAAAGTATACTTAAATTTTTGGGAATATTTGAAAATTCTAAATTCAAGGTATATATTTTTATAATCTACATTATATATTATAAATCATATATAGAATATAAATCATAATATATACATATATAAAATATATTCCTATTTGCAATCAGTTTGAAACTGACTCGAAACATATTAAATTGAGATTTCAAAGACTTTTCTAATTGTTCTCATTCAAAAACTGACTCAAATTGTCTTCACTTCTAGTTCTGACTTAAGACTAGGCTAGTTTTGAATGGAATATATATAAATTGAGCCAAATTTGTACTCACGTTCTGCAGAGCCTTGTTCTTCTCCTCAAGTTTGCCAGTGACCAGGGTCAGAGCTTCTTGGGTCTGATCCAATTCGTTTTCAACTGTCTGGATCTTCTTTTGCAGCTGGCGAGCCTCCTCCTCGGCCTACGATCGATAGCAAAGGCAGAGATCGATTATTATTGAGGGGGCCAACAGGTAATTCAAAATGCAGGTATTAACAATTTAACAGTCATTAATTATTGTTGTTTCTTTATTGTTAGCAATAAATAGTTTTGTTTATGTTTCTTCTGTTTCTTGACGTTTGGGGCATGCAACTTGCGTTGCATGGTCGAGTGCTTACCTTCTCGGCGCGGGTGTTGGCATCGCGTGCCTCCTGCTCGCAAACGAGAGCACGTTCCAATGCTCCATCCTTGTCGACTTTCATCGCTTGCATCTTCTTCTTGATGGCATCCATGGTGGCTGGCTTTTATTTGTCTTAACTGCACTCGAAAGAAACTGAAATGGAAAACGAAAATCCAAATCGAAATGGAAATGGAAATTGAAATGAAAATGAATATCAAAACAATAAAGTAATTAAATTTTATGAGATAATCCGCGCCACAGTAGATTTGAGAAAGTAAACTAACAACTTCTTATGACTGTCTGTTTTGAAGTATATAAAATTTATATAGATAGATGAAGTTTGGAGTGCATCACAATATTTGTACCTGTAGAGTGCTTCATATACTGTTTTATACTATTTTAGTTCCATATACTACTTTTTTTTTTTGATTTCATATATATATTTTTCATAAATATAACCCTCAGACTAGCTTTTGTTTATATATACTTTTTTAGCTTTTTATCAATTAAAAAATTAAAAGTTTCAAACGACTAATTTACAGTCTGCTCGTGAACCTATTATTGCGACCATGATTGTACAAATTTGAGGTCTGTTTTGCACATCTCTAGTATTATTTTAACCATAAAAAAAAAACAAAAATAAGCTGAAAGAAATTGACACAATTTTTGGTAGCTCTCTACTCAGATATGCTTGCAGCTTCGTGAAGAGCCGCTTGTGATCAGCATAACTAATTGGGGGAGGAGGTGCTTCACATAGCAACTCATCCCGAACAGTTCCCATTCTCTTGTGCTTTGTTCGAAATCTCATTTTGGGTACAACAAATCGTTGAAGAACGTGCTGGCTATTGCATTAAATGATTTAGGTGATGAGAAATTGAAAGACGCCAGCGAAATATTAAAATCCAATTTGTGAACTGAAACAATCTGATTTGAACCTGACTATGAATGGATTATTGGAACAGACAATGAAGCTTAAAGCTGTTGCACAGATAAGCTAAGATCAAAGAGATTAATAAGTTCAACAGTGGACGATAAACATGTTTGAGCGCAATTAACAGAAATGAATTTTTCAGGAATTTTATAATTTTATATAAAAAAAAAGGAAAAACAAAGCAGCAATAACTAAGATCCTCACTAATTTCAAATTTTAATAAAAGAACAAATTAAATATAAAATATTAAGTAATCATTTAAAATTTGGTGTGGGCAAATGAAAGTAAAAATTAGAGATGTGCAAGTTCACAATGGGAAAGTTAAAGTTGCCAGCTAGTTCGATAGGTCAAAGTAAGCTGGCAGCCATGTGTGCCTAAACTTGATGCGCTAGTTCGTGTTTGGTTCCTTTTCAAAGCTGTTTGAACCAGAAATTCAAATTGTGTTGGAACTCTTACCGGAAAAAGAAACGGAATCTAAATTATGATATTCCCACAAAATTCAAATACTCAATCAACAAAATAATTGCTGAAGGGGTAAATATTTGTATATATTTAAGCAAAATATCTTTGAATTAAAAACCCCCAGTTGATTACTAACAAATTGTAAATGAAATGTTTATTAAGCTCAACCTTAACACAGAAAGCGCAATAATAGTTAAGTAAAAATACTTCGAATTCTTAAAATGCTCTGAATACTTTCACTGAGGGTATCTTCTAGTCGAGCACATTTTATTAGTTCATATGTGAATTTCCCTATTCAGTTGCTCAATCTTAAAATTCTTCTTCTAGCATCAAATGAATTCAAGATTTTAAAATAATAATTAAACTTTAAGTTTGCGAATTCGACAAATAAGATGAGTAAGTAAGTCTTTTCGCTGCAAGCTTTTCGATCTCTCATCAATTCACTTGAACTCTGCGATTTCCAGGTGGGGAATGCGTTCAAGTGTCACGCTGATAAGGTGAGGAATAAAATGCTTAACAGCCTGACTCACATACATACCTGAGACAGAGCGAGAGAGGCAGAGGGAGGGAGAGAGAATTGTGGACTCAGCTGTGAGAAGCTCTGGGTTAGCCCTGCGCATAATACTTGACCAACATTTCAATTTGTCATGGCTGGAATGCCAAACTAATTGAGTCAGTGCCCAGTTTTGGGTGCTTATATTACTTATAATACTGCCTGCATCTGAGTTTATTTTTAACACTTTTGTTTACATTCTCAGCTCCTGAAAGAGATTCAACCGGCTAAACGAAGGCAGGTTTCAGGCTTTTAGGCAAGCAAACAGAAACAACAAAAACAATTGAAAATGCAATCGAGGCAGAAATTTATATATTTGCATATAGATATATATTTATATATAAATATATGTGTATATGCATATATTTTTATACATATATCCCATTCAGACGGACAGAAGGTATGGGGTTTTTTTTCTGATTTATTTTTTATAACGAACGAGGTGACACAATGAATTATGTTTGTTTGTTCAGCAGAAAATCACTTTGGAATTTTATAACTTCGGAGACATTAATAACGGCAATGACATACATCTGCGAACGAGCCTATATAGTAGACCTATATAAAAAAACCTAACTTTAACTCTTGCAGAAGAAATGCGAGGAGTTTTATTTGCATGAGTCTTACGAATTGCAAAGCTGTTAATACCCTGCAATCAATTGGTAAACAACAAGGGATAAAATGGTTTTCGTGTGAGCCTTTGTAACAGGTAGAATTTTATATAGCGTGTATATAACTGTGTCTGCTCGATCCTGATAACGTTTAAGACAGCAATTTAATATATATTATATATGAGAAAAAAATATATATCTTACGTTAAATAGAATATTATTAATTTTAAACAATACAAAATAAGTTTTAATATATGATATATTTATAGACAGTTCAAATGGTTAGAATATGTTCTAATCAAGCACTGTCAACTAGTTCATTGGAACTAAATTTCAAGAACCTTTTTGAGTATGTTTGAAAATCATAAAAAATATAGTTCCAAATACAAAATCTTCAGGTTTTAGGCTCTTATGATGTCTGTCCTTCTAATGTACTCCCTTTCTGCTGAACAATTTCTCTTAATATTCCAATTCGACTAGCGAAAAACTATAGAAATTGAAAATTTGGTTGTTCCCTATAATGTTTTTGTATAGTTAGTTGCATATGTATATACACAGACCTTATCTGGCAACGAATTGGCTGTGCTCTAACAACTATCGCACAGTTTTCAAATTTTTGAAATACTTTAAAATTTCCAAATAATCCATAAAAACAGGTATACATACAATTTTCTTGCGCAGCTATTTTTAATGTATATATGTATATATACATATACATATATACATATATAGATGGGAATATATGTTGAATGTACAAACATATATTTAAATGTAGTCTAATACACATACAAATTCATATATATTTATATTCATGTATAGGTGTGTATTTGAGTAAGGTAGCACTGAAAGCTCATAAAAGCTTTAAAGATCACACTCAATCTCTCTCTTTCACCCTTTGTCATTATCGCTCGCAGTTTTGGTAATTCTAAAAATAGACTGGCATCTGTTGAATATTTCCTAATAGCTATGCGAATGGATATTACTTAATATAAACTGAGAGAAAAGCTCTGCAAGAACATTTGAAAGCATTTCGCCTACGCCAATCTTTAGATAGATTCGAACGTCGGCCCCTCTGGTTCTGTATCAAATTACAGGGTAGACCAAAGTTGAGTCAAGAGCTAGAAATATTTTTAAATATTTTGTTTTATTTTATGTGGACAAACCGAATTGAAAAACACATCTTTCAGCGCTTTTAAGCAACTATTATTATCTTTATAAATAATAACTATTTTTGTAAAATATAACTAGGAGAAATATCTAGAAATTATGCTACATTTTATTTTATTTTATTTTATTCTGTCCTGCCTCAACATTTTTTTTTTAAATTTACCCAATGGAAGCACGTTTCTATTAACCTATTGACTATATTTATATACATATGTATATACGCATATCAAATATGTATATTAATACATATTTGTATATATGTGTGTGTATATATACATATTTATATCTCATGCAATGTGTTTAATTGAAATTCTAGAACTCAAGTTGTGGTTAAGGCAAAGACATTGGCTTTTTCTTTTTCTTCATTTTTTTTGTCATCATAATTTTTTGCATTAGTTCAAACTGTTTGCCAAAGTTGCTTAACCTCAATTTTTTTTTATATATATATATATATATACATATACATATATATTTTTATAAATATTTGAAGTACTTAATCAAATATTTGCGGTTTATTCACAGCACTTTGATTAGTTTAATTATTTGTTATTTATATTTTAGGTTTGATTATGCAATATACTTTTTGGGAATGTCCTTTTTTAGTTTTTAAATAAAACTCTTGGCACTTGTTTTTTTTAAATTATTTTTGTGTTCAACTTAAAAATTAGCTGCAACACAATTAATATTTGTTAATTAAATGTTCAACTGTTTGAAAAGAATTAACTATTTTGATTTTTAGGTAGGTTTTCTTGTTTATTCCTTTTACTTACAAAACTTTTATTCGGAGTTATCCGCGACTTGAACGGATTGTGATGTTCAACTGAAAATATTTATTCAATATACTGACGTTCGATGCCCGCCGTTTTTCGATTTCGAGCTGTTTGCGCCTGTGTGCGTGCGCAGAGTGTTTGTGTGTGTGTGAGAGAATGAGCAGAAATACATTTTGGGCAAAGCATCGAGGCAGCGAGACAGCGAGCAGCGCCGCCTCGCTCGCTCGCTCGCTCGCTCGCTCGCTCGCTCTCTTAGCAGCTGGCATGCGTTTTGCATGCTCAACACAAATCGTGGGGCGCTCAAATTTTTATTTTGTAACTGCATTTACGATGGCCACAGACGACGGCCGCTCAATTTACGAGCGTGTTTTTTTCTGCATAAGCACGAGAAACCGAAGAACACAAAAAAAAGAATAAGTCGAAGCAGCAACAACAACGAAATTGTGGCGCTCATTTAAATGGACCCGCGCTCACTATCTCTCTTTCTCTCTCTCTTTCACCTGTTCCTTAGTAGGCGCAAAGAATTTCAAAATTTCCCAGTATATTTTAAGCTTAATGTGCCTGTATTTTTCTCGGTGTGTGTGAATATCTGTATTTTGTTTTATTTGATTTTCCTTGTTTTTTTTTTTGTTTTTGAGCTATTTTTAAATTTCAGTTATTGATATGCCAAAAAACAAAATCTTGCTTCACATTCTCTCATACATTCACAAATATAACTTTTTGCGTATTTTTTATAGATTTCTCAAGATATTTTTTTTTTGATTTTGATTTTCTCTCTGCATGGAATTTATATATATATATATATATATATATATATATATATATATATATATATATATATATATATATATATATATATATATATATATATATATATATATATATATATATATATATATATATATATATATATATATATATATATATATATATATATATATATATATATATATATATATATATATATATATATATATATATATATATATATATATATATATATATATATATATATATATATAAGCCATTGCAGTAACTAGAGATTGGAGGGGAAAAGACGGTTCTGAGTCACAATCTAGTGAAGAACGTGATAAATACCAATTTATGATATAGAGCTTATAGCTCTACCTGTATTTAAAGATATAAGAAGTAACTGTTAAGCACGCACAGTTCATTAATTAAATTGTTGCTAAATGATAATAAAGATTATGAAACAAATATGATCTACTTTTGTTCATAATTTTTCTTTTGCCATACATATTTTACATATATATTTGATTGCTTTAGGCAAATTTCGTATTTCAGCTCCATAATTCCATAATCTTTGACCCATTATCTATTAAAATAATTCAGTTAATGCTTTTTTTTATTTAAGAAATAGATGAACTGTTGACTAAGTAAATCTGATTAATTTTTTCATTATTGTTTATTTTTTTTTTAAAAAATCTTAATACCAATATACTTTTTTAGAAATAAGTTAAAATTTACAATAATAACAATAATTAAATATAGTCTTTATTCAAAATTATCTGCCAATGTTTAATACATTTTTGGCATTTAAAATACTTCCTTTGTTTTCTGTATTATGAATTATTACGAATAAAAGTTGAATTCTGAAGTATTTCCTAGAGCATAACTTGCAGCCTAATTCCGAAATATTTTAACTATGAAATATCCATTCAATTTGAAGTAAACGAATTTTTCAATTCAAAAATAGATAAAGATGCAAAGAGAAAATAAATATAGCGCTTCTAAAAAATGAAAGTATGTTAAAATTAAATTCAAAATGCTAAAAAGAAATAAAAATATATATTTTTAAGATTTTAAATGGTTTAAAAATAATTTAATGATTTCAATAATACTTAAAAATATATATATATAAAATTTTAATATATAGATTAACTTATATAAATGATTCCTATAGTTTGGATTATTATTTCAACAGATTAACTGTATAAGCTTTATTATTATATTTATACAAATATATTATATATTTATTTATTTTTTATTTATTTTATTAGCAGCATATGCTTTATTTTTAACTTTTGGAGAAATTCTGTTCAGCAATGAGGGCACAGAAAAAATGTCTATTTAAATCCGAGCAACACCCACATGATGACGTAACTGTTTTCATTCAATATTTTTGGCAATGGCCATAAAGAACAGCAAAAATACATATACATATACATATATAAATATTTACGTTTGAATTGAGGATAACATTGTAATGGTCAAAATTCTTAAACAACTTGCTAAATATGATAAACAAAATCATGGCCAAATGGATAACACTTGTCATGCGTATAAATACAACGGATTTTTCATAATTCCAATATGTTTTAAAAAATATATATATATATTTATCTATATATATAACATATACATTTTTATGTGCGTACAAAGTTGTATTTGTGCCGCGGCTCCAACAAGTGCAAAATCTTGTTAACAAAATTGCAACCATATTTGGTGAAAATTGAACAAAAATTATGGAAACGACTCTAAGCAAATGCTTGCCACATACAACGGCAACAACAAGCTGCAAGCGGAAAATGAAAAAATAATCGCAGATCAGTTTAGACCGATTGTTAAGGGGGATTGGCGGGCGGTTGGCGGTTGTTCTAGCGTACGTCGATTGATGACTCAATTGTCGCCATGTCGATGTCGATGTCGATGTCTAAGCTCCTTGTGAACTGGTTCGGCTTTGGTACTAAAAGGAAATCTTTACAGTGAGCCACTTGCCTTGCCTTGCCTGGTCGGCTGCATAACGGCCAAGGTGAACCACAGACGACGCTGTTCGTTCCATATCAAATGTCGTGGTGTACATGTGAGAAACTTTTTGGCGCTCTTAAAGCAACGTCAGTGTCAATTAATTGCTGAATATACGTATGTGCAGAAACAATCGTTCGAGACCTTGAACTTAACGCCAAATCGTATGTAAATAAAGAACAGCAACAAACATGTAATTTATTGTTAGCCGGAAAACAATTGGGCATTCGAAAATTTCTAGCAGCTAGCTAAACAATTTGGCAATTGGCGTCAAGGGCAAACGAATATTTGAATTGAGCTATTTTTATATAATTGCAAGCGACAGCTGCGTATTTTTTAATGCAGTTTAAAAATGTTATTGATACAATTTTAGCAGCCAAATTAAAATTTAAATCCGCCACACTTATCGTATTGATATCGATAAATTGATAACGATAAGAGTACATACACAATTCTGCGGCCTATCTTCATCCCTGGCTGGATCTTGTGTTATCATTTCATAACAATAACATAAAAATGTCATTTACACAAAAGCTGAATTACTACGCCAAACGAAAGTCATTTAAGTATGGAGTGCCGTTTCTAATTATGATGGTAGCCGGTTCTTTTGGACTGCAGCAATTTTCTAATCTAAGGTAAGCGGAATAAAGGTAATAGCACCTAAGAACTCACATGCACTTAACGTATTTTTTTGCTTGCAGATATCAGTACGCCAAAAAGCAGCCAGTAACACCGGAAGAAATGAAGAAATACGGTGTGACCATGAAGAAACGTCAAGAAGTGACGCTTGAAACAGAATATGATAAGGTAAAAGGCATAGATATTGACAATTGGTCAAACAAGCGCGGTCCGCGTCCATGGGAAGAGAAAGAATTGGCGAGCACTGCGTCGTCGTCTACAGCAAAACACTAAATGTAACATATATACATATATTGTGATATAGGCTTTAGCGTTCATTAAATATTGTAAATAAATTAATGCATTCATATCACAGTGCACTTGATTCTCAATTAACTATTGTTTTTTGCACCCCTAAATTATCGGTGATGCATCTATGTAGGTACATATTTTAGGGCTGCCAACCTGATAAAATCAGCTGCGACGCTTTGGCATATATTTTCAATAAAAACAATGGGAGAAGTTAAACCCGTAAAAATGGACAACTGGACGCCATCTGATTCTACAACATTATTTGCTGACGGTAAGGCCAAAAAATATTAATGCAGATAGCACAGTGTTCATTTCTATTAACTTGTTTTGTAGGGGAGCGTGTGCTTTGCTTTCACGGGCCGCTTATCTATGAAGCCAAAGTACTCAAAACAAAACCGGAAAGTTCGCCGGTTGAATATTATATACATTATGCGGGCTGGAGCAAAAAGTAAATATGCTAAAAATGTAAAGTATTGGATATTTAATTCAACTTCGTTTCCTTGCGATACGCAGCTGGGATGAATGGGTGCCAGAGAGTCGTGTGCTAAAATACAATGACGATAACGTTAAGCGGCAAAAGGAGCTCGCACGACTGTACGTTGAACGCTCAAAGAAAGACAACAAAAAGGGTATGAGTACATAACCTGTCAGAATTATCACTGTATGCTAAACTGTATAATGTGTCTTAGGCAGTGCAAAGGCCAAAAAAATGGAGCATGTGGGCAATGAATCTCGCGCATCAACGCCCTCCAAGGATAGCAGCCAATCTCAGCCGTCAACAGGCGGCAGTAGCGCTACAACCAGCACACCTATCGCTGCAGCACAATCAAAGACTAAACATGATGGCAGCAATAGTAGCAGCAGCAGCGCAACTACAAGCATTAATACCTCCAGCACGACCACTAGTCGAAGTAATCGCAAGTCTACACAATCTGCTACAGCTGCAGCGCGTCCAAGCACGCCAAGTGCTGACAAAAAGGACGATGTACCAACAGCTGCCGATAATACAGAAGAGGAAGTCGCTACACCCACAGCGCCGCCGCCGCCGCCTAAAGCCAAACGCATGAGCTCCCAAAATAGCAACACCGAACAACGTTCATCCCAAAGTGGCAGTGGAACAGAGGCAGCCACAACACAGCAGTCAACAGCGACAGCTGCAGCAGCAACGACGACAACACCAACAGCAGCAACCACAACAACAGCAGTTGCTGATGCACCTTGTGTGGAGAGCGAGGAAACGTACACGGCAAAGCTAGAAGTGAAAATAAAGATACCCGATGAGCTGAAGCACTATCTTACCGATGACTGGTATGCGATAGTGCGTGAGCACAAGCTTTTGGAGCTACCGGCCAAGGTGACAGTACAGCAGATCGCCGAACAGTATTTGGCGCATAAAAAGTCAGTGAAATCGACCAGTGCCAGCAAAGAGGTGGCCATTAACGATGTGCTCGATGGCATTATCGAGTATTTCAATGTGATGCTTGGGTCCCAGCTGTTATACAAGTTCGAGCGCACCCAGTACGCAGACATAATGCAAAAGAATCCGGATACGCCGCTGTCCGAGCTGTATGGCTCCTTTCATTTGTTACGCCTGTTTGTGCGCCTTGGCTCAATGTTGAGCTACTCGGCATTGGATCAACCGGCTATGCAAACGTTGTTGGCGCATTTGCATGATTTTCTCAAGTTTCTGGTGAAGAATAGCGCCATGTACTTCAACATGACAAACTTTATTAATGTCGATCCGGAATATGTGCGCAATGCTCAGTAGACATGGCTAAGTAATTAATCTAAGCAGCTCTCTTTAACTTGTTGCCGATTTTAATTAGAGTGTTGCTTCTCACAACTGGCTTGTAATATATCAAGAAAATCGCCCATTTAGAATTTGTATAAACTAATAAATCGGCTTCGGCGTCAGCCTCGTGTAAAACTAATGTACAAATTTATTTTAGCTATTCTGCGTTTTCATCTGCGCTTTCACTACTGCTGCTGCTTGTAGGATAAAACTCTTTAAGATCCCTCGGCTTGTCACGCTCCTTTTGCTCCGCTTCTAGATATTCCTTTTGCACTTTTAATATTTCATCACTGCTTTTACATGCAGCATATGCATTAAGGAGCTTTTCGTTTAGCTCAAGGAATGCATGACCCCAGGAGAATTTGCCCATAAACCAGCGCGACTCTTCTGTGAAGCCGCATATATGGAGGGTCGCTGCAATTGCTTCCACGCAGCTCAGCTTGCAGGGTTTTCCGTAATTGATTGGATTTGCTGCCACCAAAAACGGCAATAGACGGGGATGGGGACTGCGCATTCGGTTGAAGGGTGTCTCATCTAGCTTCGCCCAGGAGCAATCGATAACTGCTACTCCAGAAGTAGTCACGATTTCGCGATCCTGTGGACTAACACATAGTTGACCGACAGGCGATAGAACGAGTCCAGGAAACTTTTGACCCAAACGCAGATTAGAAATAAGTCCAAGACGTGCTAGTTTTCTGCCCGAACACTTTTTCGGATCACAGTGATTCAGGTCCCACATGGATACGGCAAATTCTGGGGGATGTCCAAGTCCATCCAAGTTATCACCCGACGAATCGGATTCAGATTCGGAGCTGTCGGTGGCATTGGAATTGGCCAGTTCATTGGCCTGCTGGGCGAAACTGCGTTCGCAATTGTGATTTGACTTGACGTTCCGATAAGAGCTTGCGCCAGCACCACGTTTGGATTTGCCCCTGTACCGAGCACTCATTCTGTTTAGATTCACTCAATATGAATTTATATTTATGTAGAATTTTTTCTTGCTGTCTTGCCAGCAACCGTTTCGTATCGATTTCGATAATTTATCCGCATGGTGTATGTTGGCGCCCAGTTTTTTGTTTTTAAATACAAATGATTTTCTTTTTTGTCTAATTTAGTAATGATGATTGGCAGATTACCTACGATTATTTTATCAGCTTAAAAAGTGTAAAATTGAAAGGAAACAATAAACAATTCTTCCGTAAACAATATTATATTATTGACTGGGCATGATGTTCTATCGATTTCGAGAAAATTATCGTCAGTGTGGCGGTGGCGTGCTGAAAAATGCGGATTTTCAATAAGGTCACTCTGACGCCATCTTTTTTGTTTCACGGGGAAAATTAAAAATTTGTCCGGTAAAAGCACTGTGCAATCAAAAATAAATGTATGTTAATGCGTAAATAATATTTAAAATGCTTGAAAATCTTCGCGGCAAGCATGTACATATATTCCAAAGTACAATTTGCATAATGACGATATAGTTGAGCCAAGCGATAACGATAGTGTCTGCAAATAAACGTTTTATATGTGAAAAATATACCGAAGATAGCGCCAATTTGCTAAACGCCAACATTCAAGTTCTCTTCAAGAATATCAAAGCATTGTATATGTAATTAAAGCAATTTGTGTTAGAATTGTGCGAAGAAGGCGATGTGCATTGCATTTCATATACACATTACACTCATATATATGTGGCATACATACTAGAGTTGAGAGCGTGACTTCCGTGGGTGAATACATGCCCGCATGCTAATATTAATTCTATTATACTTAATAGAACATTTTGGCGTATATCTTATTCTTTGTGATACTAATTTCAAAAAATCGTGAAATAGCAATTGCTTTTTCTGCTAATATTTAAAATAAGTTCCAAAAATGTTTTACATTCGTGACAAATTAGCACGCGCTCATCTCTAGCATTTACACATACACACACACATACAAGACATATCGGAGCTGCATTGCCGCGCCACGGGCAGTTAATATGTTTGTTGAAAATCAATCGACGCCCGTGATGTACTTTTAGTTGTGCAAAAAATAACACTAAAATAATAATTCCGTTGATTAATTTAAAAATTCTTATAATAATTATAATTTCATGCGATTACGCTGCGCTGCAATCGTGTCCAAAATACAATTTTCCTGCCCCCACCCGGAGTACAGTTGCGCCAGCCGCACGCTAGGAAAGCCAAACAACGACAACTGAAGACATCGCGACGGGGAGGCCGCGTTTCAAAAATAAAGCATTTTTTAATTCTAAAAATTATCCAACAAGATGGGTGAAGTGAAGTCCGTGAAAGTGGACAACTGGGGCGTCTTCTTTCTGCAGAAGCTCCAAAATTTCTTCAATAAGACGGACTATTGCGATTTAACGCTACAATTTCGCGACAATTCACAGTTGAAAGTGCATCGTCTTGTGTTAAGCGCTTGCACTGATTATTTTAATGTGCTGGAGCAGACTTGCGATATAATTGACGACGCACTCATCATGCCGACCGAATTTCAAGCTGATGTTGTGGTGCCAATTGTCAATTTCATGTATACGGGCACACTCGAGTTTGAGCTTAAAATGTACGGCAAACTGTTGCGCACCGCCAAAGAGATGAATATGACGGTTTTGCTAAAGCTATTGGAGGCACATCGACGCACCATGGAGAATGTGAATCGACAGCAAAGAGTGAGATTTGTTTATCTATAAATTATATATAAATTGTGAACTAAATGTTTCTTTGATATCAATAGCCACCCAGTCCGAAGGGTATACGACGTCGTCCTATGGTACCCAGCAGCAATACCACGGCCGCCCAGCAACGTGTGTCCATATCAACACCACCAAATCGGATTGGTGGCAGTCCGGGCAACAGTAACACAGGACGCCCGAATGTGCAACAACCACGTAGTGTGAATACACCCGCAATCTTGCGCTCCGGCGGCCTCAGCAATCGCACACAATATGGGGAGACGACGTCCACAAGCACCTATTCTAAGCAGGAGCCCACATCGCCGTTTGAACAGCTACGCAAAGGCTACAACAATAATAAAAGACCGGCACAAACGAGCCTATTGTCACCACCGTCAAAGAAACCCAGCTTGGAGGAGGTCAAAGAATTTGCTGAACAACAGCGCATGCGCAAACAAATTGCCGCCGAGTATGGTGACCATGGCGATCCAGAATATGATAATATGATGCTGTACGATGATGTGCACACTGGTGACGATGATGACGATGATATGCCTCCACAGCCATCGACATCTAAGCAACAACAACAGCACACCCAGCAACAGTCCGGAGGAACGCAAACGCAAATGGAGCATGGCACAACAACCATTATACTGAAACAGGACTCCCCCAGCCAAACGCCCACAATTATTGTCAAAGATTCGTCTAACACCAAGCTAAATCATACTAAAATAATAGCTGAGGTGCTCCGTCAATATCCGCACATAGTGAAGGGCCACAAGAATATCAAACTGAAAATATTGCCCAACAGTCCGGTCGAGAAGACAACTACTGCTGTTAATAAACGAGCATCTCCGGCAACAGTTGGATCACCAGCCGGCCCTACATCGCCCCACAAAAAGCTGCACGTGTCATTCAAGCCAGACAAACCTATGATAACAACACAGCAGCACCAGCAGCAGCAAAAATCCACACAGAAATTGACAACGGCCCAGTCGACAGCAGTCGAGGCAATCACACCACAGCCAGTAGCATCGGCAACGGCGGCCTCCTCCACCATGACGACTGCTGCATCCGCGGGTCAAAAGCGGCGCATTGATAGTAAGACGATGCATGCGTTAATTGCACAGGGCGCTGAGAACACCACAGGTAAAAGCAGCAAATATCCTAATTAGTTTATGATATAACGAACATTATGCCAAATTTTTTATTTATATATATCTATATGAACTACCTTTGTTTGCAGGTCCGTGGTTGTGTTTGCGTTGCGGCGTTAATGGACGGCCAATAAGCATTCCATCGTATCGTGGTTTCCGTCGCCATTTGATCAACACTCATAAGGAGACAATAGATCCGGCGCTATGTGAACACTGTGGTTGGCGTTCGGCGAACAATCGCGAATTGCATTTCCACATGTACACAGAGCATCAGATCAAATCGCTGCTCTACAACTTTGCGGAGTGCGTACTGTGCAACCAAACGTACTTGACCAAGAGTGAGCTGGAGCAGCACATCAACGAGGCGCACACGGATGAAAATAAGCAACAGTGCATTTATTGTTGCAAGGTGTTTGCGCAGGAGCTACAGCTGTATAGGCATATGAAAAACTATCATAAGGCACAGGCACTGGAAGATGGCATCATTGATGAAACCGATGAAGAGTATCTGGGCTCGCAGGACGAAGACGGACAGTTGGAAGATGAAGAGCAGGAGGAGGAGGAAATAGAAGAGGAACCAATGCAGGAGCAAAAGGTGCGCATTTTATCCGACATCAGCTTGCCAGCGACCAGTGCCATTGTACAGCAACAGACCCGCGAAGAGCCCGATGAGGGAAACGTAACCGAAGCGGATACAGAGGAGGAGCAACTTATGCAGTCGCCAACACCAGAACAGGAAGTCAAGTTTGTCGGCGCCGATGGCAATGAGGTTGAGCTAACTGAGGAACAGCGCAAGGAGATATTGTCACAGCTGAATCAGCAGCAAGCAGGCGCACCCAGCGGAGGTGTTGTCATGGTGCTCAGTGAGCCAGAAGTGGATGCGAAGCAGGAGGGCGATGCGAAATCCTTAACGGGCACAGAAGAGGAGTATGAGGACAGTCAAATTTATAGTGAATTAGCCGCCACCGGATCCGTAGAGAGTAGCAGCAAAAAGAGCGAAGCAGCCGATGAGAGCAAGGAGTCCATTGATAATCTGGAATGGGCCGAGAATTTAATATCAAAACACGATTTGGAAACCGAGCAGAACAGCAAAGAAGTAAGTGAAGTAAATAATATTAAGACTAGCTCTAATTAACCATTCCATTATAACAGCCAAAGGCAGAAAAGGGCCGCGATGACATTAGTGAAAAACTTAAAGAGCTGACAGGTGAATGGACCGAGGATGAAAATGAGGATGAGGACGACATAGATGAGAAGCCCGCGACCTCAGAGCTAACAGCCAGTGTACAGACAGAAACGAACAATGAAAAACGGGTGGCGGCATCAACAGTTGCTGAGGCAGTCGAAGAACTAACTGAAGAAGAACCAGAGCCCGAAGATGATATTGACTTGGCGCTGGAAAGCTTGCATAAGGGTGGTGTCGAAGAGACAGAGGCCATTACTAAGGAGACGGCATCTGCTACTACCAGTAGCATAACTGAAACAAGTCAAGGTGAACCAGAAGCAGCGGTGACACTAGCAGCAGATGAGTTGCAGAAAGCTATTAAGGATGAAGATGACGTTAAGAAAGAACTTGATCCTCAAGAGGAATTCATTAAGGAAGATGCACCAACAACAATGGATACCGAGGCCGAACCCGAAACCGATAATGTCAATAATGAAAGTGCTGCAGAAAAGTCTACTGAAGCAGGTGCCGTCTCTGGTATCGATGATGTCAATTTGGAAACAGAAAATATTCGGAAAGTGTTGATTGATGAATTAATTGCTGAAGCAGAGGCGCCTGATGCTGATGTCGATGCGGATCCCAATGCAGTAACCGGCGAACAACAACCAGAATTGACCGAAGTATCACCTAATCAACTACCTGAGGTAGATGGATCAGACGCGCTGCAAGCTGATGCGACCAAAGCTGTTGAGTCTGTAGATGAATCAATAGAAAATAATAACGAGAAAAAAGCTGAAGAAACAACAACAGCAACAACAACGGGGGAAGAACCATCTGCTGCCACCGAGGAGAAACCAAACACCAGCGATGCAAATGCAGTCGATGGTAAAGATGAGACGCTGACAGCAGGTACACAAGAGAAATTGAAGAGTCTCATGAATGAGTGGGTGGACGATGACGATGATGATAATGATAATGAAGATGAGAATGGGGTTACTGCTGCGACGAAAGAGGAACTCTAATTATTAGATTTATTTATGTTTTAAGTTCGTTTTCATATGCCAGTGCTGCTACAACACGAACATTTGAATAAAGTGGATTCAGCATGGAAATTGTAGTTCATATGCATATTTATATATGTATGTCATGAATGAATAGCTATGGCATAAGAATTTTGGTTTCGATTGTAAATTAAAAACTGTTTCAATGGTACTTCTTTTTTGAAACATATTTGTAATTGCACCAGACTCCAGCAACTTATAGGAATAGAGACAAACAAATAAATAATATTAATTTTACGCATGTGAAGCACACAGAAACATCAACTTACCAATTCGCGTATTTGATAGACATACTAATCGAGTACCCAGCAATTTGAAAGGTTTTTGTTCAAAATTTCTTCTGCGTTTTACCACCAACATTTCAACTTCAATTATACACAGATACATTTATAAATATATTTATACGTCTACATATATAATTCGTCTATATATATCTTGAAAATATTACATATATAAATATGTATTTATATAGATGTTGTTTTAATTGGTTGAAAACAAAATTATGATGGCAAAGCAAATAGTGTATGCGCAATTCATGTAATTCGTAATCGCTTAGCAAGATGTTTTATGATTGATATACATATATATATATATATACCTAGTAATACAAATCAAAAAACCATTTGAAACCGTTTTTTTTATTTACAACTATATTTAAGGTTGATAAAAAAAACATATAGAAACTTTGGAGAAAGCAACAAAATATAAATGTAGATATAAAGAAAATTTGCCTTTTATTTATTTTCAGCTAAGCAAAAATCACAGACTCACAAGAATGTAAAAAAAAGTTATATTATATAAAATCGCATACTCTCTTTGTTGTACAAAACATTTCAATTAGCTGAGACACTTAATAATACATAAAACATTAAGATACCACAATTACATTTTGCATTAAAAAATTCTGATACAAATACAAGTTAAAAAAAAAACAAACAGGGCAATGCCTATTGAGATTCTCAGTCGTCTGGAATAGAAATGGAAATGTAAATAAATATTTGATGCGTAAAAGCTAAAACTGATTATTTCGGTATGACGTACCAGCGAGATAATAATTAATAATGCACATTGTCGCAAAGCCCACAACAACTGTCGCGAATTGCGCAAAACCCGCCCAGCGACGATACGAATTTGAATGCCAGCGTGCCTTCTCGCGCGGAATCACCTCACATACGGTCACATAAAAGAGTGTACCGCCAGCCAATGCCTGTATTATGGGCAGCGCTGTTTTCGACCAACCGGAGGGTATGTCAACGATAAGCATGCCCAGACCGATGCCGCACACGGCACCCAAGGCAAACACCAAGATGCCAATGAATTGTGAGCGAATGCTGGCGCGTGGATTTGAGCGAAATTCAAGACCCAGACAGAAGCCCATCACAAATTTGTGACACGCAACGGCGCCCAGCAGAAAGAGCACCTAGAATAGAAGCGAAGAGGCGAAGTACGAAATATTTACAACTATGTAGTTCGCTTATCAAAATAAATATTTAGTCAGCCATCCCATGATTATCTGGCTGGTAGCATAAACTAAATGATGTCAAGGCAATCTTTCGTACCTTGGTGGCCGAGTTTTGTACCCCAATGGCCAATCCCTCAATGGCCGAATGCAAAGAGAGCGCCACAAAGAGACCTAATGTCCCGGTCATGGATTGCGCGCATGGTTCCGTATGACTGGTATGACAAATTCGCGCATTTGCATCCTCAACGCTGACATCGTCACATCCGGGAACGGGGTCATACATGTGATCGCGATTATTATGATCATGACCGCTGCAAGCACACACTATCAATATATTTAATCAATCGATCATAGAATAGTACATACTTTTCACTATGATGATGATGGTGTGTTGTATCGGCGCCTATTAGTGGCGCTCGCTCATCAATTGCTCCATAGGCGTTGCTGGAACTTGGAGCAGTCGCTGCTGGGGTCGCTGCATGCGTATGCTGAATGGCCTCGCCAAAGAAATAGTGTATGAACTCGTCTATGAAATAAATGATGAAGAAGCCTCCACACATCGCAACTTCCGCGAATTTCGAGTTCATTTGCTCGCGCACCTAAGCAATGGCATACACATACACATGAACATACACATACATACATACATACATATATGAATATTGAAACAGTTATCAAATTGCACTCTGTTACAGTTAAGTTTACCTCTGGCAAAATATGCACCAAAGCTGTAGCAAGCAGAATGCCTGCACCGAAGCACAGCAGCAGCGAGGTTGTCAGTGGAAATCGTACACGATTACGTTCTGATATTAAGGCTGGAAGCATGCCGGATAGAAGGCTGCCAAGTCCTAACACTAACATGGCTAAAACCTTTTCCAAATCGCCAAGATCGTCGACTTGCACGTTGGCAATTTTTGTATCTGCTAAACTCATTATTTTGTCTTTAGCTCACTCAACAAACAAATAAACTAAAATTGGAACGACTCGATGGGCTTTTGAGTTCGTTGCCAATTCGTCGCGAGGTTTTTAAATAAAACAACCAGCCGCATACATGGACGTTCAACGGACTACAAAACTGAACGGCACGATGACGAATGTTATTGTTCTACAATAATATCACTGATGCTGCTTTTTTCTGTTATCGATAACTTTCCAACTTTTTATCCAAGCAGTTTAGTTTATCGCTGTGCTGTTTTCTGTTTGCATGTAACATTTTAGCAAGTTGGCAGACTTGTGAAATTTAAAATAACGGCTGATCAAGAAATTTTTTATAAAAATTCGTTACTGCTTGAATTTAAAGCGAATTCCCCTATCGTGTACGCTAATTTAATCCATTAACGTTAACGACGATCTTAGGCAACTACTGCTAAGAGTTTTAATAATATGTATTATACATAGAAAACTATATTGTCTTGAATAGATTTGCGATCATTAAGGTTTTATCGCTTTTGTTTTTAAATATTTGATAATCCAGTGATCCACGACTATAAAATCTAAATTAAATATTTTGCCACCCGACCATTAAAAATTTTGTCTTTTGTGCCTTGTAATGGAACGTCGTTGTATAATTTGTGGAGAAAAGCCAACATCTACATTCACCTATCCACATAATACGGAGCAAGCGCTCAAATGGCAAAATATGCTGGCTACCTATGTGCCAGTGGAGATATTGATGCAGAGCTGTTGTGTTTGCAATAAGCATGTCAGTCAGAAGGAACCGACTGTAATAGAACCTCCTACTCATGAGGAACGTGCTGTGACTTTCACCGAAGGTAATGCCATACGTTACTTTGCAGATCAGAGGACCGAAACTCAGTTGGATAATACACAAACAGACAATTTTAGTAAGTCCCAAATTTATTATCAAAGCAATGATAATGATCAACAGAGCAACCAGCTGTATGAGCAAGTGGGCACAAGATCGGCGTCTGGCAGCGATTCAAACTTTCGGTCGAAAAAACAAACTGCTCATAAGAATTCAAACGCAAATAAAAATCGAACGCAATCAAAAGAACCGTCGAGTAAGACTACGTCTAAATCAGAGCGTAATAAATATGGATGCTGTTCTTCAATAGCTGCGGAACACATTAAGACAATGCTAAAAAGTCAACGACAGAACTGTACTGGTAGAAAATCACAGTCCGACTTAAATTCAAACTCTACCTGCTATATTTTAAAGCTGTCTAACAATCACGTGTGTAAGCCACTACAAAAACAACAACAGCAGCAGCAACAACAGCAAAAATGCCGCGGACAGATGAAATATTCGAACCAAAACTTATGCAAACCAACATCAATCGATAAATCATGTATGTGCGATCGTGGCTCAATGGAAAAGCCTTGCGGAAATTTGAACCAAATGAATTCAAGAAATTCAATGTGCAGGCTGTGTTCTTCAATGGATACTGGTCGACGACCACCGGTCAATGTTTTAATAATGGGTGGCTCTATGGTGCCCACGTATTACAATACTAATGATCTACGCAAACGGTCATCTGACATATCGCAGATCCGTGTACTCGAGTCGGATATGACGCGCGAGAGAGCTTTCTTTCCAGATATCGATGAGCCAAATTATTCAGTTTGCCGGCAGCCTGCAGAAAATGATCAGAGCGGAGTGGCAGAGTCAACAGACGTACTGCTCCTGGGCACAGCTCCAGAGAAGACATGTCCGTGTGCTGAGGCTGCGTCAGGTGCAGGCTCAGCAATAAAATCCCCTTCAACATATCAAGCTCAAAAGCAAACAGAAAAACGGATTTCAGAACCAATTGATAAAAAAGGAGTAACACAGTTGGATGAGCTCGAATCGCTGTTGGCCCAGCAACAGCAGCTGCAAAAGTCCATTCAGGCCAAACTGAATGAGTTGCAGGCCAAGACAAGCATCGAAAAGGAGCGAGTCAATGCGGGCACCACATCTACACAATTCGATTGGCCTACCTTTCAGAGAGTGCCACCAAAAGTACGCGTTCTCAGCTCAATGGCCAACTACAGGACAAAATATTAATGTTAGGGCAATAAAAACCTGATACTCGATATCCGACTATCACATACATACAAAATAATTTGAGCAGCACACAAACAGTTTCACATAGCTATCATGAAATTTAGGAAGCTACGATAATACAAAAAAAAAAAAATTATTTAAAATCAAAAATATTTAAAAAAAAATTGTAAGTGAAAATTTGACCGTCACAATGAGCCGGCGCTGTGTAGTCTGCGGCAAAGAGTTTGCCAATGATGCCGTTGATTCCGCTTATCATTATCCCAAAGATAGGAAAGAAGCTCAGATTTGGCAGAGAACTATGGGAGCCTTCGGTACCTCTGTGGAGAGTATTGACAAATACTGCTGTGTCTGCATTGAGCATATACCACAATTCGTGGAACGCACTCAGAAGAAGGCGTCACTTATTAAGGAGCAATACATGGAGAATAATTGGATAACGCCACCGTTAAATCGGCCTTCGCTCCAGGTGCTCCTCCTGTCAGGTGCTACTCTGCCATCTTGTTTCGACATATCCAAATCGGAAAGCAACGCCCAGCAGGAAGATAGGTTGGACGAAGAAATCTTTGTGAGCGAATCCAGTTATAAGGATTGTGGTCGCCCTTTGCCCGACATTGAGGAGATCGATGTGGAGAACATAGAGAAAAGCAATCTGGAATGCGGAGATATTGGTAACCTGTGCACGGATGTCTTATTACTGGGCCGCAGCCAGAAACAACCGTGCAAATGCGAGGCAGCTTCCCAGAACCCACAAATACAGAACGTTGAACAGTGCAGCGGTGTTGACTGTCAATGCCAAATGCGCGTGCAGATGGGCGGGATAATAAAACAGCAACAACAGCGCATCTCTGAACTAGAGACCACGATCTGTCGGCAGAACGAATGGTATATAACGTTACAGAATAAAATGAATGAATTATATGCCAATTTTGGACTCATAGATCATGAGTCAGCCAACTGCAGTCAAAATCAGCGTCCAGTGAAATCTGAACATAACTTCCAACTGGATTAAGGTGTCAAAAAATACCGCTAGAGTGACAGATGTTATCGTCTAATCCTATACAGTATGAATAATAGTTTCCGATTGCATTAAACTAATTAATAAATATGCATGTCTAACAATAGCTGGAAATGTTGTAAGGTATCCTCAAGAGGTTTATTCGCTATTCAACGCCAAACAGTGTATCTATTAGCTTAAGCGGCGGACTGAATGACATCTGTGTAGAGTTTCACTTTGGTGGCAATGCTCATGTCCACGTATTTGTCACCAATGGACACAATCAGTCCACCAATAATGCTGGGATCCACGCGAGAGGTGATCTTCAGCGACTGGTTGGGCTTCAGGAAGGACTGTAAATGAAAAAAATTTAGTTTTACTGGAAGAAGTAACTGATGCTGTTTTTACCTTGAGGGCTCCCTCCAATTGCTTGTTTTGTCCGGCATCTAGAGGCTTGGCGGAGACAACTTCACAGACAACTTCACCACGGTGAGCAGCCATGATGGTCTTGAAGGCACTGATAACTGTGTCTAGCTTCTTCAAGCGTCCATTATCAGCCAAAAGACCCAACAAATTGGCTGTGGCTGGTGCAAAATTCAGCTTGGCGGCAGCCTCTTTCAGAGCAGTAGCCATTACCTTCTTATTGATGATGGGGCTGGTTACTTGCTCGCGCAGTTTCTTTTCGCTTTTAATAGTTGACTGCAATGCGGTCAAATCCTTTTCCACCTGATCCAGTTGGCTCAATTTGGTGGCCGCCGAATACAGAGCGGTGGCATAACGGCCTTCCAATCCGAACAATTGGATTGGTGGCTTCACCACCTGTTGGGCAGCAGCGGAGCTGAGTGTGCGGCTCTGCAAGCAATCCAAATCCCATTATTATACACCAGCTCTTAAAATCGCAATCAAACTTTGGTTATTGGTGAAAATTGCAAAAATTACATAACCAAGAAATCCGCGTTAGATAATTGTTTTTGTTTTAATACCAGTACTGGCACTCAATACAATCACTAAGTATTTGACCGTTGCGGCACATGCTAGAAGGTGCATTTCTGTACATTTTATATGTTTTACATAAAACCTACCAAAAGTGCTAATTTGTTAATAGAGGCCATTGCTTATTCCTTGCAAAGACTTTTTCACCTAAAACTCGCAGCTGCGGCGTACAGGGTTGATTCGACTGGGCAATGTTAGAGTTGTCACGGCGTGCCTTTTTACCATGGCAGCAGTTAGTATTCCGATAACGATAACTTAATCATCGCTGAATCACTAAGAACCAAAACCAAAAAGAATGCAATCGCTTTTAGATTCACGTCTTTATTTGTATTTTAAAAAACTGCTGTTTTATAGATGGGTTTTTCGGAAATACGTATTCATTTTACTTAAAAAGTAACTGTATAACTGCCTAAAATGGTATTTGCAATGCTCACGTAACGTTCGAAATAATGTTTACGTTTTTATACTCCCGCTCCGACATAACCATACATAAAATAATAGTTATTAGTGGTTAGCACATTGGGAAATCAATTGGAAAAATCAAATTGCATATAGATTATTGATTGAGGGATTTACTTGTCATCTGAAATAATATAATTATTATAGGTAACTCTGAAACACGGCCATCAGTGCCAACTCACCTTCATCCTCAAGGTCTTCGTCGCCTTCTTCCTCTCCATCTTCATCGTCGAATGCTTCTTCTTCGTTGTCTTCATTTTCATCTTCATCCTCGGGTTCCACCTCAATATCAGGTACAAGATAATACTGTAGTGGATTTGGCCAAAGATCATCCTTTATCAGTTCAGCAATCTCATCATTGACGGGGTCAGCATTGTCCGAAAACCAATCGAAGAACGTCTTGTAATCGGAATTCCGTTTCTTCTTATTGCCATAAGGTTTCGTTAGCAACTGTTTAAGTAAATTCTTTCCTTCCTTCCATTGAATGGGCGTGCTAGTAGATGCGGGCCAATCACCATTTTCGGAGGCAGCTTAAATAATTCACAGATATGACATTGATATATAAAAAGAAAAGCATTATTTTCGATAATGCATACCCGCTGAATTCAAATGAAACTCTTTGGTGAGAATCTTATTTTCGAAATATGGATTTTCATCGAAATGGAAATTTATGCGGTATCCGGATTTGATGTCTTCGAATTCCTCAACCTCCAGTTTGTTTAGCGCATGCAGACACTCTTCCTCTTCTTCATCCAGAATGCCAGAAACTTGCGGGTGGTTGATAAACTAAACAAAGTGAAACTTAAATTAGAGTTTTGCTACACATAAAGAATATAAAGCTAAAGGTAAATCAAATCCAATCTACAATAATGTGAATTTACATATATTTAAAAAGTTCAATTAACTGGTTTGTGGGCCTATATAACAAACAGTTAAAGAATAATTGCAAAAAACGATAAATTTCATGTAGAGGGTAAGAAATGTGCGGCTTCAACGCAGACATTTATCGATACATTGGCACTCACATGCACACGCATACATAGGCAAAAAAGAGCGGTGCGACCGGTGGCGGCGGCATGCATAGAAGACTAAGATGAAAAAGAACAAACGAAAAAACTTCCTCGAATAGAGAAATTTTTCTTGCACATGTAGTAGAGACACAAAATCAATTAATGATGCCTATTTGTCTTTACAATGCTATGCACGCATTAGTGCGATGGGATAAGGGGATTTATAGTGAAATTAACATTTGCTCATGCTAAACATGCAAATCATGGCGGCATATATAGATTCGATAGATTACTACGTATTCATGTATGGACTTACAGAAGTAACCCAAAAGTTGGGGATTCGCTTGACGAGTTCGCTGCGCTTTTCGTAGCAAGGCTTCCGAAGTTTATTATATTTTTGCTCCACTTTCAGTATCTCTTCACTGGCTTTTTCGTTGAGTGCGTCAATTTCGTTTTGACAGGCATCGATTTGTTCCAACGCCTCCGACTCCTCCTCATTAGCACCGGCAGAAGTATTTCCATCGGCGACAGCATCCAACTTTTGTCGCTTTGGCACGCTCGACATACTGTTGGCTTTATTTTTAAATGGAGCGGCAAAGTGTAGATAAAAACTTAGATTGACGATATTGTTGTAGAAAGTAATTAGTTTATCTAGTACAGTTGAGCAGAGGCCGATTCAATAGACACTTAATGCGCGCCGTCCTCTCGGTTTGCGAATTCTGCTCTAAGTGTGGCCGAATATCTAAATCGTAAATATGCGGCCCATTAGGGTTGCACCCTGATTATTTAGCAATCAAATATCGACAAATTGAAACATATGTTCCAAACATTGAAACTAATATCATAATATCATAAATGCTGTGATTTCAATATCATTTATTAATATTTTTAAGAATTATAAGTGGTTTTCTAATCAAAATGGATTTAGTTCCGGTTCCAAAAATACATAGTATAGTATCTGACGATTAACAACACTAAAAAGATTACAACGCATTTTCGGTCCTTTACAACACGCGCGGACAATATTTAATGTCGAGGTGTAAACGAGCTGGCCCATTCATTTTTTAATTTTATATAGAAAGCGTTTTTAAAAATATTAAAAACATGGCCACGGCTGAAGCTCAAGTCAACGTGAACACAAATTTGCAAAAGCAGGACCTTAGCAATTTGGTGAGTGTGCACGAATATACGCCGAAAATATCAGCCTCCGGTTCGATGACTCGAATGTACGCGTCCGTTCGTTTAGACGCTACATCTAAAAACATTAGGGAAGCGCGGCCATTTGTATATGGAAAAGTGCATTCATTGATGATAAGACTAATTTCAAATGCCTTTGATCAAACATAGTCATGGATAATAATATTTCTACATAAATTTCTTTTGATTCGCATTGTCGCTGTGCAGTCGACCTCAAAAGAATGCAGCACGTGGCGTTGCCTGCTACGTTTAGCCAGCATTGGTGTGGGTTTTTCGCCTTGTGAGTTGTATGGCATATGTTTGCAATATGATTGGTGAATGTTCTAAACTTAACTCAATGCTATTGAAGATATGCGGCTAAACTGTTGCTACAATATCTGATGCAATATACAGTTGATTCTAACCTCAAAATGTACGGCTTTTTGTACGCACACTCATGCCACATAAATGCGAATGTACATAATTGTGTGTTTCTGTGTACACATGTTTATGTGAGCGCAAGTGTGTGTGTGTGTGTGTGTGTGTCTGTGTCTGTAAGGCGGTTTAGGGCGTGTTGTGAAAGTTGAATAATTTAGTGTATGTAATATTTACTAAAATCAATTTATTCTATTTGCAGGAAATAAGCAATTTAACACCACTATCTCCGGAGGTGATCTCTCGCCAGGCTACCATCAACATTGGCACAATCGGCCATGTAGCGCACGGCAAATCCACCGTTGTCAAAGCCATCTCCGGGGTGCAGACTGTGCGCTTTAAAAATGAATTGGAACGAAATATTACAATTAAGCTCGGTAAGTGATAGATCACAGTGTATATTTTATGCGCTTGAATAAATATGCTGGAATGACACTTGCTATGGATATTATGATTAAAGACAGCGCAATCTTAAATATATTAAAAAAAAAAAAAACCATAAATTTGTTTTTTCAATGTTCAAAATTCTTTAAGCGTGTCATTGCAGCTTAGATTTCGTTGTTATTTTAGTTCATAAGTTGAACGTGTTAGGCTTATCGCTTTAGGCAAAGATTATTCCGTTTTATGCTTCATAAAACTTAAATTTTCCTTGATCTTTTAACTAAATTACTAAAAAGAAACCCCACTAATGTTGACGACGGCACAACGCGCAAATTGTTTAAATCTATACCAGTTTTCATTACCGCCAAGAAAATTGAGAATTGTGAATTAAATTAATTTTTCAAAAACATTTAATTATAATTTTACATAATATGAAAAATATATATATATATAAAAATATCTGGTTTTAAAATTATTTATTCATGAATCATAATTTTACATATTGTGGAAAAAATATAATATATATATATATCTGGCTTTTAATTACTTGCAAATTAATCTATTAATATAACAAATGTATATAAATAGGTCAGTGTTTGGCTTACAAAATGTGAAATTTGAAAGTAGGAATTTGTCATAAACAAAAAACGAACTTAATTTAAATATTTTAAGTTATCATATATATATATATATATATATATATATATATATATATATATATATATATATATATATATATATATATATATATATATATATATATATATTTTTTTTTTCTTTGAATCATTTGTATTATTTTTCACACATTTCGCGAATAATTTCTAGTTTTAAGTGTAACTTTTTGGATAAATGTCTGAGCGTTCTGTAAATGATTGATGAATATATATATATTTGATATGACTTGAATTGCTGGATTAGTCCCCCAATAACGAATAAATACAACACACGCACTGTGTCGTCGCCTTTGTAGTTTGGATTAGCTTTGTATTTACAGCCACAATTGGCTGTTAAATAAAAAGAAATCATTTGTTTATAGTTTCTATTATTGTACTTGATATAAATTTAAAAATTTATTCATAGTTTGTTAGTTTCTTAGAGCTTTGCAAAATTTAATTTCATTGTTTTCGATTAATCCAGCAATTGTAATTAATTCAGTCTATCTTTTTCTTCTTTTTTCTTCGTTTTTCGTTTGCCCAAAACGACGCTCGTTAAACCAAAAATAAAAACAAAAACCGTACAAAAAAAAAACCAAAATTGTCATTTGCAGAACGCTTAAGCGAAATGAAAATCCAAAAACTTTTGAAATCCAAACAGCTGCGCGACGCATACGATCGGAAACAGTGCCAATTGCTGAAACATCTTGTCAAGCGACGCCGACAACGTTCCAAAAGCAATCAGCAGGAAAACATATTTACTTATTACACTCGAACCAGGCGAAGCATGAGCCAAACCTCACTCAGTCCCAGTCACAGTAGCGGGTATGGCAGCATAGTTGGCTCTGAAGAACAGGATACGTTGCCCGTGGCCATCAATCAGAGAAAAAATTCAACAGTAAACATACTGAAACGCTGCCGTAGCTCTTACGATCTTCAAGAGAAGCAGTCAGCATCGCCGGCATTGAAGCGAGCCAAGGCTAATGACAGACTTTCCGTAAGGAAGCCAAGGGGCGAGTACATTGTGGAGTCCATTGAATGTGTTGAGGTGATGCACTTCGAGCCCATTTTCTATGTGAAATGGCAGGGCTATGACAGAAGCAAAAATACTTGGGAGACTTTTAAGAATTTAGCCGACTGCGTACAGCTGGAGGATTTCGTTGAAAGTCAGATACAACTTTATGAACCCTTCATCACAAAAGTCATTAGAAAACTGGAGGCACAACTCAAAAAGATCGCACCACTCGATTTGAACAGTATTAACATAAAGAACGACCTGGATAACTACGATTCGTTACCGTTGAATTTGGATTTAATATTGCTGGCGCAGTATCGTGCGGCGGGCAGTCGCAGCCAGCTTCATCGCCACCGTATTGAAGATCGCGCTTTGCGACGTTTCCAGCTGCAGCGCTGTCATTATGCGCGCCGTAAGCAGCTTCAGGAGCTGGCACAGTTTGAGAAGCGCATGAACAGCGTCGAGCATCCAGCACCGCCCATAACCGTACAAAACGATGTCGATTTGGATATCATTGATGCTAATTTCGTATATATACAGAAGAACATATTGAGCGATGCAGTGCCACGCCCCGAGGAGGCAGTCTTCGGCTGTAACTGCAAGGATGACGAGGGGGATGGCAAGAGCGAATGTTGCGCCAGTAGCCGCTGCTGTGCCCGTCTCGCCGGCGAGCTGTATGCATATGAGCGTACGACACGTCGCTTGCGTCTGCAACAGGGCAGCGCCATATTTGAATGTAACAGTCGCTGTAACTGCGATGCCAGTTGCACAAATCGCCTTGTTCAATTTGGACGCAGGCATCCGTTGGAGCTCTTTAAGACCAGTAACGGGCGTGGCTGGGGTGTTCGCACACCGAATCCACTGCGCAAAGGCGAATTTATTTGCGAATATGTGGGAGAGATTATTTCCAGCGATGAAGCCAATGAGCGTGGCAAGGCCTACGACGATAAAGGACGTACGTATCTATTTGATCTGGACTACAATACGGCCGCAGAGAGCGAATTTACCATCGATGCGGCCAACTATGGCAATGTCTCGCACTTCATCAATCACTCGTGCGATCCCAATTTGGCCGTATTCCCCTGCTGGATTGAGCACCTGAACATGGCGTTGCCACATTTAGTATTCTTCACACTGCGCCCTATCAAGGCAGGCGAAGAGCTGAGCTTCGATTACATACGTGCTGACAATGAGGCCGTGCCCTATGAGAATCTGTCGACAGCTGTACGCGTCGAATGCCGCTGTGGTGCCTCGAATTGCCGCAAAGTGCTATTCTAGATGCCACATTCTTGACTTTGGAGCAAATTATTTTTAAGCCAGAATTACATAACATACACATATTAAAATATACATACAATACATTTAAAAATACAATGTTATTCCAATGTTAACCGACGTCGCTATTGGAAAAACAATTCAAATAGCACTTTTAAGTTATTTATTGTTAATTTTGTATTTGCATTTATGAACGTTCCGCGTACACATCTTTTTAAAGCTATTTTCAAGTTTGGAAAATAAGTTATAATATAACTATTGCCTCAAGAAACATATTTTTAAGTTAAATTGATGTACGAATTCAGCACAAGAATTTATTTTTTTTTTTGGCACAAATAGTTTATATATTACGCATTGATGAACGTTCATTACACAAGTTGTATTACTTTTAATCGTACGAACAATTTAAAATAAAATATCGAAAAAATAAATATACATATATATAAATTTATCATAGAAGTATTTAAGGCTTATGAATATTTTTTCTTCAAGGCATTGTGTTAAGATTATATATAGTGACCATAGCAATATTAACGTTTCTTGTGCGTAGATTGTGGTTTGCTCATTGATCATTTTTACTTTGTATTCTTTGCTCACAGGATATGCCAATGCAAAAATCTACAAGTGCGATAATCCCAAGTGCCCACGTCCGGCCAGTTTCGTATCGGATGGATCTAGTAAGGATGACAGCATGCCTTGCGCACGTATTGCCTGCTCTGGACGCTTTAGATTAGTGCGTCATGTGAGCTTCGTTGATTGCCCCGGTCACGACATCCTTATGGCAACGATGTTGAACGGCGCCGCTGTAATGGATGCTGCACTGCTGCTTATCGCTGGTAAGAAGGCATTATAATTAAAACTTGAACACGTTTGCTTCATTTGCTTATATTTTCTTTTCGTTTCAAGGTAATGAATCGTGTCCACAGCCCCAAACCTCTGAGCATTTGGCTGCCATTGAAATTATGAAATTGAAACAGATTTTGATATTGCAAAATAAAATTGATTTGGTTAAGGAAAGTCAAGCCAAGGAGCAATATGAGGAGATCACAAAGTTTGTTCAGGGCACCGTCGCCGAGGGCGCACCGATAATTCCAATTTCGGCCCAGCTGAAGTACAATATTGATGTGCTCTGCGAGTATATTGTTAACAAGATTCCCGTGCCGCAGCGTGACTTCAAGGCGCCGCCCCGTTTAATCGTTATACGATCCTTCGATGTCAACAAACCTGGCTGTGAGGTGCAGGATCTCAAGGGCGGCGTTGCCGGCGGCTCCATATTGAGCGGTGTGCTTAAGGTTGGTCAGGAAATTGAGGTGCGTCCCGGTGTTGTCACCAAGGATAGCGATGGCAATATCACTTGCCGTCCAATCTTCTCGCGCATCGTTTCGCTGTTTGCCGAACAAAATGAGCTGCAGTATGCAGTGCCCGGTGGCCTGATCGGTGTGGGCACCAAAATTGATCCCACGCTCTGTCGTGCCGATCGACTGGTCGGTCAGGTGCTCGGCGCCGTCGGAAACTTGCCGGACATTTACATAGAGCTGGAAATTTCATATTACCTTCTGCGTCGACTGCTCGGCGTACGTACCGATGGCGACAAGAAGGGCGCACGCGTCGAAAAGCTGCAGCGCAACGAAATCTTGCTGGTCAACATTGGATCGCTCAGCACCGGCGGCCGCATCTCCGCTACCAAGGGTGATTTGGCCAAAATAGTGCTCACAACGCCCGTTTGCACGGAGAAGGGCGAGAAGATTGCACTCAGTAGACGCGTGGAAAACCATTGGCGGTAAGTGCAAAAGAAAACAATGGAAATCGACTCAAGATATATTTATATTTATTTTTCTTGCAGTTTGATTGGCTGGGGTCAGATCTTCGGTGGTAAAACAATTACGCCCGTTTTGGATAGTCAGCCAACGAAGAAGTAAATGGACAGACATGATTAGCAACCAGACCCGCTCCGAATTCATTTTCAATTTTAAGCGTTTCAAGTGCGTGTGTGTGTGAGAGATCACAAATGATTCTGTCGTTTGGCCAATTCGCTAATTCTGCTGCACCTCTCTCTTCATCTATAAATCCCGCGTCGTCGTCCTCCTCCTTCTTCACGTCCGTTGATAGCAAAAGCAAACAAAAACAAAATACGAAATAAAAAAAAAGAACTACTGAAAATTGATGCATACATACCTTAAATTATTGAATTTTGTATGTATATAACGATTTTTGCTGAGAAATGTTATGTATGTATAGCAAATCCAAGCATTACAAGAAACTAATAGGTTATACCATATACATATTATATAAAAACAAAACAAATCTGATACATCGTAAAATTGTTTTTATGATTTAAATACAAAAACAAAAAAAAAACCAAGTAAAAAATGGTATGCATTTTTACAATTAAAACTACAATATATGGTTGTTTTACATATTTGGGAATGGAGTGAGGCGAAGAACCAAAAGAATAATTTCTAAATTTTAATTGGTTTTCACTTCAGGCTAGCAACATTTAATCAAAGTTTCATTATAGATCCATTTATTCGTTTTAAGCATATTACAATTTTCACATATCGTTTTTGAAACATGATTTATTTTTAGTATTTGGTAAATTACATATTTTGAAACATTTTTTTAATGTATTGTTTAAATTTTTGTATCGCACTTGATTCGTTTACCTAGCGCACACTAATGTAATTGTAAACTACTATGTATGGTATGTTTATTATTTTTTTTTTATTTGTTTTTATTTTCTTTATTAGTTTTTCGTGTTGGTTTACTGAAATCATTTCGATATTAATTAGCTTAATTAATAAAAATTCGTACTTAGTCGCGATTCACATACATACGTTGTTTGTTATTTAATTGCTGGAAATATTGTTTAATTTAAGACTATTGAGATTGAATAATTTGTAATTATTATAATACTTTTTCAAATACGCTTAAAGTATTTGATAACAGAGATTTTCTTTCATTTGTTTCATTAGTTTCGTTGAACACATTTTTAAATAACTCATGTTGAGAATTCATAACTAAGAATTTGAGCGATATTTTGACAGAATTATGTCGAATAATCCTTCTTTTGGAATGCTCAGTTTTAAGAATGATAACTGAAGACTTTTCACTCTGTAAGTTGTGCATTCCATAGAACTTTGGAGCTCTAAGAGATCGTTGACAACCAAAATAACTTTAACCAAACTGCCTCAAAATGTGCATTAAAGAAATACAGAATAATTTAAGAAAATGTAATTTAAATAATAATCGAACGTTATTTGATGCTAGCATTTCTATAGTCTTAACTACCCAGAAGTTTTGGCTAGTTCCAAAACAATTCAGTTAATTATTTTTATTATATTTAAAAAAAAGACTTTTTTTTATCTAATCATAAGCAAGCCAAGCAACTGTTCTGAGCCTGAGCTGTTGCTTTGTACATTGCTGAAGGAATCAAATTATAAATACCATACTTTTTCGTTATATTTGAATATGTATGCGTTTCTTACAAGATAAAAATGCTGGACTCACTGCCCATTTCGTGTACAATTTCTTTTTTTTTTTCGTTTTTTTTTTGTTTGTTTTAAATAGTTGTCATAAGTCTGTGTCATATTATCAATAGACATTTCAAATAAATAATATTCAATATAATTGTATAACACAATTAGAAGAATACTATTAAGTACATACATATACAACAAGTACAATTTTCATTATTTCCTTAACTAGAAATCAATCTAATATACATATATATATATATATATATATATATATATATATATATATATATATATATATATATATATATATATATATATATATATTATTTATATGTTTTACGTTTCACTTACATACATTGAACACCTCAAAGTGCTGTTGGATATCCTTGCGTATAGTTAATATACAACACATACAATTTAATCGTCTTTTTCCAATTAGTTATTCAGCTTCAGCTCTCCTAGATAGTTAACATTTACATTTTTAGAATGGGTGAGTGTGAGTGTATTCATTAGCCATGAATGCCTATTATATTTCTGTGTGTGAGCCTTGGTTCTAGCTGGGGAAATGACTCGCAAATTTGGTCATCTTACATATAACATACAGAATATGTTTTAATATATATTGTACATACATAATACAATTTATTGACAGTTATTATTGGCAAATTGGAGTTGGATTTCTTTTGATTTCAACTAATCAATATCTTCTCTACATATATATACACATATAAACTAAGCAATACACACTATATATATATATGTATATTTATATAGATCGACTATAGTTATAGATCGAACAATTTAAATTTTAATTTTTTGCATAAAGTCTTTCTATTTTGTTTCAGTGTATTATAATTGTTTTCTTTTTTTCTTACTAACATATAATATTTAACAATTTGGAGCTTTTCTCTAACGGTTTGAATAATGTTTTGCAACTCTGTTATAATACAATTTGAAATGCTTACACAGTTACAAATATACATATATTTGTGCAGAAATAAGATAATTTTACATGCCAATGTTGGTTATCATAGCTACATATCTATATCTATATCTATATATGTATATATATATATATATATATATATATATATATATATATATATATATATATATATATATATATATATATATATATATATATATATATATATATATATATATATACACATATATATATATATATATATATATATATATATATATATATATATATATATATGTATTTGTTCTTTGAGCAATTTGCAAGTACATATTTTATAAGTATACACCTAAATTTAGCATTTAATTTTTACAAATATATTTCAAATTTTTAATCAGGTTCTTATCTAGTTATTTAGTATATGCCATTTGGATTGTGAGTTGGATACAGAAGTAGAAGCCTGCGTTTTCTTTAGGATGCACTTTTTTGGCATTTGGGTGTGGGTGTGGCATCTTAAAGAAAATGGCTCAAATCTCATTCGTTGACATCCTCATCCGATGAACTGGCCGCAGGGATTGTCGAGAATTGCCACGCCTCGCGGTTATTGTTCTTGCTGACACTATATAAAATATATATAAATATATACATACATATTTAAATAATTCGATTTATATGTGAATCTATATTGTAGTCTATATATACCCGTGCTTTTTGGCATTGCTTGGCAGCGTGTGCGAGCTACGATAGTAACTGTCGTGTGGCTCCTCTTTGGTCTCCTCCAGTGATTTGCGCTGTAGCGTCATAGTTTCTTGCGGTGTTAAGGCACCGGCCCCACCACCACCGCTCAGATCAGCGTCTAAATAGTATTTGGCACTCTGTGCGATTTTGCAGTTCTCGCATTCGCTTAGATAGTCATCGTCCAGGCTGGTATCGTTGGGCAGGAAATGCTCGTTAGGATTCAAACAGTTCTTCGATGTGGTGCACACAGGCAGCTGCTTGCTAGGCGTGCCATTGCGCCCGCTCTGCACCTTGGCCACCAGCTGCGGATAGCTAGGCATTTGGCAATGGGCAATGGATTTACTATTGGTAGTTGCTGCTGCTGATGTTGCTGTTACGGCAGTTCCTGCTGCTGTGTTTCGTTCACTGTCACGTTTGACGCGCAGTATTTTAGGCAGTGTAGTGCTCTTGCTGATCGCTGTTGCCTTCTCATTGTTATTTTCGAGTGGGGGTATGCTGATCACCGAGGGCACTTTGCTGACCACGCTATTGATGGTGCTGTTTAGCGAGATCTTGCCGCTAATGTGTTTCGGCAACGTGTAGGTAACATGATTGTTGGCCAGCGGATAAAATGTGCTCGAATTGATTTTGCCGCTCGACTTCTCCCCGCAGCTGGACGAGGGGCTGTTCGGTGGCAGCGTCAATGTTGGCGCTTGCTCCTTTCGTTGATGCACGCTGCTACCCGTAGATTTGCTGAGGGTATAAATTGTGGCCACAGCATTGTTGTTGTTCCCACCACTGCTACTGTTGCTGCTGCTGCTACTGCTGCTGTTGTTGCTGTTGATGGTGCTGTTGCTGTTGCTGTTCGTACTGCAGCTACTGGTGGCAGTGGTTGTTACTGTTTTTAAATTCGTTAGGCTTTTGTTGAGTTTCGGTGGTAAAGTTGGATTGCTTTGATCGTTGCTATGTTGCTGTTGTTGCTGTTCTTGCTGGTTATAGAAATGTTGCTGCTGTTTCTGTGTCAAACTCAAGAATGCATCAACCTGTAAGGATCGCTAACGAGATTAGCAAACATTCACAGGGCTTTAATTATGTTTTTTCTAAGGAGAATGAAACCGCATAAAAAATAGACAATAAAATAAATCATTGACAAATACTAAGAAATAAATTCCTATTATTGGCCAGAGAACCGGAATGCGATTATCTATTGTAGCACTTAAACTCTAGTCGGGAGTGCCCAACGCGAAGATACCCTAACTCATGCACGCAGAGCTGCTATTTGAATTATTCTACGTTTTTTTATACATGAACTTTTCGCTTGGCTGCCGCCTCAGGGCTTTACTATGGGAAACTATTGTTGAATAACTTTAATTCTGCGTAGACTTTCTTTATCAAACTTGTAGATCGTCATAATGGCATTCAGATGCGAAAGCTTTAGTCTCTGGTATTTGATGTAAGTGCTTTGCAAATGTAGAGAGAGGCGAACAACGATTGTTGAATAACTTTAATTCTGCGTAGACTTTCTTGATCAAATTTGTAGATCGTCATAATAGCATCCAGATGCGAAAGCTTTAGTCTCTGGTTTTTGATGTAAGTGCTTTGCAAATGTAGAGAGAGGCGAACCACGATAAATTGATATCTCTATAGCTTTAAAATACTAAACAAATTTATATTTGTATCGGTTATATGGAAATGGTATGAGTTATTGGAAAAAAAACTATAAGGCAGCACTGCATTCGCTATACACGAATAAACATATAAATTGTAAGTCTGCGTGCAGGCGGACTGCCAGATGGACATGGCTAGATCTACTCAGCTCGTTGTCCCAATCAAGAATATACATATATACATTTTGGGGGCTGTCATGCATATTTAATTTTCTTTTCAATGGGTCAGGTTATGAAAATAGTACTGAATCCATTAAATTTCGAAAATATATATGAAACAAGGAACACAAGCACAATCTACCATAAAGGCAGAGAGTTGGTTCGAGCTGTAAATTGCAAACGATAAAATCTTATAATATATTTTGCAAAGGCTTTTGAATTGGCTCTATGAGTCTTACGTGTTACTCTATCCGACTGAATTTTTGTATTTATTTTCCTTTTATTTTTGTTAATAAGAAATAAGAAACACAAGTTATCGTAGCGAATTAAAAACAAAACAAAATGATTACAACAAAAAAAGTAAATTTAATTGAATTGATTTCAAGAAGCAGCTAAATAAATGATAAAGAATTTACAAAGGATTCTTCTATAAATAATTTTTCAATTATTTTTGGTTTCATTTGCCCGTTTAATAGTTTAGTTAAATATGTGTACATATGTATGTAAGCATTTTGCTAAGAACTGTTTTTGGAATTACACAGATAACTCTTGGTCTAATTTCGTATACATATGTGAACATTCTAGTATGGAATCTATCGAATATCCTAAGTTCAGTATTCACAATGGGATTACTTACATTTCGAACTCACCTTTCGATTCAAGTAGGCGCTGGAGAGCATATCGACGCCGGTTTGGGCAACAGCTGCTGCCCCGCTGCTGGACGCACTGCGTCCACCGCTACTGCTACGGGCTCGTTCGGCAGCGCTGTTCGAGCTGCTGGAGCGCTTCTGTACGCGACCAAGTACAATGGGTGGCGCGCTGACATCCTCGTGATGCTGCAACGGGGGCGGCGGTATTATGGCTGACACACTGCTCGAACCGTGTGATGAATGTGGTTGCATTTGCAGTTCGTCGCCCACCTGCTTCGAAATGGTAGCAATTTTTGTATCATAGGCGCACGCATTGCGGCTGCTAAGCAAATCCTGTCCGTGCTGCTGCTGCAGCTGCAGATTTGTTGTGGACTTGGCGCGCTGACCATACGCCAACGTGGCGGCATGTCGTGTGCTGGAACTGGGTGAAAGGGCGCAGGCATTGCTGCCAGTGGATGTAAATAGCTTGCCGGCGCCGCTCAGGAATGCATTTGCATTGGCATTGGCATTGCTGCCCATGTAGGACATAGGCACATGTTGTATTGGGCACTGACACATGGGCTTCTTGTTCGTTTTATCCGTGCTGGAACTGGTGCTGGCGCTAACGCTGGACTTCGGCTTGACGCTAACCACCTGCAGTGGATCGGCAACAGCAAAGTAGCGCGGTATGGTGCGATGATAGCGACGCGAGCTAGATGGCGTCTTACTGCCGTGCAGCTGCTGCTGTTGCTGTTGCTGCTGTGATTTGAGTGCAGCATGCAGCGGCATCGGTAAGGGCAGCGTTTGAGTAACCGAATCAGCTGTACCGCTGCTGCCTGTGGGTGGCGTTGTTATCGTCGCTATGTCCATGGCTGGCAACATGTCTATGGCAGTCGTGGACAATGCTGCTGCAAGCAATTGCTGCTGTTGCTGATGATGTTGCTGTTGCTGAGCCAGGTGGTGTGTCGGTGTGACCATCATGTCGCTCGTGGCGGGCAGTGAATGATAACTAGCTGCACTAGCGCTTGCATTAATCTCCACATCGGCTACAGTCAGATATTGTTGCTGCTGCTGTTGCGGTTGCTGTTGCAGCAGCTCCTGTGAGCCACGTGGTGTACGGCGTGCTGCTGCATAGGCCAGCGAGCTGGAGGCGCTGCCAGCAGCAGTAGCCGCAGCTGTCGTCACACTGGCGCTTATATTGAGATGACAATTCTTATAGCTGCACTCGCTGTTAACACTGGGCTTGGGAGTGGGCAGAGTTTGCACACAAATCGAATTGCTAGGCGTCGATGCAGACAACTGTTGTAGTTGCTGGTGGTGCTGCTGCTCCAGACTGTGCTGCTGCTGCTGTTGCTGGAGTTGTTGCTGCTGTTGTTGCTGTTGCTGGAGCTGTTGTTGCTGCTGCTGCTGCTGCTGTTGCTGATGTTGCTGCTGTTCGCTTTGCAAGCTGTAAGGTGGTTGGTGATTCTCGCCTGTGGCAATTGTGGTAACTCCGCCGCTATTAATGTTTATATTAATCAGATTTGTAGTGCTCTGTGTGTACTGATTGGATTGTGCGGCAGCTGCAGCTGCGGCAGCGGCAGCGGCATTCAATTGATGCGCATGTGGATGGGCCGCAGTAACAGGCACCAGCTGTTGTGCATATGCATGGGGATGGGCATGTTGTTGTGGTTGGGTATGCAGCTGTAGCGTATGTTGTTGTAGGTGTTGCTGCTGCAATTGCTGTTGTTGTTGCAATTGCTGCTGCTGCTGCTGATGTTGCTGACTGACACTGGTCACAGCCTGCCGCTGAACATGGCTGGGCAGCGTTACGGTGCACTGAGCACTTAATGCCTCCGCCTGGGATATAGCGACTGCCTCCTCATAGGGTGGTGGTGCCTCGCCACGCGGAAAATAACCGCTTGGTGGCTTCCATAATGGATAATGCGTGGTTGCGGCTCCATATGAATAGTCCATAGCACTGAGATTACCCTCCATGTAACCCATGTTGCCGGCAATATAACTGTAAAGCATGTTCAGCTACATTAGTAACCTGAATAAGGAAGTCACAACTTTGGAAACTCACCCAATGCTGCCTACAATACTGCGCTGATCCTCCGCATTCTGGCGGTTCTCGCGTGCTCGCATTTTACGCTGTCGCAAACGATTGACCAAGAAGAAGAGCAAAGATAAGGAAAGCGTGGCCGTAATGCCACTGGCCACCAGTCAAATGCCAAAGTCGGTGCTGCCATCGCTGAACTGATCGTCCAGGCAAATGACCTCGCAGCAATTGTTGCCGCTGCCAACAGTTTGAAAGGACTTGCACTTGCTAAACGCCTCGCATAGCACCATTTTACACGCCTTGGGCAATCCGCTGTCGCAGATGCACAGTCGACAGGAGTCCGGCCCGGGCATGTAATGCATGCCAGTCTCATACAGTTTGCCATTGTAATCGCGGCAATGGCCGCCCTGGGTGAGACTGGAGCTCACAGCGTTGCTATCTAATGTGTCAAGGATGAGAAGAATATTGAATATCTTATTGTTAAATACTTAAATATACACAAATATAATCTAATTATTCTTAAATCATATATACAGTTCGAAATCTAAAGTTAAACTTTGAACATATCAATTTTTATTAGAGTATTGTTTAAACATAAGCATGTGAACTTGGAAAAGAACTTTTTCAATTTCATTAAAAGGAAAGTAAGGACATGACCTGACAATTAAAAATGAATGAAAAATAAAAGCTCTAAGTTAAAATGAAATAATAGCTAAAACATTTAAAGTGACTTAAACAAACATGTATGTTTGCATACATATGTATTTACCTACATACATCGATGTGTATGTATGTGTGTATAAATTTTCGAACAACTGTACGATTCTTTATTTTGACACACTTGACCAAGTTTCGCTTTGCTGCTGATTTAGCAGTTACCGTTTTTCGTCCAACACTCTCTCAACACTCACACACACACAAATACATATGTACATATCTACACTGGTGTATTGAAAATGCAGCAGGTGCTGCACCCCTTAGCTCCTTGCCAACTGACCCACAGATACATAGATATATATCTATAGATACATATGTACGTACATACATATGTATGTATGTGCATATGCATGTAGATGGCTATAACATTTATCACTTGTATGAAATTAAATGCAAACGCATTACATTTTCAACATAATTTAAATGCTAAACAGCAAAAGGAAATTCAAATTAAAAACAAATATATCCAGCAAACGTCCTCTGGCAGCAGGAAAGTGGAAAACGGGGCTGCAATAACATGCACTGGCACAGGCGACACAGTCGACACGAACGACAAAATACGAGTGCGAACGGCTGGGCAGGAAATACACGAACGAAAATGGCAAACAGCGTGCTTGACGCCCCCGCACAAGGAAAAAGAATTGCTGCCTCTCAGTGCGAGTTTCCAAGTGAAATTTTTGCAATAGATATACACATACACACACACGTACACCCAATTCAAGCCCACTCGCACACACCCAAACACATGGCACAGCATACATACATACATGCAAAAATGAACACCATACCAAACAACCACCCACAAGCACATATACAGACAGAGAGCAAGCGAGAGCGAGAGAGCGAGGCAGAAAGTAAGAGCGGAATGGGCAGCACTAACGCACAATTTTGCACGCCACTTCCTTCACAGCGCCCAGTGGCAAGGCGTTTTGCCCCCTTTTCGCAGGAGTTGCTGCCTGGCTGAGAAAATGAGCGCAGCGCAAGTGTGTGTGTGTTTATGTGTGTGCGTTTGTATATGTATGTGTGCCCCGTGTCCCATAAATTGTGAAACTCTGCTGTGGCCATGGACCATATTACAGTTATTGTAGATAGAGAACAAAAATTGAGAAATTGATTTTAGATTGAAAAAAATAATACACATTCATTTGAAGTCATCATTTAATGCATATAATGCATAATAAATTCCATTTCAACCATAAAACTTTAAATCTTGAAGAAAAAATCAAATTTTTCACTGTTTTACTCTCTTTAGTACATCAAGGATATGGCTCTATGATTGTGTGTGTATAAAGTTTTTCAGTTCTCACAAAATATTTTTACCTTTGGCATTTCCAATGAACGCAAGCACTGCCAAAAAATACATTTTGCTGGCGTTAATATGCACTCTCAACTGCACAATTAACTTTGAATTGTTATAAGTTACACAGTTTTTATTTGATATTTTCAACGGTTTTAACGAACGTTCGAGCAATACCAACTAGTGCTAAAATTGATCTGAGTGACCGTTTGCGCTAATGCTAAAATGCCTGAATTGAGCTTCAAAGTTTCCGTAAATACTAAAAATACTAAATATAATGTCAAATACAAAGAGAGTAACGTTACCCATTTGGGCCAGCGCCAATAAAATGGCGCAAAATCAAGTTACGTTAACGTCACTGAATGCAGCTCAAAGTATGCTATAGTTTATGACTATGAATGAAAACATGAAACATTCAATTATAACAAATTAACAATCATTTGTAATATATTAAAAGCCAAATACAAATAAATATAAGAGTATTGCACTGCTAAATGCGAAAGTGAAACATATACCATCCCATCTATAATGTAACTGTCACTGCTCGCTGTGCTCGGCAACATTGTTAAGTCTGCAACATGTTGAGAAACATATGTCACCTTTGAAAGCGAAATGACTTAATATTTGGAAAGCAATTGAAATTTCAATTATTTGCCTTTCAAGAGACACAAAGTGAAAATAAATTTAAAATGGGAAATCTTGTAATTGAATTTCGTGCAAAATGAGCTCATTAGTTTTGCAAAGTGTCCGAAGTCATGCAATGACTACAACAACAACACCAGCAGCAGCAGCAGCAGCAGCAGCAGCAGCGACAACAACAACAACATTAACTTAATCGCAATGTCAAGTTCAAAGTTTAGCATTGGTAACAACGTTTCCATTAGATATTTAATTCACCTAAGTCCACGACAGATGTTATCTATATATAAAATAGTTTTTCTCTCTTTTTTTTCTTATATAATATAAAAATAAAGTTTGCACAAAATCAAAGGAAATTAAATGCGTACAAATTAAAAATCATAATGGTTTGGTATATAATTAAAATAATATTTTAATCTTAATTTTCATGATATATGAATATCAAAAAAAAAAAAAAAAAATAATAATAATAAAAAAATATATATTTATATTGAAAAAAATAATCATTATTTAGAGAAATTTTACGTGAAATAAGGTAAAGGATGAACAGATATATAATGTACACAGAGATATAATTGCCAATTTTGATTGAAACTGAAATGTTTACAAGTTGCGAATACCCACATTGTATTTAGTACAGGGTATAATTAGCTCGTTCGGTCGAAAACAACACGCACGCAAAATGAAGCTAAATAATTTAGCTTTTTGGGTGGGCGCTGCGATTAGCTTGCATTCAAATCAAATGAATGTAATTTGTCAGTTTTCGCATTGAAAATGAAAACAGCTTTTTAGTGTTCACTTCTAGAGCAACTCAGCTGAGCACCGGACGTGGGCAACTGGAACCAAACTAGATAAGACGAAGAGAAAAGTGAAATGAAGTTGGAGAATGTGACAGCGTCGCAGATGGTAGCGTTAAAGGGCGTGGTTCGTAATAGCAGCTATGTGATACCGGGACTATATGATCTTTCGATCGAGGATACCAATTGGGTGTTGACCTCATCCTTCATCATCTTTACAATGCAAACGGGCTTTGGGATGCTCGAATCGGGCTGCGTTTCCATCAAGAACGAGGTGAACATCATGATGAAGAACGTGATTGACATTGTCCTCGGCGGCTTCACCTACTGGCTCTTTGGTTACGGCATGAGCTTTGGACGTGGTCCGTTCTCCAATCCCTTCATGGCCATTGGTGATTTTCTGCTCGACCCACCCGTTGGCGACGAGCTGATGGGCCAAATCTTTGCCGCATTCCTCTTTCAATTGTCGTTTGCGACAACAGCCACAACCATTGTAAGCGGCGCCATGGCCGAGCGGTAAGCAAACAAATTGTTGTTGCAACATTTCACTATTTTTTTCTTATTTTATTTTATATGATTACATTTTTATTTTATATTTTATTATATAAATATGATTTTATATATGGTTTGGTATAATATGATATAATATGATATGATATGATATGATATGATATAATATATAATGTAGTATGGATATAATATGATAAAATATGATATTTTACGATATGATATGATTTTATTTTATATGATATATGATACAATATGATATGTTGTTTGATATCACATGATATGATATAATACGATACTACATGATATCATTTGGTATAATCAATTTTAATATAATATAATGATTTGATATCATATGATATGATATGACATGACTTGATATTATATGATATTCCTTGCACTTCACAGCTGCAATTTTAAAGCCTACTGTGTGTTCTCATTCCTGAACACTGTGGTCTATTGCATACCAGCCGGCTGGGTGTGGGGCGAGCATGGATTTCTCAACAATCTGGGCGCCGTGGACATTGCGGGCAGCGGCCCAGTGCATTTGATTGGAGGCGCCGCATCGTTTGCATCGGCTGCCATGTTGGGTCCACGTTTGGGTCGCTATGCGGAGGGCATTGATCCATTGCCACTGGGCAATCCGGTGAATGCGTGCATGGGTCTCTTTGTGCTCTGGTGGGGCTGGCTGGCCTTCAACTCGGGCAGCACCTATGGCGTCAGCGGCGCCAAGTGGCAGTATGCAGCGCGTGCCGCTGTCATGACCATGATGGGGTCCTTTGGCGGTGGATTCGTTAGTTCGCTGTAAGTGAAGATTGATTACAAATAATTATTAAGAAATCCTTCGATCATCTCAATACGCAGCTATTCGTTTTGGCGTCACGATGGCCGCTTGGACATCATGGATCTGATCAATGGCATTCTGGGCTCTCTGGTCTCCATTACAGCTGGCTGCTTTCTATATCGCGCCTGGGAGGCGCTGATTATTGGAGCATTGGGCTCGTTGCTGTGTGTGATTAGCATGCCGCTGTTTGATCGTCTGGGCGTGGATGATCCGGTGGGTGCGAGCTCGGTGCATGGGGTCTGTGGTATTTGGGGTGTCATTGCTGTTGGGTTGTTCGCCGACAATCCTTTGCCTATGGACACTACCAAGGGACGCAGTGGCCTGTTCAAGGGCGGCGGCTGGTACCTGCTGGGCATCCAAACGCTGTCCGCTCTTTGCCTTGCCTGCTGGGGGATTTGCTCAACATTTTTGCTGCTCTATGTGATTAACAAAGTGATACCCATACGAATGGATCCGCACGAGGAGCTACTGGGCGCCGATCTCACCGAGCATCGCATACGTCACACTCAAATCGGATTATCGCGCGCCATTTCCGCCCTGGCACCCATCAAGATCGACCTGAACGAGATTGTGGGCATTCAACCAATTGGCATCAATCCTGGCCACGAACGCAGCATCGAGCAGCTGCGCGCTGCCGAGGACAAACTGCAACAGTGGCAATCCTATCTGGACCAAGTGAGTGGCAAGGCACACAAGCTGGGCACGTCCCAGAAAACTCTTGAGGAGCACCAACTGGAAGCGGACATAACTCTCAGCCTGAAACCTAACATAAATGAGCATCAACAGCCGGGCAGCGTCTTTGGGCGCAGAGTGAGATCAGTGCACATTAAAGAGGACAACTGGAACCAGGACAGGGGTACCTATAAGCCCAACAACAGTGAGCTGCCGGCCATTAGCCGAGCTGCCAAACTGGACAAGGATGGCAACTTTGCCTGGGTCGATTAGGCACTCAAAAGTGCATCGTTATTATACAAATTGATTTTTGGCATTATAACAACTCAGCAAAAAATTACAATAACTTTTCATTTATTATGTCAACTTCATCAATTTTAATATAAATAAATAATTAAAATAAAATGAATTGAATTGAATAGTTCCCACATACACAACTTAAGTATATTACAAGTTTTTTTTTGCTTAAAGCAAATTTCATTGAAATGTAAGTTTTAAAGTGAAGAGACAGAGAAAGAGAGAGGATGAGAAAGACAAAGAGAAAGAGATAGAACGTGAGAGATCAAGGGAATATTCGAGCGAGAGAACACAAATTCAATTTCATCAAAACTTGCCGTACAGCTTTGGTCAGAAAAATAGAAGTGCAACTGAAATGTTGAACAGCAAAATTTTCTGATAAATATATATAATAAGAAATATATATGTATATAAATATATATATTAATTTTAACATTCGTTTCAAATTGCATTCAAAATATTATGCCTATCACAAAATGTTGCTGTTCAACAGTTCAGTTGCACTACTATTTTTCTGACCACAGCTGTATATAAGTACATTCATATATATTTATGTATATGTATGTATGTAAGAATAAACACATACATATGTATCATATTTAAAATACATGCAATACATATATTTAGATTCATACATACATGTACATATATAGATTCATGAAGATAGATATACACGTAAGTTAATAACAAACACACTGACATATTTATGCATTTAAATATATATAAATAATTACACAAAATGCAATTACATCAGTATTAAATATTTAGCAAACAAAAATTAGAGCACCACACTGCACCGCGACCGTCCAGCTGCAGGTCTGATTTGCGACTGCTGCATCGCGGTGCAATGCCACTCAAGCTAAGCGCATTAGACTCAGCCACTCAAAATAAAGCACAGCTCAGAAGAGCAGAGCGCTGCCACTCTCCAGTTGCAGCGCCGAAAAACGAACGATCAAAATTGCAGGTCGGCCGGCTCTTTATTGCTGACACAATGTCACTCAACATGAGACCACAGTTAGAGTGCTTTTGCAGAATTAGTTTTTACACTCGTTCTCTCTTCGAGCACTGTTTGCCTTGAGCGAGTAGGCAGCTAAATTCAGCTATTTTCCAGTCAGTTCGGGTGTCTTACGGCTGGCGGGAGTTATCGCTATTTTGTATTATAAAATGGAGGCTTCTTTTTAGCGTGAAGTAAATGTGAAAAATGCCAAATTTGTATATTTTATAAGCAAACATCATATTTAGATAATATATCATCAATTTTAAGATAAAGAAATCATTAAAATAAAATGAATTGAATTGAATAGTTCCCACATACACAACTTAAGTATATTACAAGTTTTTTTTTGTTTAAAACAAATTTCATTGAAATCGAAGTTTTAAAGTGAAGAGACAGATAAAGAGAGAGAGAGAGAGACAGAGAGAGAGAAAGACATAAAGAGAAAGATATAGAACGTGAGAGATCAATTGAATATGTTAGCAAGAGAATACAAATTCAGTTCCAGCAAAACTTCCCGTACAGCTTTGGTCAGAAAAAAAGAAGTGCAACTGAAATGTTGAACAGCTAAATTTTGTGATAAATATATATAATAATAAATATATATGTATATAAATATATATATTAATTTTAATATTCGTTTCAAATTGCACTAAAAAATATTTTGCTTATCAAAAAATTTTGCTGTTCAACATTTCAGTTGCACTACTATTTTTCTGACCATAGCTGTATGTACATTTATATGTACACTTATTTATATATATATGTATGTATGTAATAATATTTAAATAAATATTTAAATTCATACATATACGTAAATAGATTCATTAAGATAGATACGCACATAAATAAATATCAAACACACTTACATATTTATGAATTTAAATATATGTAAATAATTACATACACAAAATGAAATTACATCAGTATTAAATATTTAGCAAACAAAAATTAGAGCACCACACTGCACTGCGACCGTCCAGCTGCAGGTCTGATTTGCGACTGCTGCATCGCGGTACAATGCCACTCAAGCTAAGCGCATTAGACTCAGCCACTCAAAATAAAGCACAGCTCAGAAGAGCAGAGCGCTGCCACTCTCCAGTTGCAGCGCCGAAAAACGAACGATCAAAATTGCAGGTCGGCCGGCTCTTTATTGCTGACACAATGCCACTCAAAATGGGGCCACAGCTAGAGTGCTTTTTCAGAATTAGTTTTTACACTCGTTCTCCTTCAGCAGTTTTCCTTGAGTGAGTAGGCAGCTAGATTCAGCTATTTTCCAGTCAGTTCGGGTGTCTTACGGCTGGCGGGAGTTATCGCTATTTTGTATTATAAAATGGAGGCTTCTTTTTAGCGTGAAGTAAATGTGAAAAATGCCAAATTTGTATATTTTATAAGCAAACATCATATTTAGATAATATATCATCAATTTTAAGATAAAGAAATCATTAAAATAAAATGAATTGAATTGAATAGTTCCCACATACACAACTTAAGTATATTACAAGTTTTTTTTTGTTTAAAACAAATTTCATTGAAATCGAAGTTTTAAAGTGAAGAGACAGATAAAGAGAGAGAGAGAGAGACAGAGAGAGAGAAAGACATAAAGAGAAAGATATAGAACGTGAGAGATCAATTGAATATGTTAGCAAGAGAATACAAATTCAGTTCCAGCAAAACTTCCCGTACAGCTTTGGTCAGAAAAAAAGAAGTGCAACTGAAATGTTGAACAGCTAAATTTTGTGATAAATATATATAATAATAAATATATATGTATATAAATATATATATTAATTTTAATATTCGTTTCAAATTGCACTAAAAAATATTTTGCTTATCAAAAAATTTTGCTGTTCAACATTTCAGTTGCACTACTATTTTTCTGACCATAGCTGTATGTACATTTATATGTACACTTATTTATATATATATGTATGTATGTAATAATATTTAAATAAATATTTAAATTCATACATATACGTAAATAGATTCATTAAGATAGATACGCACATAAATAAATATCAAACACACTTACATATTTATGAATTTAAATATATATAAATAATTACATACACAAAATGAAATTACATCAGTATTAAATATTTAGCAAACAAAAATTAGAGCACCACACTGCACTGCGACCGTCCAGCTGCAGGTCTGATTTGCGACTGCTGCATCGCGGTACAATGCCACTCAAGCTAAGCGCATTAGACTCAGCCACTCAAAATAAAGCACAGCTCAGAAGAGCAGAGCGCTGCCACTCTCCAGTTGCAGCGCAGAAAAACGAACGATCAAAATTGCAGGTCGGCCGGCTCTTTATTGCTGACACAATGCCACTCAACATGAGACCACAGTTAGAGTGCTTTTGCAGAATTAGTTTTTACACTCGTTCTCTCTTCGAGCACTGTTTGCCTTGGATGAGTAGGCGCTAAATTCAGCTATTTTCCAGTCAGTTCGGGTGTCTTACGGCTGGCGGGAGTTATAGCTATTTTGCATTATAAAATGGAGGCTTCTTTTTAGCGTGAAGTAAATGTGAAAAATGCCAAATTTGTATATTTTATGAGCAAATATCATACCGACTGGGACAATTTAAATTATATAAAATCTTAAGCGATTTAAATTCGTTTTTTGTGTAATTAACATCGTAAAACCTAATTTTCTGGAGTTTTCAATTTATGCGTAGCTATTTCTGGCTTTTTGACTGCCGAAATCTTCAGGAGTTGGCAACACTGTGGGCAGTTGGTATTTTAAAGAAATTAAGACAAAAGCCAAAGTTTATGCTACAATGAAAACCGAACAAATCCAAAGAACTCTGCCCAGGCGGTTGCCACGCCCAAAGATTTTATATATGTTCAATTTTAACTATTTTCAGTTTTCTGTGTACGTGGCTCATGTCAAACACCGCCAGCCCCCAACGCTGAACTAATAATTCGTTTTGTTCTTTTGCAAATCTCAAATTAATTTATTTTATTCAAGTATAAGCAAATATTTGTTGGATGATCGATCGATGTATGATGATAATAATATAATATATATGTATTATCCTATGTATAGAGCAGTGGTGTTTGGGGTTTTTCTTTTATATATATGTATATATTATACGTTGCAGTTGTATTATTATAATATAGTTATCAAGAGCAATTGTCGTTTGTTCTTGTTCTTGGTGTTGGTGTTGTTGGGTGTTTTCTAATTTAGAATCCAAGTTGTGTAAAATATATAAATTGATTTATTGTTATTGTGTGGTTTGTGGTTGATGAATTGTTTAATCGACCTCCTCAATGGTGGGGCCAGCACCGCCGGCACCAGCAGCTCCAGGAGCAGCGCCCGCTCCGGGCATACCACCAGGCATACCGCCGGGCATGCCACCAGGTGCACCACCAGCGTTCTGGTAGAGCTTGGTGATGATTGGATTGCAAACGCCCTCCAACTCCTTCTGGCGGTGTTCGTATTCCTCCTTATCGGCCAGCTGATTGGCATCCAGCCACTTGATGGTCTCGTTGCACTTATCCATAATGGTGGTGCGATCCGAGTCAGAAATCTTGGTCTTAAGATTTTCCTCATCGAGGGTAGCCTTCATGTTGAAGCAGTACGACTCCAGACCGTTCTTGGCAGAGATGGTCTCCTTCTGCTTCTCGTCCTCGTTGCGGTACTTCTCGGCCTCGTTGACCATGCGCTCAATATCCTCCTTGGACAGACGACCCTTGTCGTTGGTGATCGTAATCTTGTTCTCCTTGTTGGTCGAACGCTCCAGAGCGGTGACATTCAGAATACCGTTGGCATCAATGTCGAAGGTCACCTCAATCTGGGGCACACCGCGTGGTGCGGGTGGGATGCCCGACAGCTCGAATTTGCCCAACAGATTATTGTCCTTGGTCATGGCACGCTCACCTTCGTAGACCTGGATCAACACACCAGGTTGATTGTCCGAATAGGTGGTGAAGGTCTGAGTCTGCTTAGTGGGGATGGTGGTGTTGCGCTTGATTAGCACGCTCATCACACCGCCAGCGGTCTCGATACCCAGCGACAAGGGGGTGACATCGAGCAGCAACAGATCCTGCACTTCCTGCGACTTGTCGCCGTGCAAGATAGCAGCCTGGACGGCAGCACCATAGGCTACAGCCTCATCAGGATTGATGGACTTGTTCAGCTCCTTGCCGTTGAACAGATCCTGCAACAGGCGCTGCACCTTGGGGATGCGGGTGGAGCCACCGACCAACACAATATCGTGAATGGCCGACTTGTCCAACTTGGCATCGCGCAGTGCCTTCTCCACAGGATCCATGGTGCTGCGGAACAGATCAGCGTTCAGCTCCTCGAAACGAGCGCGCGTAATCGAGGTGTAGAAATCGGTACCCTCGAACAGAGAATCAATCTCAATGCTAGCCTGGGTGGAGGAGGAAAGGGTACGCTTTGCACGCTCGCAGGCAGTGCGCAGACGACGCAGAGCACGCTTGTTGGTGGTCAGATCCTTCTTGTGCTTGCGCTTGAACTCCTGCACAAAGTGAGTGACTAGACGATTGTCGAAATCCTCACCACCCAAATGGGTATCACCGGCCGTAGATTTGACCTCGAAGATGCCGTCATCAATCGACAGAATGGAAACATCAAAAGTACCACCGCCCAAATCGAAGATCAACACATTACGCTCACCAACCGCCTTCTTGTCCAGACCATAAGCGATGGCCGCGGCAGTTGGCTCATTGATAATACGCAATACATTCAAACCGGCGATGGTGCCAGCATCCTTGGTCGCCTGACGCTGCGAATCGTTGAAATAGGCGGGCACAGTGATGACGGCATTGGTAACCGTCTTGCCTAGGTACGCCTCGGCGGTCTCCTTCATTTTGGTCAATACCATGGAGGAGATCTCCTCGGGGAAGAAAGTCTTCTTCTCATCCTTGTACGTAACCTCGATCTTGGGCTTGCCATCAACGCTGACAACCTCGAAGGGCCAGTGCTTCATATCAGACTGCACGGCCGCATCGTCAAATTTACGACCAATCAGACGCTTAGCATCGAAGATAGTTTGGGTTGGGTTCATGGCCACCTGGTTCTTGGCGGCATCACCAATCAAACGCTCCGTCTCCGTGAAGGCAACATAAGATGGGGTGGTACGATTACCCTGATCGTTGGCAATGATCTCAACCTTGCCATGTTGGAACACACCCACGCAAGAGTAGGTTGTGCCCAAATCAATACCGACAGCTGGAGCTTTAGACATCTGTAATTTATGAAAGAAAATGGCTATATTTTAGAGTTGTTTCATATGTATGTTTGTTTCTTTTCTTTTTAATTTAATTTAAAATGACATTAACGTCAACGACCTTTACAAAATTCACTTTCTTTACGAATGCATTGCAAAAAAAAAAAAATTAAAAACAATCGAGCAGAGTGAGGACTTTGAACTTAATACAACTAAGTTAGTCACATATTTGATGACGGTATTATTAATAACAGTTATATAAAATAATTTAAAGGAAATACCAAGTATCCATGTAAATTATTTTAATTAACAAACTATTCAATTGCTTGATTATTTGAAAACAAAGGCTGCAACCCTGTCCGTGAAATAAAAATAAATGTTCTGATCATTTTCAGGCCTTTTACGTAAAATTTCTCATGCAACGGAAACAGGTTGTTGCTAATGTCATAGCGAAAACCAAAAGTAGCGAAACGTGATCAAATGACTAATTTAAATGGCCGAGACACGTATGTTTGTATGTACAATTCATTATGTACACATTGTCTAAAGCAACATAAACACATAGTTGAAGTTCAGTTGCAGCGGCAGCGGCAGCTGCAAAATTTCATCAAGGGATGGAAATACCGCATGGACGAAACAAAGGCGAAAATTCTGGAATACTATAAACCGCAAACATGCACACATACGCATATACATACGTATATGCATGTGTATGTATATGTATATAGAACCACGCCGTTGCCAGACCGCTAAGTTTGTACCTTGTATTGTGCGCATGAACGAGACGACAATAGTATACCAGCACGCGCGCGCTATATTTTCGTATGTACGTTTGAGCATGTTTTATTCCAAAGTATACTTTGAAATGCCGGTTAGCAACGCACTTTTAAATATAGAAAATAAAAATAACTAAAATCCAAACATTTTCGCCATTAATTTTGTCTACTTTTTTCAACGAAAAGTTTTTAAATTATAAATATAAATTCAGACGTCAGTAGCACCCAAAAGTTATGACTCATAATGAGTAGGTTGGCGATTGGAATATGTATGTATGTATATGTATGTGTGTGAGTGTGATGCGGCATATTTTTTTAATGGAATATTCCAGCAACACATTCGAAATAAATCAGCAAATTACGAGAAGCCATTAAACATCTATATGTACAATGTTCACAAGGCTTTTATTATTTATTGGAAGGCACAAATGCAACAGAAAAATCGAATGACGCAATATATACATATGTATACATGTGAATACGATTATATGCGTGACTATATACACATTACATATTGTTCAAGTATTTTTGTTCGCATTCTAAAGTTCATGCGCTTGTAGCAATAATTATTTTTGCAGTTCAATGACGAAGCTGTATTTATAATGACCCCAAAACTACTTGCAGCAATGCACCGAACGGCAAAATTATTGATTTTATTCGAAAAGCACATGGAAATCAATGGAAATTTTTTTCAGGTCAAACGCACGCGGCTATGAGCACGTGCCGAATTTAGCGTGCATTTAAATGCATGTATTTAAGAGAAGAAAAGATTGTAAATTCTGATAATAAAACTTACCTTTATGTATTGTTTAAGTTAAAATGTACTAAATATATGAATAACCGTGTAATTGCTACTTCACTTTTGTGTCCCACTTAAATTTCTTTCTGCCGAACCGACACTCAAACGTTCGATCAAACTGGCACTTGTATTAGGAATAATGATGGCGTACGTTTGTGCCTTTACTTATAAGCCCGTTGAATTGCTCTGGAAAATTCTAATATACTCACTTTAACGATGTGGCAACGCTGGCTCAAAACAGTGCTGCTCTAGTGACGCTCAGCATTTATCGAAAAATAACCAATGCTGTATCCCTGCCTACTAAATTGGGGCTGCCAAGCCGATAAAATGGCGCCAAAATTAAAAGAATTCAAAAATAAATTTATGATACCTTGCGGTTATAAATCAATAAATGGCGTTATCAAGACCCCACATCGAAGCTGTCAAGTACATAATGGCATTCTGCTTATCAGCAATACTTAGTTGATACTGGCAGGATTAGAACAGTAAGTGGTCTTTTTTATAGGTGTTTATGCACTTTATCAACAGATTAGTGCATATGCTTTAATAAAAACCTTTTATCGCAAAACTTATCGTAACGATGTGCAAATACATATGCGTTAAGCAATTTATAAGCAATAAATATAGTAGAACAACCATGAAGTGTATATGTATATATTTTATTGATAAATTCATTATGCATATTAATCAGCTTTAATTACGACTAGGGAGTTTACAATCCGGTACGACGCCTTCAAAAATCGGCGGTTTTTCACCGCTTCCACCGCCTCCAATAATACTTTGCAGAAGTGCCGGTAGTTTGCTATTGATCAGCTGTAAGTGGTATAAATATTGATATATTATTCGTATATTATACATATATATTATATTTTTTCAGTTACGCACCGCTTCGACCATTTCAACTACTTGAGCCTGCTTATATTTCCATACATCATCCAATAACTCGACACCCATTTCATTGATTAGATCATGTACAAAAGCATCAATTCGATTCTCCTCCATTAAATTTTCAAAATAAATTTTTAGGTCTCCTAAAAGCATTTCAATTTGCAAATCTGTGACGGCCACGGAAGTCCCCAGTTTCAGTTTCCATGACATAAGAAGCGAAAAGTCTTTCACTGAGGCTCTGAACATGGACGAAAAGATTTATAGATTTAGAAAAATAATTATTTATACTACAATTTGTAATATTGTTCTGCATATTACTTACTCTGCATCGCCATCGCCAGCCAAATTTAGAATATATGCCAAGGAGCCTTTGGCAGTGTAAAGAGATTTCAAATAGGTGTGTGGCAAGGTAATATTAATTGTGCTGCGTAGACCAGGTACAACATTAATTTTCAGTGTATTTAAGACGAAATCTGAGAGTCCTTTAAGTTGAAAGTCGTCAATCGAACCAGTGAAGCTGCAAACATACATATTTCTGTATAAATCAAGCTATATATATAAAGGATTATGATTGCACTCACTCGATCAGATATTGGTTATTCACAGCTGTCTCGGCAGGACCTAGCTCTAGTGGATCCAATGCAGGTAAACCCAAATTTGGTATCGGGTGACACATACGCATACGAAACTCCTCTAGAAACTTCGTTATTGCATCCTCATAAAGACACGCAACGGGCGAAAGGCTACTAGAAAGAGCGACAGTTGCCAAAAGTAGGCGCAATATGTAACTCGCTTGCATATTGAAGATTCGTTTGCTTAGGACTAAAGCACGCAACTGAAGTGCTTAGTCAAAAGTATTTGGGTTTTGTCAAGTGCGCCAAGATACGATTAAACACAAATGCGTGATATTCCCTATCTTTATCATGGTAGATTGACTTGGCTGTTCATTTTGTTTAGCAAGTAACACAAAAAGCCCAATTTGATATTGATCGGTGTTAAGGGATATAGGATAGGATATATTCTAGCATATAAACCAAGTGTTTAAAGCTAAAAACTATATTCAGATTAGACTATTAATAGACTAAGGTTTGAGGCCCGAATAGCTCTACTATATCATCAGAAGTCAAAGCTTAAAAAAAATATAATATATTTCTATTTCTTCTATCTTCGGTATTTCAATGGTAAATGTTTTTCCATTTATATATATTCTATATTATATTATATTCTGGGTTTACGGTATATTTGTATCTTCGTTTTGATTGCAATTTCAATATAAAGGCCAAAGCTTATCGACCAAAAAGCTGGTGGGGCCTGAGCTGTAGCAACCCAATAACATGCTTATCTATGGGCTACTATTTTTGATTAAAACGACACTTTATTTGTTTTTTTAGCCATTGAACAATAGTCTCACGCTTCTGTTCTTAATCGTTTGAATGGCTGTTATCAAATATGTATGAGTTAAACGTGCAACACTTACAACTAATTGAAGTAAATATTTAAGTTATTGCTAAACTTGTTCTGGCGGCTGTTGCAAGTGATCGGGCATCTGCTGCAGCTCTGTTTTGGCTGCTTGTAGCGCCACGCCCTCGGGCAAATTGCGTTCAATGTACTCCAAAAATGTGTCCAGCGTTGAGCCGGTTAGCTTGTGAAAGTTCATATAGCGAAAATGAGTTCGTATCTCATATTGAACGCGATGCTTCTTATAGATGTGCACCGACTTTAGCAGCGTCATGCGTTCATGGTGTGCCTTGCGCGGACTCCAACTGTAAATGTTCAATATGAATTATTCAAATCGAAACCTATATCTTCACCTTTTTAGTGTGTAATCAATACATACATATATACATACATATGCTGGCACTTACCACTTGCCCAACTCAATGCCCAACTGCTCGGCAGCGGTTGTAGCAAACCAAGTATAGCTTTTCAGCACTGCCGGATCAATGCCTCGCAGCTCGATTTCCAATTTGCTATAAAGTTTATCAATTTCGCCTGAATTAACAGCAGAAGAAGCATCGGCAGTGCCCGGTGTTGTATTTGTTGCTGTGTTGCTTAGAGCTGAGGCAAAGCGCGCAGGCTGTGTCAGACGCAAATTTCGAAATAGCTGAGTAAGAAGAGTTCAAACATAATTCTAAGTTTTAAGTAATAAATAAAAATTATTTAGCTACACACCTGGAGCATATTGTTATTATAGCCAAAAACAGAGTTATGCAAGTGCATGAATGCGATAACTTAATAAGTTATCGATAGTTTAATAACATTTGCCGGGGTGTGGTAACATTGTTCGTTTCCACACGTGCTGCTTTTTAAGAGCGCCTTACAGCTATTTGGTGTTATTGATACGTTGGTTTTTATATACTTAATATGGAAAACAGTGAAAATAAAGGTAAAATAATATATAAATTTATCGTAAACAAAATGCTGAAAGTAAAATTTATTATAAAAGCTACTGAGTCCAGTTCTGATGAGGAAGCATTCGAAGATATCGACGATGATGAAGAAATTGAAGACGAAGACGAAGGCGAGCCGACAACTTGTTTGTTTTGCAGTCAAGTTTTTGCCAGTATTGATCCGGCGATCGAGCATTTAAATAGCACACACAAAGTGAATTTGTCGCAGCTTAAGCAGAAATTCCAAATGGATCAGTATGCATTCATTAAGTTAATAAATTACATACGTGGAGGTCGAATAACTGCAGAGCAGCTGCTACTAGCCAAACAACCCGAATGGAATGATGAAAAATATTTAAAGCCCATTCAGTACGAGTCATGGCTATGCTATGACTACGATGCTATCACAACAGATGTTCCGCAGGAAGCTGCTAACGTGTCAGAGCTAATGCAACGCATCGCCGAACAAGCTAAATTGTTGCAACAAGCCAGCGAGGATATGGAACGCATGCGCAACGACTACAAAGATCTTCTACAGAAGGTGCACAGCGATGGAACAGAGACTGGAGCACCTAAAAATGGAATAGTGCGGAATGCTCCAACGCTGGATAAGGAATATTTCAATAGCTATTCACATTTTGGCATACATCATGAAATGCTCAGCGATACGGTAGAGTATTATACATAGTATATGACTGAGAATAGGATTCATTACCTATACATCATTTATATATATCTACAAAATGTGACTTATAGACTTATACCAATTGTCCTTTAAATAGGTGCGTACTAGCAGTTACCGCTCAGCTCTAATAGAAAATCAGAAATATTTGAATGGAAAATCGGTTTTGGATGTGGGCTGTGGCACGGGAATACTTTCCATATTTGCATCTCAAGCTGGCGCCAAAAACGTTGTTGGCATTGACAATTCGGAGATTGTCTATACGGCTATGGATATAGTCAGGTAGGATTCTCAAACATTTAATACTTATATTTATATTAAACATTTTTTATATATTTATTATAATAAAATTTTGATTAACTTGTGGATATACTTGTTTAAGTCTTATTCTTTTTATATTTGGTGTTTTTTCTTAAAAATTCAATTCTTTTAAACATTTTTAATTGAATTCATTTATTTAAACCTTAATAAACAAAAGAAATATGAAAATTTGCTTATTTGAATTTGCGCATTTGTATTTGATCTAATTAAAAACATATCAACAAATCTAATTAGGTTAAATCAAATACTATAAGTAAACGCAATTAGAATTTAAATTATAAGATTTTTTTTGGGTCAGTTTTGAAAGTTTTTTCTAAAAAAAATACATTTTAGAATTATACGTAAAATGCTTTTGAATAAATTTAATGTAATATAAATAAATATAATATAAAACATTGTTAAACTAACTTAATTTAAAATACAGCTGTGGTCATAAAAATAGTAGTACAACTAAAATGTTGCTTAGCTAAATTTTGAGATAATCATAATATTTTTAAAGCAATTTGAAGCAAGTATTAAAATTAGCATATAAAATTAAAAATAAAATGTTCCTCATAAAATTTTGCTGTGCAGTATTTCAGTCGCACTACTAGTTTTATGACCACAGCTACAGCTGTTAATTATATTTTACTTTCTCAACAGAAAAAACAATGTTAAGAACGTGAAGCTTGTTAAGGGTCGCTTGGAGGACACTGAGCTGCCCGAGGCCAAATACGATGTCATCATATCCGAATGGATGGGCTATTTTCTGCTCTACGAAGCAATGTTGGACACAATTATCTATGCACGCGAAAATCATCTGAATCCCAATGGGAAAATTCTACCAAATCGCTGCTCACTCCATTTGGTGGGCATCAATGAGACGCTGCATGAGCAGCACGTCGAGTTCTGGTCGGATGTCTATGGAGTGGATATGAGTGATCTGCGCAAGCGTAGCATAGAGGAGCCGCTAATGGAGGTGGTCAATCCAGAGCACATACTAACCGAGAGCGAACAAATAGCCAACTTTGATATGATGACCGTTGATTTGAACTATTCAAATTTTACACATGAATTTCATTTGAAGTGCACGCAAACGGGCAAACTGGCCGCATTTGTGGGTTACTTTGATACGTTCTTTGATCTGGATAAACAAATCATGTTCAGCACCTCACCAGCCGAGACGCCCACACACTGGAAACAGACGGTGTTCTTCATGGACCAGCCACAGACCGTACAGAAGGATCAGGTGATAAGTGGAAAGATCATGTCGAGGCGACATCAAGGAGATGCTCGTGCTTTACGCGTGGATATTGAGGCGTTTGGCAAACTATTCAAATACACTGTTGATTGATTTGTTGGTCTTCAGATTGTTTTAATGCAAGATTTGTTTTGTAGACAAAATTGTGAACTTAATTAATTGTAAAAGTATGTAATATATAAATTAAAATGAGTACACGCTGCCAGGTAAGCTGGCTTAGTGCTTGGAGCCAAAACAATTTTACATATATTTCTTATGTGAGGAGGTTGAGGAAACATGCCGAAAACAAAAGATGTTGAGTGCTTTAAGCAGTATTGGTTTCCAGATCGGAGGCGGGTATTTCAGGCTCCTCATCATTGTACACATTCTCGGCCATTTGCCATACTTGCATGATATTGTCCTCCGAAACAGAGCAAATGATCCATGGTTCATTCGGGTTCCAGGAGAAGTCGCTGATTTTGGCCGTATGGCCGCCGTGTATGAACAGCAGCTCTGGCGGCCCATCTTCGGCATCCTCAGAGCTCTGCTCTTCGCCAATTTTCGACAGATCCCACACATGTAGACGTCGATCGGTACCTGAGGAGGCCAAAATGGTCTCATTATGGGGCGACCATTGAACCTGAAAGATCTCATCCTTGTGCGACTCAAAGGAATGTAGTTTTAGCTTCAGATTACGCAAATCCCATAAGGCGACCGTTTTATCCGCTGAGCCTGTGGCCAATATGAACTCGGAATACGGATTAAAACTTAAGCAGTTCACCTCAGCCGTATGCGCATCGACGGTGTGAGATGGCTTCGATGTGTTATTGTTGCGTGTATCCCAAATCATAAGCTTCTGATCATCGGCCACCGAACCAAATAGCGATTCGTGCAGTAAATGCCAAGCGACATCCTCAACAACAGCCGTATGACCAGTAAATATATTTTTCGCATCAATAACGCGATGCTCCTTGGGCGTGGCATTAATGTCCCACAAGCAAATGGTATGATCATCAGAGGCCGAGAGTAAATAGCCTAAAAGAAGCGTAGAAAATGAAATATGTTATAAAAGATTCACATAAAATGATGTTTTCATATCTATATATATCTATATATTATCTAATTTTTCTCTGTCTATTCATCTATAAATCAATATCTTGTGCTTACCGTTCAAATTGGGATTCCAGGAGAGACCGTAGCCTTCCTTTTGATGTCCACGCAAACGCAAGTCAGGCTGGCATTCGCCAGATGGTTCGGGTTTGCTTGGATGCTTTGTGTAATCAAATACGAGAACATCACTCGATGGAGTTTTCGTTGCAATAACGCAAGCATTTTGGGGCATGTAGCGTGCCCGGTTCACTTCGCCTTCGTGATTGATTTTAATTTCAATTTCGATTTTCCCGCACACTGAACCAAAGCCACCGAACTCTCCCTTCTCATTATCATAGTGGGAACCATCGAATTGGGCATCCTCACTGGGCAGTTGGACGCTGGCAATAAGTAAATGATTTTGTTCATCCGAGGTATGTGTGCCCAATATGAGGCGATGCACAGAGTAATCCTTGCCATCCTGTTTGGTCACATCGGGCAGCCATTGGGCCGTCAGCGAGGGCCATTCTAAAGCGTGCGTCATTACCAAATCATATAGAAATGGAGTGTTCTTTTTCCATATCTTGTATTCTTCGTTGATCACACGTTCCTCGACGGCATCGTCAAAGGATTCCGCTGCTTATGAACAAAATGTTAGTTTTAATTGTAATTTAAATAAATTTTGGCATATTTTATTTACCATTATCGCTGCGATCCACCATTTTGACGCACGCAGCTAAATTATAATTTCACGCAAATTTTTGTGCGCGTCGCAAAAATTCAGGCGCCAAAACAACAAAGCGGCGGCGGTAAAAGCGTGTGCGTAGAGTCGGCTAAAGTTTGCAGGCTGTGCGATTTTGGGCCTTAAGTAAACGTGATTGTCGACAATACAATACTTGAAATAGCACTTCAAATGAGTTTACAACAATTGCATATGCCCTTATGCTTTTTACAGCAATACTTTCATCAAAAAGTGAAGAAATTACTTTTCCTCTTTTTTTTGTGCAAACGCGTCGGCTGCGAGATGCGGCAGAGATGAGTAGGAATCTTATCGACAGAGATGTGACCTAATCGATAAGTGTAATAGAGTTTTGGTATATGACTGTTGTCAATAATTTAGTGTGAGCACTGGCAACTCACTGTTAAAAGACCCAGTAACTCACAGTTCTTTTGTGACGTCACATTTTCGGATTTTGCTCTGTTATACCATCAGCGCTTAAGCAGAGATCCACAAGTGCTCCATAATAATATTTAATAGCAAATTTCAATAGTCAGCACCATAAAAATGGCATTACTCAATCGTAAGCAATGGCTGTGTGTGGAGCAATTATGTTAACGTTAGCTTAGAAGTAAATAGTAATTGCACGCTTACAAAATTATTCATTTAGCATTTAGCGCCAATACCATTTTCGCAAATATTTTACAAAAGAGGGCAATAAAACCTTTTTTATTAACGGTATTATAGCTAATATATTAACAACAAAATTACTTAAATACACAAATACTCAAATGGTTATGGTGTACTCAACATATCGCGTATCAATCGTTTGACAACACTTAATTAATAAATTACCGCCGAAACAAGACCGAAAAAAATAAACATAAACATGCCTGAGCAAGTCGAATCAAGTCCAAAACTGAATGTCAGCAGTGAGATTAAATCCCCAACTTATGATTTAACGAAGTTCCGTCTCAAACGCATACTCAGCAACAATAGCAAATGTAAGAGTATAACATTACTTGGCACTTTCCCGGATATATCAAAAACTGATTCTGCAATTGTTGTCTTCGAGAAAAATGGTTTGTATATTCGTACGTGTCTTTTGAGATATTAAATTTTTGTTTATTTGTGCAGCTTATCGTGAGAGCGACGTGGCAACTGAAGTGCCGGCAGATCAGAAGTCCGACTCGAACCCCAAGCCGAGCTACTTTAGCACGGATCTGCAAGTTCGCACCGATTTTATAAACAATATTTACGCAAGTTTTCAGTGTGTGCCCACCCAGGAGCTGTGTGGTAAGCCAATGCAATTGTTTTGCCTAACAAATCATCAAACTTGACTTTCTTAATAGCCGTGAAGAGTACAGTGATTTATCCAGCCACTGAGAAACATATTGAGAAATATTCCATATGCCAGAAGTATATAATAAATGAAACACCAGATCTCTATGAATCAATTACGTTGCCGTACATTAGCTCAAGTCAATTCTCTTTGGACTGGGTGTACAATATTCTAGAGCACAAACAGGAAACTGAGCGTATTGTATTCGAAGATAAACATCCAGAAAATGGCTTTATTCTTCTTCCTGATCTCAAGTGGGACGGACGCAATTTGGAGACCTTGTATTTACTGGGAATAGTACGCAAGCGTGATATTAAATCTTTGCGTGATCTCAATGCGAGTCACTTGCCCTTGTTGCAAAATTTGCGACAGTCGGCGAAACAGGCAATACTTGAACGTTACGGCTTGAATCCCAACCAGCTGAGAATGTACTTTCATTATCAGCCGTCGTTCTACCATCTGCATGTACATATCAATCCGATTAGAAATGATGCACCAGGTATTTGGTGCGAGAAGTCACATATGCTCGACACTGTCATTAACAATTTGGAACTGCTGCCCGATTACTATCAGCGAGCCAGTCTGCCTTTTGTCCTGTATGAGGGCAACAAGTTGTTGGATTTGTACGACAAACAGTTGGAAGTGCGGAATGTAGCGACGCAGGAGCTAAGCGAAGCTGAAGAAGCGCCCGAAGCTTTTACAGACGATGAACCGGAAGAGGGTCGTCAATGCAAGCGCATCAAGCTGAGCACTCCGCAGAAGGAGTCCAACGAAAAGAACGGTAATCCTTGAAATGTCATGTGCCTAAGATAGGATCTATATATATGTATGTTATCAATCTGGTTTGATATAATAGTAAGAATAAAGGAACGTACTAAAGCATTCAATCTATTTTCTTGTTGTCAGTTTTTGCTTTATTTATTTATTTAATTATTTATTTATTTAATAATAGTGTCGCTATGTCTGTTGTGTATTTTTTGTTGTAGTTGTGGCTGCTTTACGCTACGATCCGTCAGTGTTTTGCTTTGTTTGTGGCCTTTTTTTTGGTTGTATTCTAATATTTGTAATACGTTGAAATACTTTACTGCCTTTGGGGACATTTTTGTTTTCTCATCTTGCTCGTTAACTATCAGAAATATGTATATGTATGTATCAATAAAAATAATATACATATGGTTTTTGAGTGCCTAAATTCTATTTTTGAAGTAGGTCGAATTTTGTTTACGTTTTGTTTTAATGTGGCAGTCGCCTTTGAAATGTCTTTAACATTTTTTTTAAATATTTTTTTTATTTGATTTCGGTTTAGATTAGATTTTCTAGCGGTATATTCGAGAATGCCGAATTCGATTCGGTATTTTCGAAAGTCGTGCTAAGCGAATGCTTTGATTTTATAAGCTCGTGTCTGGCTTACGAGTTACAGCAGTTGCTTGTGTGTATATATGTGTGAGTGTGTACGTGTTTCGTTCATGTGTGTGTGTGTGTGTGTGTGTGTGTGTATGTGTGTGGTGTAGGTGTAGGATACACGTCGGAAATCTCTTGCCTGGAAGCCTTGTACAACATCGTTCAAATAACATATATGCATATACATAAACACATATGATGATACACACATATAAATATATATATATATATAAATAGATGCATATATATATATATATATATATATATATATATATATATATATATATATATATATATATATATATATATATATATATAAATATATACGTGTATGCATATATATATATAAAAATAACAAAAATAATAGTAGCAATAAAATCGTAGTGTGTAATTATTTCATTCCAATAATAAAAACAATGCGCACCCCGCCGGCTTTGCCCGAATACTTTCATCATCTCTTCAATTGCTGTGACTGTTGCTGCTGTTATGGATCGGCGTACCCTCCGCATCTGCTTGCTCCTGCGGCACATACATGACGGCCGCGTTGGGTGAAGTGTTGACCGACATGCTAGACGTCATCGTTTTGTCCGCATCTGAAATGGACCAGTTTCGCTCCAATTGTTCCAGTGCGGCCATCGTTGCCGTTGTGGTGACACCTGCACCAGAGCTTTCGGCGCCAGTGCCATCGCTGAGAACGCCAGCACGCAGCGTCTCTTCGAGTAGGGCCTGAATCTTGTCCTGATCATCTAGATGGACAAAGCCCAGGCGCACCAGTTCACTGGTCAAATCCGCTGCCGTGTCGTCTTCGTTCACTTGACACGTCAGCTGCCGATTCATTTTGTCATCCATGCGCAACAGTATTGTCATCAGTATATCGTTGCTATCCTCCTTCAGCTTCTTCACGCTGCACATCATGTTCACGATGCGGCGCGATTCGGTGTCCACAGGCTCCGGCGTCTCCGACTTTATAGAGTCGGCACGTTCCGGTGATGCGGCACGCGAACGAAAATGTGGCGGCTTCTTGCCGCTATATGTGATTAGCGGATAGACACCATATTTAACATCCTCAACAAACTTTTCCAGCTTATCGGCCCCGGGCACATTCGACAGTCGAAATTGAAGCTCATTACCGCTGGACACTTTCAGCTGTGCCATTATCACATCCGGGTGATTATAGCGCTGCATAAGTCCATCAAAGGCTGTTTCCGAGAACATGGTTCGATTGGCGGGCGAGAAGACCAGACAATGGGCGGCCAAAAGTTTTAGTGCATGCACCTGTGGGGAGAACCCAAATTTAAACAGTTCTGTCTGAGAAAAACGTAAACAACTAGTTCAAAGCAAAAACAAAAATTTCAAAACAAAATTAACAACGATAAAGGTTTAATCGAGACAGCCTAACTATGAGATACTCTGTATTTATTTAGTTTCAATTGACTTTTACGCGAGCAGAGATCATTTGATTGATATCTTAAAATGGTATTCGAAACTGGATTACAGGATTACGGGGCGCAATCAATTCATGTAAGCCTTAAGAATTTGGGCTGTTTTGCGATTTGATATCTAGAACCTTCCTAATATTGTAATAGTATATCTCGTGCACTCACCTCAAAAAGCAGTGGATGAAATAGCAAATCGCTGGCACTTGGTCGATCTTGTGGATTTGGATTGAGACACTTCAGTATCAGATCACGTTGCAGATCATTGTCCAAGCTGTTGATTGTGCGCAGTATAGTCTCCTCGTTGATGGCAGTCGTTTCGCTGTTGCTTGACTGTGGCTGTATCTCCAGCGCGGCCATTTCCAAGGCGCACATACCAAAAGCGTAGATGTCGACGGCAGCGGTGAGTTGCTCGGCGGCACCATATTCGGGTGCATGGAAGTAGTGGGCACCACGCTCACGTTCCCGTTCTGGCAACTGGTCGAGATGCTGACGGCGAACGCTGTAATGGACCGCATCTGGTACGACAGAGCCAATTTTGACCAGACCATTGTGCTGTATGAAAATGCTATCACAGGTTAGATTGCCATGAATGATGGGCGGCGAGCAGGAATGCAAATAACTGAGCGCGGACAGGATCTGTGTGCACCAGCGGCGCCATGATTCAAGCGGCAATCGCTTGGCATTGCGCTTGGTGCGCTTGAGGAACTGTTTTAACGAACCGGACGACATGTACTCCGTGATGAAGATGACGCGCGGTCGTTCCGCTTGCAGCGTGTCTGTCCAGTAGCGATGGAATTTGACAATATTTTGATGGTCCAGCTGCAGCAGATTGTCAAAAACTTGACGCATTTTGTCCTCCTGCGTTTTGAGCTCCTGCAGCTGCGCATATTGCACCTCATTCCAAACGACTTCAACACCCTCCTCGGTGTCCATGGCCAGATGCACACAGTCAATGCCAGGCACATCTCGTTGATCAACCTCTTCGCGTCGCTTTAGCCAGCGTCCACATGGTGACTCCTCCAATATTTCGCTCTCATCCTCCGAATCATCGCCAGACTCGCGAGGCGATGAGTCCACAGCCAAGTTATTGACACCACCATCCCCAGCTGTTGATGCCGTTGCTGTTGTTGTGCTGGAGGCGCCCACTATGTGCGATGCGGCTCCACCTCCAACTCCAGCTACAGCAGCAGCAGCAGACGCCGGCTGTCCAGTGGAGCTTTGAGCCGTTGTCGATGCGGTTGTCAGATTGATGCTGCTGGCAATTGTGGTGGTGCCCGGTGTGGGATTAATTGCATTTGGATTCGTTTCATCCACGACGCTACCGCTGCTGCCGGCATTTGCTTGGCTATTTGACATTAGGGCGCGGTCGTCGTGTGTTGCTTACAAAAGCAGTTGAGCCGCTGTTGCTGTTGCTATTGCTGCTACTAATGCTTTTGTTGCTGGTGTTGTTGTTTTAGCTTTTAGCTCACTATTTACCTGAAATTGTGGCTTTGTATTTGCTCTGCCTCAACTAAACCTGCCGCTGTCGTCGCCGCTGCCGCCGCCGCTGCTGCTCCACAGCCGCAACTTCTACCCACACACTCACACACACACACATACACACAAGCACGTACTCTCCGCTACCACCCTTCTCTTTCACTACCTTTGACTCTTCAGCCGTTGTTCAATAACACACCGTATTGCTGAACCTTCTTTTTGTTGCCGTTTGTGCCTTCGACTGTTAATGCCGTTTAGTGCAGCAGCTAAAAGAATTAACTAACTGCGCTTATTGGTCCTGATGTGCGGTCGTTTTGGCTTGTTTAGGCGTTTTTTTCACGCTTTTAAAACACCCAAAAAATGTGAGTAAATCGATGCATCGATGCTATCGATAATTAATAGCCGATGTATCGTTTTTACGATGTTTCGCATGCAATTTTGAACACGAGTATATAGGTTAGAAGATAACATGTTAAAAAGGGACATATGACGTCACATAATGATGGAGCATGTCATTTGTAACTAGCTTTAAATCAATTTAAATTACGAATTTATATTGAAAGTAATGTTTGTGACCTGTATATATTTGGTTGCCTAAAATGTTGAAAGGCAATCTAATTTGACTTGGGTTTGGAGGTGATGAATGGAAATTACCGATATCACATTGGCTAAAAAATTAATCGCTTATACCGTAACATCACTAGAGCTATCGAAATCTGGGAGCTCAGTCAGCTTGCACTCGCGGCTTTTAAAAAATTTTAATAGGTCGTATATTTTAGTTAATATAATTTTTAAAACATGGATAGTATAATTGGGCGCAGCCAGTTTGTCTCAGAAACAGCTAATCTTTTTACAGATGAAAAAACGGCAACAGCGCGTGCGAAGGTTGGTAGATGCCGTCGTGTTGAATTTGATGCGTTTGTTATTTGAAACCTTGCTTATTTTTCTTCTTAGGTTGTGGAATGGTGCAACGAATTCGTCACAGCAAATGCTACGTTGAAATGTGAGCTGTTGGTTAAAGTGCAAGAAATAGTGCTTAGTTCATGTGTGGAGCTGGCAGAGGAGTTCTTGGAGCCGGTGCTCTCACTGGCACACGATCAGAACCAAGAGGTGCGCAAGCAAGTGGTCTCTTTTATTGAACAGATATGGTGGGTACATCTTCATAATGTATAATTACACAAATCATAATCAATTTCACTTTTAGTAAAGTTAAAGTGGAACTGCTACCTTATGTGATTAATGTTATATCTATGATGTTGCGAGATGGTTCAGCTCAAGTCATTAAACGTGTTATTCAGGCTTGTGGTAGTATCTATAAAAACGGACTTCAATATTTATGCAGTTTGACTGATGCCAGCGACAGTGCTGAGCAAGCATGGAACGTCTTAAGTTTAATAAAGGCACAAATTCTGGATATGATTGACAATGAAAACGATGGAATACGCACGAATGCCATCAAATTTCTAGAAGGCATCATTATACTTCAAAGCTATGCGGATGAGGACAGTATGAAACGAGACGGCGATTTCTCGCTAGCCGATGTGCCGGAACAGTGCAAACTTATCAGGCGTCAAAAGTTGCAAGACGAAGGTACTAATATATTTGACATTATGCTGCAGTTCCATGGGACTACGCACATATCGTCGGTGAATTTGATTGCCTGTACGAGTAGTCTATGCACGGTGGCCAAAATGCGTCCCATTTTCATGGGCTCAGTTGTTGAGGCTTTTCGGCAGCTCAACAATAATCTACCGCCCACGCTAACCGACTCGCAAGTGAGTTCGGTAAGAAAGAGCTTGCGCATGCAGCTTCAAATGCTTCTCAAGCTGCGCGGGTCATTTGAGTTTACTGGAACGATACGCAACATGTTAATGGATTTGGGTGCTAGTGCAAGTGAAATACAAAAATTGCTGCCCAAAATGGATAAGCAAGAGATGGCGCGCAGGCAGAAGCGAATACTAGAAAATGCGGCACAGAGTTTGGCTAAGAAAGCACGTCTGGTCGAGAAGGAGCCACAGCAGCAACAGCCGCGTGAAATGGAACTTGATGAGGAAGAGCTGGAGAGGCAGCGTCAAAAGAGTACACGAGTCAATGAAAAGTTTTTAGCAGAGCATTTACGTTCCACCGAAACGGTGGTGAATCTAGTTATTGAATTTTTACCCGCGCTGCCGGAGGCGGCAACCCCAAAATTCTTAGCAGAATACACACCTATCAAGCAGCTGTCGCTTCCGCAACAAGTGAGCAACATTTCCCATCAATTTGGGCAGCAGTTGACGGAGATGCGCTTGGGACCCGGTTTGGCTGCGTTCAGCAAAGAACCGCCTATGAAGCCAAAGAGTCAGTCTAGCGTTGCCACGTCCGATGCAGAATCTATGGCCATGGATGTGGATGATGCACAAAGCAAGTTAAGCGAACAGGAGTTGCAACGAAAAGAAGAAGCAACGAAGAAGTTACGCGAGACTATGGAACGCTCCAAAGGCGAACAGACGGTCATTGAGCGAATGAAAGAGCGTGCCAAAACGCTCAAACTGCAGGAGATTACCAAACCCCTGGCACGCAACACTAAAGAGAAGTTTCTCTTAGATGCCATTATACGAATCCTTAACTCGGAGCGGCAGTGCATTATGGGCGGCGTGGCGGCCAAACGACGTAAATTAGTGACTGTTATTGCAGCCACGTTTCCAGATAATGTGCGCTATGGTATCATGGAATTCATACTAGCTGATATCAAGCAGCGCATAGATCTGGCGTTTTCTTGGCTTTTTGAGGAATACTCTCTGCTGCAAGGGTTCACCCGTCATACCTATGTGAAGACAGAGAACCGTCCAGATCATGCCTACAACGAATTGTTGAATCAGCTCATCTGTGGCATCAATGAGCGTTGTGAGTATAAGGAGAGAATCATTTTGCTACGTCGCCTTTTTCTAGAGGCTCCTATACTGCCCGAGGAGGCAATTGTGCAGCTTGTGAAGTTATGCCTGGTGGAAGAATTCATGCCGCACGGCTTAGAGATAGTCAAGGATCTGACGGTGCTCAGGCCTCCGCGTAAAAACCGTTTCGTTCGCGTACTCCTCAACTATGCCGTTCACGAACGTGCCGATCTACGTGAGCGTGCTTTGGCCCACTTGGTTACCATTTATCATGTGCACAAGATTGTTCCAGCACGCATTGATGAGTTTGCTATGGAGTGGTTAGAATTTGTGGTTGCGGAAACACCACCTAACGCCATATTTTCGGCAGATTACGGCAGGCCCACAGCAGAGGCGGGTTGGAAAGAAGATACTGCCAAGGTGTGTCTGCTCCTGGCCCTCACACTGTTGCCCTACAATCCGGAAGGTAAGCAGCCAACAGCACTATGTTCAACAAAACGTAACTCAATCATTTTCAGTTTATCTGGAGAAGATTTGTCAAGTGTTTATCGAGACTTCGGCAGAACTAAAGCGTACCATATTACGTAGCTTGGATACGCCCATCAAGAAGCTGGGCGTAGAGTCTCCAGCGTTGCTCAAGCTGTTGGAGGACTGTCCAAAGGGCTTAGAAACGCTGGTAATACGCATTATTTACATATTGACTGAACGCGTGCCCACACCACATCCTGATCTGGTTCAACGGGTTCGTGATCTGTACCAAAACAAAGTGAAAGATGTGCGCGTGCTAATACCCATTTTGGGTGGTCTTTCGCGCTCTGAGCTAATTGCCGTGCTGCCCAAACTGATAAAGCTTAATCAGGCCGTTGTCAAAGAGGTCTTTAATCGTTTGCTTGGTATTGGAGCCGAGTTTGCTCATCAACAGATGGCGGTATCGCCCACGGATTTACTTGTAGCTCTGCACACAATCGATACTAGTGTGTGGGATCTGAAGTCAATAGTGAAGGCCACGTCCCTGTGTCTGGCCGAGCGTGAGGTATATACGCAAGAAGTGCTGATGGCAGTGCTGCAACAACTGGTTGAGATAATGCCCGTGCCTACGCTCATGATGCGTACCACTATACAGAGCTTAACGCTGTGGCCGCGTCTCTCAAACTTTGTGCTAAATCTGCTGCAGCGCTTAATACTGAAGCAAGTGTGGCGCCAAAAGGTCATCTGGGAGGGCTTCCTTAAGACTGTGCAGCGCTTGAAGCCGCAATCTCTATCGGTACTACTACAGCTTCCGCCACCACAATTGGCAGATGCATTGCAGCAGTGCCCGGACCTCAGACCTCAATTGCTTGAATACGCGGAGAGCATACAAGACGAGCCAATGAGCGGCATCACTCAGCAGATACTCGATATAATTACTGGCAAATCGGTAGATGTGTTTGTCACGGTTAGTCTAATTAATTCATATTAATAATCGGATACTTAAGGTTTTGATTTGTCTCTTGCAGGATGAAAGCGGTGGCTACATAAATCCAGACAATATCAAGAAGGAGCTGGTGGATCCCTCAGATATGAACATTATTTCAACCGTGCCCGTTTTGACCTCACTGCCAGTTGCTGCTCCACAGCCCGTACCTGCACCACAGCCAGTGCCCGCGCCCGTGTTAGGTGATTTAAATCAGCCGTTGCCACCTGGCGAGGATTAGTAGTTTAGCTTACTCTGTTTTGTTTAATTTATACTTTCGGTGTTTCAGTAAACCCACTCAAATTGAAACTCAAATATGTGGAACGCTTTATTTGGTTTCTCATTTTTTCAGTTGTAGTTTCAAAAGTTCCCGCACGCTTTCCTGCAAATTGATACTTTCAGTATTGTTTTTCTTCACATTTGTATATTCTAATCTGTTTGGTATTTTCGCAAATAACTTTCTCATTACATCCTCAATTATTTTTTGGCCACCAATCAGAAAACTACGTTTTCTTTTTGAAAAGTATTTTTTTTTAAGTTCGAATTGTTTATAAATACGTTATCAGGAGCAAACGTTTTAACAGTCAGAAATCGAGCGTTTTAAAATTGCTATTCTGGCTGTGAGTTTAACAAAATTAGGATTGTTTTGTACGAAACTAAGTGCAAAATTGCAATCCATGCTTAATGGACTATCGTCATGTGGGCAAGTACTAACTACGAATGTATAATGCACTTAATTATAAATCAAGGAATTAGAGGCGCAATTTTTAATAAAAATAGACACATCTAGAGCAAAAATGATATTTTTTAATAACTTTTTAAGTGCAGAACATTTACCAATTTCCGCTAAATAGTTTACCTATTACTGTAACATGTTCATGGGTTAAAGGGAACATTTTGATAACTTTATTAATTACTTTCATAAACAGATTTGTCGGGAAATCGAAGATCCCTTGATGATAAATTTAACAGAGCCAATCAAAAAAAATTGGAAGTCAAATGTTTGGCTAACTTCAGATGTAGTTAACGCGTTGCATAATGCATGGCTACTTTTTTTCGGCGGTAATTTTATTGGCTATATCGGTTATTGGCTTAAAGTCTGCGGCTATTTTTATTCCTAAATCTCACATCGTTTTCAAAAGTTATTATCGCACTGTACAGTTTGCCGTTGATGCCAAAATGCCCCCCACGACGGTAAGTGTCTGTTCTCAGCCAGCCTATTTAAGTTTTTAACAACATATTCAAGTAGAGGGATCTCATATCTAATCACGGCTATCCGGTAGAGCATCATAACATTGTCACCGAGGATGGCTACATTTTGGGCGTGTTTCGCATACCCTATTCTCACAAATTGCAGAACCAAAACAAGACCCGTCCGATTGTGCTTATTGAGCATGGGTTAATGGGTGGCTCTGATGTTTGGGTTTATACTGGTCCGAATGATGCTTTGCCTTACCTGCTGGTTGATTCCGGCTTCGATGTGTGGATCGGCAATTGTCGAGGGAATACCTATTCAAGAAATCATATTTCCTTGTCCACAGAAAAGCCTGATTTCTGGAAATTTAGTTGGCACGAAATTGGGTACTATGACATTGCAGCCACGATCGACTACTCCTTAGAGATAAATGGACAGGGACACAAGGCCATACACTATGTTGGTCACTCTCAGGGTACAACTGTGTTTTTTACATTGATGTCTTTGCGTCGCGAATACAATGAGAAGATCAAGACAGCTCACATGCTTGCTCCCATTGCGTTCATGTCCAATATGGAATACAAATTAGTTCGTAATTTGTCGCCTTACTTGGGATATCAGAATTTCTACACGAGCATCTTCAAGGACATGGAGTTTTTACCATACAATGAATATGTTTTGAGTATATTCTCCAATATATGTGGACCTAACCAAATTTTTCGATCAGCTTGTGTGTATCTTATTAAACAGTATTACAATAGTACTCGCTGGAATAACGTGAGTAAAGCCGAACTTTGTAAATTCACATATTTTAGACAAATTCAATTAATAGACTGCCATGACAGAAGGTATTGGTCATCAGCCAGCGGGTTGCTCCACCAATCAAATATTGCATTATATGCAAGAACATCAGTCAGGACGTTTTTGTCAGTATGATTATGGTTATAAAAAGAATCTAGAAGTGTATAATTCAGTGGAGCCACCAGACTACCCAGTCGAGAAAATTACATCAAATGTCCACTTATGGTATGCAGAGAATGATATAATGGCTGCTGTGACGGATGTCTTGAATCTGGCTAATCGCCTGCCCAATAAGGAGATGCACCGTATGGAGGACCCAATGTGGGATCACGACGACTTTGCGTTGAACAGGGAACTTCGAAAAAATGTTAATGAGCCAGTCATTGAGATTATGAAGAAATTTGAAAGTTCTAAAAATTAAATCGTAATTATTCTTGTATATGAATAGTCTATTTGTACCGATTAACTGACGAAGCGAATGTTAATTGGTGCGCAGAGGAAATCTAGACAGAAGCGAGGATGCATGTTTATGCAAAGGCAGAAACGAGTGTGAGTTTAAAGTTAAAAACGTATGAGTAAAGTAAGTTAAGAGTATAGATGCAGAAGAGTGAAAGGGCATTAGAGTATAAGAGTGCAAAAGTATGAGTGGAAGAGTAAATTGGTATGATTTCATGAGTATAAGAGTAAGAATTGAAGAGAAAGAGCACATACCAGTATAAGAGAGAAAGAGTAAAAAAGTACTAGAGCACAAAAGCAATAAGGCTTAAGAGTATAAGACTGGATTGGTTATACTATTGTAAAACCTTAAGAGTGTAAGACTATGTGTCAATGTATACGTGTGCTTAGTTTTAAATATTGGAGTATATCTTAAAAGCATATTAAAGAAGTCTCTTACTACTCTTAGACATTTTTGGTTGAGTAATTTTTGGAAATTTATTTAATTATTTTAAAATTGATTGGTTAATAATAAAAAAATTGTAATTTATTAATTATTTTTACCTTTATTGCTTATTTAAATTTGTGTTTCATTTTAATTTATTTAGTTTTAATTTTTATATATTTATATATTTAAGTATATTCTCTTTTTGACTTATACAAAATTCACTCAATCATAATCGCCATGGGTGGGCGATCAGGTTAATCAGTTTTATTTTTAGAAGCCTTAATATAAGCATCGCGAAAGTTAATATGGGAGATTAATGATAAGTTAAGGTACGTCAATCAGTTAGGCGTGTTATTTCGACGAATAATACCTATATTTTCTTGAATTGCCATTTAATGATAATTACAATACTTTGCTATACAATAAATGACACTTTTCAAGTGCATCCACTTATATATGTTATACATATAATGTTGTTTTTGTATGCTGATCATTAATTAATAGTTAGATAGGCTTGGGTTTCGGAAATTATTGCAAGTAAAGTAAATTTATGCAATCAGTATTTTATTGCAAAGAAATTATCTTTGTTTTGTTTTCTTAAGTATTCCAATCTTAAGTTTCTTTACTTTAATCTGAGACCACTTGATGATAATCAATATTAAAAGCATATAGCTAACTGCTTGACACGCCCCAGTCGCAGTTCAGACATTCAACAATGCAGAACACTTTGCTTTCGTTAACTTTTCTATTGTTCGGCTTAGTGGTTGCAATATATTGCGCAGCTGTAAATGCAGCACCAGCCAAGATCGATTTCTTTAAGCTGTATGACAATCCGGAAGCCCATATAAGTTTAAAAGATCGGCGCACAACGGTAAGCCTTTGAAAGCCTTTAATCCTTGTTTATTCTTTATATGCGAGGGCTTATTTCAGCGTGACCGCATTGCTGCGCATGGTTATCCGGCGGAACACCACCACATTGTCACCGAGGATGGTTATATTGTGGGCGTATTTCGCATACCTTATTCCCACAAGCTGCAGAACCAGAACAAGATTCGTCCTGTCGTACTAATTCAACATGGACTGACAAGTTGCTCGGATGCTTGGATACTCCAGGGTCCAAACGATAGTCTGCCCTATCTGCTTGCTGATGCCGGTTTTGATGTCTGGCTGGGAAATGGGCGTGGAAACACCTATTCAAGAAATCACACATCACGTTCTCCTCAGCATCCGTACTTCTGGCGCTTTAGCTGGCACGAGATTGGGTACTTTGATATTGCAGCTATGATCGATTACGCCTTGAAGACCAATGGGCAGGGACAGAAGTCCATTCACTATGTGGGTCATTCCCAGGGCACAACCGTGTTTTTCGCTTTGATGTCGTTGCGACCCGAATACAACGAGAAGATCAAAACAGCTCACATGTTTGCGCCCATTGCCATTATGACTAACATGGAAAATAAATTAGTGCGCAAAGTGGGACCATATCTGGGCCATCGGAATGAATACTCGCTTTTCTTAGCTGATCAAGAATTTATCCCAAACAACAATTTTCTGTTGAGTTTGCTCTCCAACCTCTGTGAGCCTGATTATAAGCTGAGGCCCGTTTGCGAAAATGCTATACAAAAGCTGTACACTGGCAGTCGTGTGAATATGGTAAGATAAATCAAACAACATATACGTAAGCAGTCAATTTAATCCATATTTACGGAATAGACTGCCATGCCGGAGGGCTTAGCCACGCATCCGTCCGGCTGTTCCACCAATCAAATGTTGCACTACCTGCAGGAGCAGCAGTCGGGACATTTTCGACAGTATGATTACGGGCGTCAAAAGAATCTGGAAATATACAAATCGGAGCAGCCACCAGACTATCCAGTTGAGAATATAAGCTCTAAGGTCCACTTATGGTACTCCGATAATGATAATATGGCCGCTGTGCAGGATGTTGATGCTCTATCTGCCCGACTGCCAAATAAAGAACTGCACCATATGTGGGATCCCATGTGGGATCACGGCGACTTTGCCCTTAACATAGATGTCCGCCAATATTTGAATGAACCAGTTATTGAGATAATGAAGAAATTCGATCAAATGTGATTTATTGATTAGGTTGTACGTTGTAGAAAATATATTAATCTTTGACTTGAGACTATTTTTAAAGTTTGTTTTATTGATTTATTTTACTAATCGTTATCTTAAGCAAATTTAATCTAAGCCACAAGTTCGGGGAGGTCTGACGTAAGTTAGAGCTATAAATTTTATAGTAAGTAAAATCTAGATAATATGCAACACTCACATTAATGTCAATATGGGAAATAGTTTTTCGGTACAATATATATTTTTATATAATTAAACAAGTAAGACTACTTCAGTCGAAACTGCTCGAACAGATACCCTGCAACTGCGCTTAGGCGGCTAAGGGCTTTACTATGCGCACTTACATGTTATAAAAGTTTTTTTTCTGCATAGATTTTCTTAATAAAATTTTAAAAGCATTTTCATAACATTCATGTGTGTGTATTTACCGAAGTGTAAGTCTCTAGTATTTGAAATACTCTTTTTTCCGAACGGACATGACTAGTTCGACTCAGCTCGTCGTTATGATCAAGAACATAAGGGGTCTGCCGTGCATCCTTCTGCCTGTTAAATACATTTTCAAATAACCTTGATATCCCAAAATTCCATTTTCAATTGGTTCAGGGTAAAAAGGATTTATTCTCAATTGAGACAATATTTCGATGGGTCCTATTATATTGTATTATTATTTACTTACCAAATTATTAACTTAGTTCTTGTGGCTTATACCTACATATGTATATAATAATGATTCTTTAGGAATTGTCGACCTTTTGAACTCTCTGGTTGCATATGTCAAACGTACTCAGTGAAAATATGCTAAACTTTTGTCAATTTGTTTCCATAATATGTCTGCCAGCTAAAATATTTTTAAATTGAGCAACTTTCAATGCAAATATGATGACCCATAGACATGAGTTGCATATTACAAACATTTCTAATAAACTTTTGCCCCATACATATTAACTCATTTGACGAGCTATTCTTCAATTCTCAAAGGGACAAGCCAACTTTCTGCTTATGCACTTGAATATATAATATATATATATATATATATATATATATATATATATATATATATATATATATATATATATATATATATATATATATATATATATGAAACTTATATACATATATATACACACGTCAATATGTGTGCTATTAAAAGCAGACCAATTCAAATCAAGTCCTAACGGACATATAAAATAAATTTCTACATAGTGAAATAAATCTGGCATTGGCCTTCGCAGCCAAGTTCAAGGACGTTACTTGGCTGAAATAGGTCAGAAGTGAGTGCTTAGCCTGACTTTGATTTGATTAATTAACTTTGCTGTAAAAGTTAATTGAGATTTTCCTTTCACATTAAATAATATGAGGTTAATTGATATTCTTATTTGTACTTAAAAAGAGTTCGGCTTAATTGATATTATTTTACTGAACTTTTATAAAATTTTTAAAAAATTTAAATGTAAAGTTGCTTTCCTTTTTTTTAAGGAGTTTGTATATTAAAGTATATAAGGTATATATTATATTTGGTTGAACTTTTGGTTGATTGGATCGTACTTTATTGAATCGTATATTAATAACGCTTCCAAAAACTCACATCAGAGCACTTTAATTAATTTATTTGATAATACTTATATCTATTGTCAAGCAGCACAAACTGTATTACAGCACAAGAGTTTTCTGCAACAGTGTGCATTTAACAAGTTACAGGAGGGTTGTTGCACACTTTTTGTTCACTCGTTGTAGTTGTAAGCTAAAAGTAAATAAAAGTCTGCCAGAGCACATTTCGCTTTTACGGCAGCACGAGAAGCGTGCAGCCAGCGGGCGTGGCCAGCAAAAAACACACGGAAGCGTTAAATTGGCTCAAATGTGTGCAATACAAAAAAAAAAAAACTGTTTCAAGTATAGTAGTCGTGTATAACGTACATCACTAGCGGGCATCCTATGTTGGATATTAATAAATGATATAAGAGAAGTGTTTATGCAGTACACTTAGAAATAAGAAGCAGATTAAAGGGGATAGATTCAGAAATGGCCGTGCGCAGGAAACATGTTAATTAATTGTGAAATAATAAGCGAAAATCTCATTATTGCCGAAACCAAACATAAAGCTCTCAGAAAGACACTTAAGCATGATTGACAAACTAAAAAGTTACAAACAATAAATCATTACTAAGTTTTACATTGACTTTAAATCATATACACACCCATCACCTTTGAGGTACTGGGTATAGAAGAGTGAACACGGCAAGCTGATGCTAAAGTCAAGACAGTGACTAAAACAATATAACAAAACTCTCGGATGTTTCCCATAAAGTATAGAAAGACTACATGAGAAAAAATTGGCGTGGGTAGAGAGAAAAAGAGTTTCGCCCGCCCATTAAAGTAAAACTGGTGTTGATTGTTTTCAGCTTTTGCCATAAAGTCCAACAGGGTGCGATTTCTTAACAAATTAAAAAGCTAAAAGCAACACATTTTATATATATGTAGACGTATATAAAATATTTATAAGTATATATTTATAAATATGTAAGTATATATTTGGGACCCCTAAAAAAGAGGTCAAGTTTTTGTGCTCGTTGCTCTGTTAATTATTTGGCCTATGCCAGGCTTTGTTATTTTTTCTTAAGCTTATTTTCTGCTTTCCGCTTTTAATATTATAATTTTGTATAAAAAAGAAATTAAATTTAAATTTTGTGAAGCACTCTGCGTTCTTTTGGTTCCTGAGTAAATCACTTTCGATTGTTTTTGTTGTGGCTTGGCAGTTAAATGTGCTCGGCTTGCAGATTGAGATTTATGAAACTCATTTACACATAATTTAATTAGAGCTTTTGTTGTTTACCTGTTTGCAGCACGTAAAAGTAGATAGAGTTGTATGTTTCTATTCAAATATTTCGCTTTGCATGCACTTTCAAATATTACGCATACGCCTCGTAGCACACTTGATGGGCTTTCAAATTGAATTTGCACAACCAATTACCTAAGCTACAAGCAACCACGTCTAACTGAGCTTAGTTTCTGAATGAATTCCGATAATAGCTGCAACGTGTTTCGGGTTTCGTTAAACATGTAATTTCAAAACGCAATTAGCCAACATAAACATTATGTATATACATATATATATATATAAAAAAGTATGTATATATATTATATATACATATTTATTCTTTACATCTAGCATAAATTGGCTCACAATCCATGTGCATCGTTGCATTGTATAGACATTTATGTGCATTAGTTGAACTTAATAAAAAGAGCGCTTTGAATGCGGTGCGCGTGATAGCGACGCAACAATTGTTGTTGAAGTATGTAAATAACTATGGCAGAGACTTGTTGATATTTTAGCTATTGCACTTGGGCTTTTTCTTTGAGCATGTAAATTGTGTGAGCTATTTTTTTTTTCTATTATTCCTTAACTGATGTGTATATACTTTGAATGCTCACAAATTTGGGCACTATTATCACGTATATGTCATGCGTTCACAGCACCTTGTGTATGGCCTTCCCGGACGCATAAATCAAGTTGTCATTTACAGCTTCTGCAGTGCAAATAAATTGCAAATATTTTAAGAAACTGCAACTTGTGCAATTACACTAAATAACACATCAAATGTTTAATATTCAAAAAACTATTTGCAAACATAATTTAAGTAAATTAATTCAATAATAACAAATATAAATACTATTTAGAAATTTAACAATATTTTGATGATTATTCCAATTATGCCAATCTTAACTGCTTTAATAATTTAAAGAAATTTTCATAAAAACTGTATTTATAAATATGTAGTACAATTTAAACATACCCAGTAGCACCTGCCAAGAGCCAGTGAAAATCAGAGTTATCAAGGTGTTGTAAAAAATGTCAACATAACACCTGTTTGGTGTCTACCTGATGATAGGAAAAAAACTGGGCAAAAGCTTTTCAGAATTACAGTTTTATCTAAGTTTATCTCGTATAACTTGGAATCATCTAATGACAGACAAAGACTTTCCCGCGATACGTCCGTCCATAAGCAAGTGGGGGTGTGTTTTTATCTAACCTATATATATGTCCGCTAAATCTGTTGATAAAGACCTAGACACACAGACAAGACTTACATGAATTATGTGCTCATCTTTTATAACTATAGCTGATCACCAGAGCCATAGATGATGCTCAGTTCGGGTGGGTTCTAAATTCAGTTTTTCGTTGCGAGTCGTGCATGAAGCTTGTGTGAGCGCTCGGTCGATCTGTGTTATTATCCTGATTCAAAAGGATTCTCGAGTAAAGTGAATTAAGCTTATCCGAACTATTTTCCAATAAAAATAAAGTGTTGAATACACTCGAGTTAAATGTTTGTGTTTGCAATTATTCATTTAATTAACATTTTCTTATGAATATATCTTATTATTTATAAATGAAATGACTTAATTTAATACTAAACCTGTAAAATATAACTTGTATAAAATATGAGATACATATTTTTTTAAATTGAAAAAAAAAAAAAAAACAGATTCTTAAAGTGTTCTCTAGACATAAATTTCTATAAACTAATAATATAGCCCAACACAAATCCAGCTTAACTTGTTGCAAAGTTACCAGAGCTTGTCATTAGAATACACAAGCTTGTGGCAAAAGTTTAATGAAAAATCGAAGAAGGCTGCAACAAGTATCTAAGCGCGAGCGTGTGTGCGTGTGTGTGTGTGTGTGTGTGTGTGTGTGTCTGTAAATTAATACAAAAGTAATCAAAGCTGAACGCATTTAAGCAAAAAGTACGCTAAGGCAACACGACAGGAAGTCAATGAAAATAAACACATAAAAGCAACTTGCGGTCTACGGAATTATGTCAACGACCATTGAGAGGGAGGAAATAATAATGGATGCGGTTGAGGCTGTTAATACGCCGCCGACAGTGGTCAATGCGATTGTTCAGACAGTCCAATCCATAATTAGTAGCACAACGTCAAAAACAACAAGTGTATCAGCTTTAGCCAGCTCCAGCATTAGCACCGCCGACACCACCACTACCACTGACATCACAGAAGGAGCAATAGCAACAACATTGTCAACAACAACATCGTCCTCCAGCATGACGGAGAAACCCAGCGTGAGCGATTTAAGCAGCGCACTGCAACATTTTGGCATTGTTGATTATTTGGTTTTCATAGCCATGCTGGTGGCCTGCGCCGTAATTGGCTTCTACTTTGGATTCATCGAGAAGAAGAAGAAACAGCAAAAAGGCCAAGTGCCCACCGATGAAAAAGATGGCGCCGGCACCGCTGGCATCGAGGAGCGACGTGGCTCGGAAGCCTTGGATTACTTGGTGGGTGGACGCAAAATGAAAGTGTTTCCGGTTTCGCTATCACTGGTCGCTAGGTGAGTTACAGCAAATAGCAACAGTATGTAAATGCGGCTGGGGCAGCGTCCCTTTGGGCATGACGTAGAATATACGAGGCCTGTTTAATTGCCTCGACTGGAGCGTGTAGTGCCTAATGGGATTGCTCTGTGTGCTGGCTGAGTCAAGCAATTTTGCAATTCTGCCTTAAATTGAATTGTACACGAACCTGGCCATTATTTTTTCTGCCTGTCTGTTTCGGTCACAGATTCTATTTATGCCATACCGATAAGGAAGTACATTAATTTGTTTACCAGCTTGATTGTCAGGTTAAATTATGCAAAAAAAAAAAAGATTTAGTGAAATGTCATTACATAAATTGTACATACTTAATTAGAAATCAAGTATTTGATTTAAAAATATATAATTTTTTTTTTTAAATCGTTACTGCTTTTTGTGGTATTCTTTCATTTATTAAATATCCTGCAGCTAGCAGCTTACCCAAATGCAAAAAAGAAATTTATCAAAATTTTATCTAAAAAATTAAATTAAAATAAACTAATAGACTGTCTGATAAAAATTTTATACAAAATTCAAATGGCTCCATCTCTGAGAATTTCTAAGTAATCAAAATTTGGCTGACATTGATTATACAGATTGGTCTTTGCACAATGCTTAGGCAAACGAAATTCGGCGTTTTCTCGGAAAGCAATCAAAAATATGTGCCTAATTTCACTTGATTTGCTGCAAGGTAGCCGCGACTAACCGTGCGTATGCGGAATCTGAGCAAAAAAAAAAAAACGTATATAAACTGGCAGCCCAACGACGCGTCGTCTGGCGAAATGTTTGTCAGCACAAACAAAAGGAATTTTGATCAAACTTTGGCCCCGAACAGGAATGAAAAGTTAGCGAGAATAAATCCAAAATTATAATACAATATAGAGTGTCAGGGTCAAGTTTATTATGCCTGATGATTATGTACGGTCAAGTTTATTATGCCTGATGATTATATAGATAATGCTTTTCGATATGGCGGTGGGAACTTGCATAACTTTTTTGCTGAATATACAATTTAGCAGCTCGTTCCACTGGTTGGTTGGACGGCCACTCATCGCTAAACGAACTAAGCCTGATTGAAGTTATTTAAACTTACGGCAGCCGCAAACTCAAATAATTTGCCAAATTACTTTTTGTTTTGGCTACCGACCTTGGTGATGGCCACGCTTTTGGCCCATTCTATTTAACACGTTTGGTCAAACACCTTTTAACGGCGCATTGCCTTTGTCCTGGGCGTATTGTCACCGCATTAATGACTGGAAGAGCAGAAAATACATTTTTGTTATTGTAGAAATGGTACGAAACGCTGAGTTCTGCGGCTCCTGTTTCTCCTGTCCCGATTTTGGTCATTTGCCCCGCCGACAATTGTTTTGTGTGCCTTTTATTGTTGTCCTTCATTCTGTACGCCGTCGTTTGCTTTCTGCAACAAATTCTGGCAACGTGCCCTGAATTACAATTATTTGCCAGCTTTCGCTCAGCGGCTAGCTCCATTTGAACGAGCTGTTCCATTATGCTTTTATATTTTATTTTTGAAATTTAGTATTTCATTCCTTATTCAATTCGTATTATAGTGGGCTCTGTGCCTGCATCTGCATACTTCAACGCCACTTGTTATCAACTTTTAATGGTATTTTGGCAGTAAGAAACTTTTCTGCTGCCACGACCATAGCTTCAAGGCAATGCACATATCTTGGGGCTGTACTAAAATGATGTTTGTTGTGTACATTAATCGTCAGATTGAAATTATGTTTTTGATATATATTTATGTATATTAAAATATGACAATGATTTGAAAAGTTTTTCAAATTATTGCAGTAGCAGACGTTTCACTTCATCATCATTTGTGAACTATAATATTTATTATTATTGGGGAATATTGACCCTTTTTAGCTAATTTACTCTAATTTTATTTGCCAGTTGTATGTGGGGAGAGGGAAAAGCGGAATACCTAAAAATTAACTCGTTTTTAAAGACTTTTTAAAACTAGAGACCACGAACTCCCAATATTTGCTCATTTATTTTTGTTGCAAAAGCTTAAGTTTGTTTTCCTTTTTTATTTATTTCTTTTTGTTATTTTTCTAGTTTTGTTTCGGGCATATCATTGCTGGGCACGTCAACGGAGATTTATGTGTATGGTACACAATATGCATTCATTCTTGTTACCCTGGCCATATCGGGAGTGATATCATGGTATATCTTCTTGCCAGTTTTCTGCAATCTACAATTGACTTCCACATATGAGGTAAGTCGGACGCTATCTGATATGCATTTCTTTTCTAAATGTAGATTATGCTTTTTCTATAGTTAAAGCAAATATTTATGTACATGTTTTAAGTTCTTAAAAAACATTTATGTACTGCACATACATTGATACAAAATTGTGTTTTGTCTTAAATTTCGAAAATATTTTGAACAGAATTCATAGTTGGCAAAGATGTTAACGCTTCGGCATGCTGAAGATTATTTTGTTTAATACATATTAAGCACTCAAAAAGCATGTTACATTTTAATTGTTGCACATCAAATTTTTCTGTTTAGCTGTGGTGTAATTTGCATGTCAATATGTAGTATTTATAAGTATCTTGCTAATATTTATAAATACAATGTTGAAATATTTATAAGTAAGTTATCGCTATAAGAAACTCGGGTAAGTCAGGCGTTGAACCTTGTTGCCGTTGTTAAAGTTAAACTAGACAGCATCAATGGCAATTTGAAGAACTAAACATTGACCATTGTCGAACACAAATGTGTGTGCGAGTTGTTTACTTGCCATGCAGCACTCTCTAGGAAGAGTTTGAGCGTTGTTTAAAGCGCTGTTGCTGTTGTGTGAAGTGGAATATTTGTGTGCGTTTGCCAGTAAATTCCAAACAGGAGTTCAGAGACTAGTTTCTATGTTCAAAATCCAATTGTTTTGTAGCCGGCCAGCAGACGGATATGTGGTGGTGGCTCAGATGCTATCTGTGATATCGGCTACATGGCGTTTGCGTAATTTTCGATTATGTATGAGTTGCGTTATGTGTATTCGTGTTATGTGTTTGTAAACGTGAGCGTTGGGACTGTCTAAGTCGAAAGAAGAAAAAATACCAAATCAAATAAATGCTTACAGTACTTCGAGCTGCGCTTCAACAAAACAACTCGTCTAGTAGCCTCATGGCTCTTTAGTATAACCACAGTAAGTTCCAAGCGATAGACGCAGCATACACACACTGAATAATAACCAATTATCATCTGCTATATCTAGCTTATCTGGTTGCCAATCGTCATCTATGTGCCAGCATTAGCCTTTAATCAGGGTACGTTTTCAATCAGATCAAGCGTAGCTTGCTTCAATTGTTGCGCTTTCTGTTTACAGTGACTGGCGTAAATGTTCATGTAATTACGCCTGCGGTGTGTATTATTTGCATATTTTACACCACTGTTGGCGGCTTGAAGGCTGTCGTCTGGACGGATGTTATTCAAACCATAATTATGGTGGGCGCCATAATTATCGTTGTCATCAAGGGAACCATGAATGTGGGCGGTCTGGGAGCGGTCATACAACGGAATCTGGAAACTGGACGCATCGAATGGCCCGAGTAGGTGATAATCAATGTGGTTCACATTTGATTTAATATCTACCACGGCAAAGCAATCGATAAATCAGATAAAAAAGTTGATAGCTTGGAAAACCGATAAAGTTAGAAACTGAAATAAATAATCGAAATACTTTCATTTATCAAATAGATTAACATTCGATCCGAAGGCGCGCATGTCCGCCTTCGCCTTGTTCATTGGCTATACAGCACATTCGACGTACAATATCGGCTGTAATCAGATCATCACGCAACGCTACTTGTCGCTGCCCAATGTGAAGGCTATGGGACAGAGTTCATTGTTATTTGGTTTCGGTGTAATCCTCTTAACGTCGCTGACCTTATATAATGGTTTGCTGCTCTTTGCCACATACCACGATTGTGATCCGTTGACTACGAAGGTATGTGTTTAGCATACGTCCTATTGTATTCCTGTTGCACTGCTCAACGTTACTGATTAATTGGCAGTTAGCGAAGGCAAAGGATCAGCTGGTGCCATTGCTTGTCATGGATACGCTCGGCTCATACCCAGGCGTGTGCGGAATGTTTGTGGCTGGAGTGTTTAGTGCATCGCTCAGCTCGTTGTCCACAGCGCTTAATTCAATGGCTGCTGTCTTTCTGGAGGACTACATAAGGCCACTCTGCAATAAACCTCTGACAGAGCGTCAAACGGCCCTCACAGTTCGCTTCTGCACAGTTATTATTGGCACCGTGAGCACTGCCCTGGTGTTCGTTGTGGAACGGATGGGCACACATGTGATGCAGTTGTTCATGATACTGAGTTCGGTAACGCAGGGTCCATTGTTGGCGCTCTTTGTGATGGGAATGCTCTGCCCGCGTCTAAACTCAAAAGTTCGTATTGAAGTTTGTTTACGGATGTAAATATTATTTATGTATGTCTTGCCTTACAGAGTGCTCTAACCGGCGCTCTTTGTTCGTTTATCTTCATGACCTGGCTGTGCGTAAATGCACAGCTGGCCACCGTTTCGGGTGAGTTGCATTATGAAACCAAACCGGTTAGCGTCGAGGGCTGCAACTATCAGTACGAATCGCCAGGGGTGACATTCGCAAATGCCACTTTGACTGCTACGGAGCCGGCGTAAGTTATGGCTTGAGCTTCACTGGTTTTTCAAATAGTAATTTCTTTCTTTAAAAGTTCGCTCAGCTTTTTACAGCAAATCTATCATACATCCTTTATGAACTACACTTTATTTTCATCTGCTGTGGGCATCCTTGTTGGCAATCTTTCGAGCTTCATATTTGGACATGTCGAGCTGGAGGATGTGAACGTGGAGCTGTTGGCGCCCTGCGTGCGATGTTTTTATAAAAACAAATATACCAGCGTTGAGCTTAATGAGTCCGTATTAAAGTCTGCCTAAATAACTTAACATGTGCTTACGACTTAAGACTTGTAATAAAAGTTTTTATGATGATGATGAGTATGCGCCGTGTTTGACTGCAACTTTTACTATACACTAGACTAATCTCTTAATGTAATGTATATATATAGAAATATTTACACTTATGTATATTTTTTTCTGGATTTAGGAATGTCACTAATATGCACCATTTTCACTGACTTGTTACTAAAAATCTTGTACATATTTGGTATTTGACCTTGCATTTATTTATCAATAAGTATTTAGGATTGCTCAGCAGTTAATTAAAATATGAATTTTAGTACTTTAAGCTGCGCTATGGTAGCAGTATTCGAAATTTCGGGGCTGTGTTATTTATTATCGGCACGGTAAGCATTAAAATACATAGATCGAAATTCATATTCCAACTCAATAAAAACATTAAATGCAGATGCTTTGGCTGCCTGTGGCCTTGTATGTGCCTGCCATCACCTATAATCAAGGTGAGTTTCCACTTGGTCTCTGGCTTTGAAGCTAAAGTTAAACAATTTTAGTGACTGGCACGAGCATCCATGTCATCACGCCCATTGTTTGCATTATTTGCACTTTCTATACGTGTGTGGTAAGATTTAATTAAATACGGTTTGCGTTGGCAATAGCTCACACAGAAATCTCACAATTTCAGGGCGGTCTTAAGGCGGTTATTTGGACAGATGTCATCCAGAGCTTTGTCATGTATGGATCCATTTTAACAGTATGCATTAAAGGCACCTATGATGTGGGTGGTCTGAGCGTGGTGCTGCAGCGAAATCAGGACAGTGGACGTTTCAATGCGCCGGAGTAATTAATGAAGTTTGTTCACGTTGCTAAATTCTTTGAGGACTTGAATTATTTCCAGATGGACTTGGGATCCCACCGTGCGGCTGTCGATGTTGTCTGTTTTAGTGGGCGGCACTTTGCACAAAATACAATCGTCGGATGTCAACCAAGTGTCTATTCAACGTTTTCTATCACTGCCCAGCTATAAGCATGCCAAGCAATGTATGTTTCTATTTACTGTACTTCTCGTGTTCCTTCTGAGCTGCTGCTGCTACATGGGCTTAGTGACTTATGCTGCCTACCACGATTGCGATCCCATTAGCACCAGGGTGAGTATAGTGCTTTCTTATGAAGTATATAAGTCTTATATTTTCATGGCCTTTATGCAGCTTGCCAAAGCCAGTGATCAATTGCCGTCGCTGCTTATGATGCGCACCTTGGGCTCATGGCCTGGTTTGCCAGGTCTGTTTGTAGCTGGCGTTTTCAGCGCCGCTTTGAGTTCACTGTCCACAGGGCTCAACTCAATGGCATGCGTGATCTCACAGGATGTGGTGCGTCCGTTGCTTAAGAAGCCATTGACGGAACGCCAAACTGCTTTCCTGCTGCGCGCCATCGTCGTCTTCTTTGGCTTGTGCTGCATGGGTCTGGTCAATGTGGTGGAGAAGCTGGGCATGGTATTGCAGTTGGCTACGACCACCTCGGCTGTATCCATGGGACCGCTTCTGGGAATTTATACCATGGGCGTATGTCTGCCCTGGGTTAATGCCAAAGTTAGCTTCTCCTCAATTGCATTCTGCAAATACTTGACTAAAGCAAGGTATTTTCCAGAGTGTTCTAACAGGTAGTCTGGTGTCCTTTGTTGTCGTAGCCTGGATCTGCATCAAGGCTCAACTTGCGCTAATGAAGGGCGAGATTCGGTATCCAAAGATGCCTGTCTCAGTTTCGGGCTGTGATTACACTTATGACAATGCGACTGTCTGGAGCACTCTGCATGAATACAGGTAAGTATGAAAATGTTGTGCAACTATCTCAGAAATATGTTATTTATTTATCTATTTGCAGTCCTTCAACAGATCGTAACATATATCATTTGTCATTTTTTTGGTACACAGGGCTGGGCGGATTTATTTGTACTGTTGTCGCCCTGCTGGCTAGTCTCGTGTTTGGCTGGCAGGATGTATCTCAAATGGATCCGGCTCTAGTCACGCCCTTTATGCGTCGCTTTTTGCCCAAGAAACAATATCAGGCTGTCGATCTCGAGGAGTTGTTTAGGCGCAAGGGCCAAGGTGATGCCATGGAACAGACGCCTTGACATGATGAAAAGGGCTCAAATAAAATGGACTTAAAATTTTATTAGCAATAAAGTTATGTTTTGATTTTCCTAAACAATTGTTTATTTCATTGCTGTTAGAATTTATTTCCCATTTAATTAACTACATTCTTCATTACATTATCATATTTTTTTTTTAATTTTTTTTTTTATTTTTGTGTTCTTGCTATGCAGTATTTTGAGAGACGCTTTGATAGACGTATTCGCATCTTTGGATCTTGTTTATTTGTGCTGATGAATGTGAGTACTTCGACTGAGTGTTTGAACTATAAGGATGGCATTATTATATTATTTTTTTTTTTTACAGGTGCTCTGGCAACCGATATGCATTTATGTGCCTGCTCTAACATTGAATCAAGGTTGGTTGTGTATTTATATGTATTGGCTGAGATATAGTTGGAGCTAAGTATGATTGTAATCCGAGTTTAGTATATATTGTATTTATCTATTAGCTTTTATAATAATAGCTTTCTTTCTTTTCTTTTTTTTTTTTCTTTCTTGTCTATTTATAGTTGCTGGCATTAGTGTCCATATGATCGTGCCACTAACCAGTCTGATATGCATTGTCTATACAAGCATAGTAAGTTTTAGAATGTTTCTAAGTCCAATTTAAATTCTAATTTTTTCTATTTCATAGGGTGGTATTAAGGGCGTCGTTTGGACAGATGTCATACAAGGAGTTGTCATGATTGGCGCCATGTGTTTTGTTATCATCAAAGGAACTGTCGACTTGGGTGGCTTGTCTGTGGTGCTTGAGCGTAATCGTCAATTTGAGCGCTTGGTGGGTCCCGAGTAAGTTATTCTTTACTAACATAGTATCCTCTTTAAAAATATATGTTTATCACGTACTAGCATGACACTTGATCCAACGGCTCGCATGGGCGTTCTTGCCCTGTTTATAGGAGGTTCCTTCTTTAAGCTGCAGGCTAATTGCATAAACCAGATGACAGTTCAGCGTTTTATGACCTTGCCCAACGTTAGAGCAGTTAAGCAGGCGCTTATATTGTCCCTCATAGGCTTCATGCTTGTCATGGTCATGTGTATCTATCTTGGCATACTCGCCTTCGCCGCTTACTATCATTGTGATCCTATAACTACGGGTGTGAGTAGAACAGTTGATGAAAAAGGTGAATGATAAGGTGCCATTCTTTCAATTAATCATCATCTTTTATTTTCATTTGCAGTTGGCACGTGCCAAGGATCAGGTGATACCCTTGTATGTAATGCAAAGTGCTGGCATGGTTCCCGGAATTGTGGGTCTGTTTGTCGCAGGCGTGTTTAGTGCAGCACTTAGCTCGCTTTCCACCTCACTCAATTCTCTATCGGCGGTGGTGCTGAAGGACTTTATCGAACCCTACCGCAGTCGTCCCCTAACCGAACGCCAGACTGCCTATGTTCTGAGAGGCGTGGTCATTGTGTTTGGCTTCATCTCAATGGCAAGTGTGCCGATTGTGCAGAAATTGGGCATGGTCATGCAGCTATCATCCACAGTGGCTGCAATCACCTGTGGTCCATTGCTTGGCGCCTTTTCAGTGGGCATGCTATTGCCATTCGTTCGAACAGAGGTTTGATTGGAGACTTGTCACTGACTGACCTAACCAATTACGGCCATGCTTATGTTTCTATTTCAGAGTTTGCTAACTGGCATTTCCGTGGCCACCAGTTTCACAGCTTACATCGTAGTGCGGGCACAGATTGCCATGGCCACCGGCCAAATGACTTTTCCCACTAAGCCTGTTTCAGTGAAAGATTGTGACTACAGCTTCAAGCTACACTCTGACTGGAATGAAACGACCAACACGTATGTCTCTCGTTCTGGGCGCTAAAGTTGTATTCTGAATATTTCAATTCTTACACACTGAACTCTTTCCCAGGACAAGAGTCACAGCTTGCACGAGCTATCGTTTTTGTGGTACACTTTGATAGGCGCTCTGGGGACAATGCTTTGTTCGCTGGTGGCCACATTTTACTTCGGAAAACAGGATGTTCGCCTGGTGGATAAGGAGTTGGTTACGCCAGTTTTGCAGAATTTTTGGTATGGAGCGTATGAGAGTGTGGCCAGCGATAATGATGAAATTAAGCAGCTGGACCTGCACGAGTCGTTAACGCAGTTTAAACTGGATGACAAGGTGGAGCATGGCCCAAACTAATATTAAGTTTTTTAAGCTTTTTGATCAATAAATTTATTTAAAACAACCGTGGTCTTTGTAGTTTTGTATTAGCCTTAAGACTTGTTCTGTTGTATATTTAAATTTTGATTGACTCAATATTTAGTTTTCAGCTGACTGTCTTGAATGCCCAGAGCATCTCCACCTGACTATCAATACTTAAATACTTATACACACTCACTCTTTCAGTACTTTGAGAGACGTTTCAGCAGGCGAATACGTTTATTTGGCGCTTCACTCTTTGTGCTCAAGGCGGTAAGTGGATGCTTAAGGAAACTAGAGACAGCTTTTAAGGTATAAATGATCAATTTGTCTCTTTTCAGATTATTTGGCTGCCCATTGCCGTTTATGTACCGGCGCTAACGTTCAACCAAGTCAGTGGAATTGGTGTACATACAATAACACCCATTGTGATTATCATTTGCACCTTTTATACCACCGTCGGAGGCATCAAAGGCGTTGTGTGGACAGATGCCGTACAGAGTGTGATCATGTATGGCTCATTGGTGGTTATTATGATTAAGGGCACCATCGACCTCGGCGGATTTGGTGTAATTTGGCAGCGAAACTTAGAAGGAGGTCGGCTCAATTTGCCTGAGTGAGTGATGTGAAAATTAGTTTAGGTCTAGAGACAGTTGTAAATGCCAAATTGTTTGTTTTGCAGATGGACCTTAGATCCCACAGTGCGAATGAGCGTCTTTTCAGTTTTCGTTGGCGGCACTTTTTTCAAGTTACAGAACACTTCCATCAATCAGGCGACAATACAACGCTTCATGTCGTTACCCTCCTTGAAGCATATCAAGCAAACGCTGTTCACCTTTAGTATTGGTTTGACTCTACTCTATATGGGCTGCATCTATGTGGGTCTGGTGTGTTATGCCGCTTATTATGACTGCGATCCAATGGCCACGGGAGTGAGTCTGATATGTACCTCTTTAAAAAACCAGTTTTACAACTTCTCTTTCGCTCATTATATAGCTGGCTGGACGTCGGGATCAGCTTGTTCCACTTTTGGTAATGCGAGTGCTGGGCGTTGTGCCTGGTCTGCCGGGTCTTTTTGTGTCTGCCGTGTTCAGCGCCGCACTCAGCTCGCTCTCAACGCTACTCAACTCCTTGGCAGCTGTCATACTCGAAGACTTTGTGAAGCCACGCATGAGAATGAGCAATAAGCCCATGACGGAACGTACTGTAGCCCTGACTATGCGTCTGGTGGTTGTCGTATTTGGCATTAGTTCCATATTTATGGTTTATGTGGTTGAGCATCTGGGCATGGTGCTGCAGTTGTCTGCCTCGTTGCAATCCAGCTTGTACGGTCCCATGCTTGGCATCTTTACTGTGGGCATGCTAATGCCCTGGGTGGGAGAGAAGGTGTGTTTATATTAACTAGAATCAAGGATATCTGTATTTGAATTTGACCTACATTTTCAGAGCATGTTCATGAGCAGCGTCGTATCATTTGCTATTATGGCTTGGGTTGCGGTCAATGCACAAATAGCCAATGTCACGGGATCCTTTCGTCATACAAAGCTACCAGTTTCTGTGGAAAACTGCACCTACGATTTCGATATGAATCGTTATCTGAACTCAACAACCGAATAGTAAGTGTGAAACAGGACTTGGTTCATAATATATATTTTTAATACTTTTTGCTTGTAGTGAGTCACACAGCGGCTCATCTATATACCACATATCATTCCTGTTGTACACCCTGACTGGTGCCTTGCTGAATATTATTATCTCCAACTTGGTTGCCCTTTTATTTTTTGGACGTCAGGATGTGAACTCTGTGGATCCTCTTCTACTGTCTCCATTTGTGCAGCGATATCTGCTTAAGAAAAGGCAGTACGAAACTGTACAACTTAAGAGTAGACCAACTATTGTTGAGAGCTCGGATTAAGGTTCGCTTTAATAGCTAAATTTCCGATCAAACTTTAGATGCATTTCAATCGAAAGATTGGTTCTCGTGTTGGGTTTATACATATAATTTACATATGTATATATTTTCCCATCTTTAGAACATGATTATGGTTCGGCTTATGAGCTTTTGCTGAGCATTTAAATAATCAATAATTATAGAAGCTAACGTAATTCCAGTTTATGATTATACAAAGTTTACCTCATTTTTTTTTATATAAGAAGCTTTCCTTCGTGTGTTGGCTTTTTGTTTTCTTTAATAATTTACTTTAATATTGTAAAAACTTTAACTACATTAAATTTGTAAAATCTGTATAATTTTCTGTAGCTTATGACTAATTTAAGCACTGTGCCAACCAAGTATGGCTGTCAACTGTGTGCATGGAAGCTTAAAATACCATGAAACACAATTGGCAGCTATCGCAGGTTGGCGTTCAGGCCTAAATCAGTGCTTAAGGATTGATTGTCTGTGGGATCTTTCATCATCCAAACTTTGCAATGATTTGCCAAAACTACGTAACTTTCGCCTCGAACCAATTGAATGTGCTTGTGTGGCGGCGGATGAGTTGATTTGGCAGCGGCATTTGCGATTCGATCCAGCTGTAGTCGACTGCATCGCTTGGCTGCCACGTTGTCCAGTGCTCAACGGCGTCCACGAAGTGGGCGTGGTTGAACGTTGGTTGAAATGCTTACTGCTTTTACGGCTGAGAGTCCTAGATGCAGGGAATAACGTCGAGCGATGCAAATCAGGCATGCTGCTTGTAGAAATGCCCTTCCCCGATCGCTCTGAAGTTATTGCTCTCGAGGAGTTGGAGTTCCCAGACCTCGAAGAATTGTGGTTGCAATTCTTGCATGTTGACTGCTGAAAAAGCGGTTTTAAGTCTTGTTGTTCCCAAAGCTGATGCTGTGGTCTTTGCAGTGAAGGACTCTCCTTCGGTTTGTGCAGAGTCGTTTCGTTGTTCTCCCTCTGATTATATTCGTCTATTAGCTGCTGAGCACAATCCACACTATAACATTTGTTTTCTTCCATAACGTCTTCTTTACAATGATTTTTCGATAGGCGCTGGTTGTTAAGCGCACGATAAAATAGAGTTTGATTGTCGATCAGCATCTGAGCAACAAACTTGAACTGATTGAGGCTGGACTCATTCTGATCAACAATTTCTGCAGGTTAAATGGTTGAATAGAGAGCTGTTGCTATATAAAAAATTCACGTTCACTTACTCCCCATTACATTACTATTATGCTCCTTCATTAGCGTCTCTTGTTGCGTTAGATCAGCGGAAATCTGGTCCATTCTGGAGAGGATGTGAGCAAAATGTTTGGTCACCATCTGTTCGACCGCTGCATGTACCGCATCTATCACATTATCGTAGAGAATGTTAAAAAAGTCGGAGCATGTCTCTGACTTCCCACGATTTAAATCAGGCAAATTACTCGAGGGAGGAATGAAGTGTTGCTGATGTTGCTGTAGTTTGTCCTGGTGCAGATTTTTATTGTATTCCCGATCATCTGACCCATTGCCGCCAGCATTTTCCCTGTCCCTGCGCAGTTGTTGATTAATGAGAGGCAGGCGAAATTCCACGGTACGACCGGGTGATCGTGTCTGAGATTTTAGATCGTGCAACCTACGCAGCCTCTCATTGTGATCCTGTTGGGTCTGCTGCGAAACGAAGTCCTCATTTCTGACCTTACCGTGATGTTGTAAGGGACGCGAGTCGACACGACTTGATTGATTGCAATTGCTATTATAGGCGGTCTTTGGCATATACAACAAGTCATAGCCATAATCATTGGGAACCTTTGTAAAGCAATAGTTGGGAAACATAGCTTTCGAGATGAAAGTACGAGCTGCACATAAATTTAAGAGACAGGTTCTAAAAATTTGGTACTATACTTTGATTTTGACTATTACACGGGCGACGTGGGAGTGCGAACTGTAGATTCAACTACACTGTTTATATATAATTTCGAAATTATATGATTAATGTTTTAGAGTTCGATAATTTTGAAGGAAAAGCCAAAATGTGTCACGTTGTGTCAGGGTATTTTTGTCAATAAAGGTATTAAAGTAAGCAAATTGCTTAAATTTTTGCTCTTATTCTTAGAAATACCTAATTGTAATTCTCTGATCTATGTCAATATGTTATATATTTATATTCACGCGATTGCAAACTCATTAATTACTCGTAGTTTACCAAGTCTTAAAGTTTCATCTTTGATAAAAAATATATGGTATTCAGTTTATTTCTGTATTTTGTTTCTGTCCAGTAGTAGACTGCTGCTCTAATGGTATTTCAATTAAAAGTTGGTAAGTAAATTATGAAAGTCTTGTTGCAAATTGTTTACGCCCAGCCATGTTTCTAATGAAGCGTATTGCAAAAAAAAGACTGCATTTGATGCCTGTAATTTAACTATTGGCTATATTATCGGCATTCATTATTAGTTTCGATGGGTAATCGAGCTTTGTACGCGATTATATCATTTGTGCTATTTATATACCCGAAGGCAAATAAAGTTTTGGTCATTTACGCAATCGGCGAATAATAAAATATGTTTTCATATTTTATGCAGACATACGCTTAATTTATTGTGTTGACGTTGACTTTTGGCCATTGACGTCAAGAGCCGCAGACATTACAACAATTATAAATGAAGTGAGAGTGAGCATGGTCTGTCCCGTCATGTCCTCAGCTGCCTCAACTGTCCCAGCCTGTTCTCTACGTTCTGCCTTTGGTCCTTGTCGCGTCGTCCTTGGGCCCATTGTGCGCTGTTGCATGGAGACCTAAGAATGAAATTTGTGGCGCATGCCAAAATGAATTAAAATGCGAGCCCGCAGATTTCTCTATTTCATAGACATTTTTTTTTATATTTTATTGGCCTTTATTATTTATGCTTCCAGTTGATACACATAATTATGAAATAAATATTACTTAGACCAAATTGACTAAAACGTTATGCTCTATTAATTCTTAAGTTCTTGTTAAGTGTCTTTAGATTTTGGTTTTGAATGCTTGGACAAGTTGTGCACACTTAAGTTCTACTAAATATTTAAGTATATTTACAGATTGAAGATTGGTACATAGAGAGACAATTAGATAGGGAGTATATATATATATATATATATATATATATATATATATATATATATATATATATATATATATATATATATATATATATATATATATATATGTAAATACTCAATTGGCTTAACAGCTAGTAGGACAGAAAAGAAATGCAATTACTTAAATTTCGTGTAAATAAATAACATCAGTCTGATAAATAGAATACGAGTAGGAGTGTTTTTCTAAAATAGCATCACTTGGCCTTGGGCGAAAATAAGAAAGGTTTTAAGTATAAATTCTAGAACAAATACACGCCCGAATGCTTTGTGATGCCAATTCCTAATTCAGTTAAAATTGAGTTTAGATTTACGGTAATAGTTACGAGCTAACTGCATAAATACTTAAGATAAATTGCAATGGGAAATACACGCATTGAAATTCGTAGCATACATAGACATATATATATATATATATATATATATATATATATATATATATATATATATATATATATATATATATATATATATATATATATATATATATATATATATATATATATATATATATATATATATATATATATATATATATATATATATATATATATATATATATATATATATATATCTGTATATTCGATTTGGGCTTGCGCTATGCATACACAACTATCGCACTTATTGTCTAAGCCTCGTATAGCCTGCAAATGGGGGGCAGCTATTCACTTAAAGAAACTCCGCATCGCTGAAGGACGTCGGTCCACGGACCGCAAACGTTGAACGCTTGCGGGTCGAGTGCGCCAGCTATCATACCTCTGACATGGCTGCCACGGTGATTACCTTGTTGGGCCGCTCGCAGATGATGACTCGGGCGTTTCTCTTGTTGGTGGAGCGTCTGGAAACCGTTAGTGATGTGGTCAGGGTGCGCATGGAATCACAACTGTTGTGCAGACGCCGACCCACAGTGTGGCAACGGTTCTGCTGCGAGTTGTTACGATACGATTTGCAACAGCAAGTGAGCCACTTGAAGGGCGGAAAGCGACTAAAGTGTGGGTGGGATTTAAATAGAGGCAGTCAATGGAATCCATGTAGTCACTTACCTGAGCGTGCGGAATACCTGTGAGGAAAACAGGCAGTATATAAGTGGATTTGCTGCCGAATTGAGTGGGGCGAGGCTCTGAATAAATGTGGCTATGGCAATGTTGGTCTGCGAGTGTGGTATCTGGCCAAAGACTTGCAGGAGATCGAATATTATGTATGGCGACCAACATATTATAAACACAAACACAATCGTAAGTGTCATCTTCACGGTCTTGACCTTGGCGCGTGGTATGATGCCTCGGGAGCTGGCGCGTCGTGTTGCCGCTCCACCGAAACCTGCACGGTCTAGCCAAAAGCAATACATGAGTAAGAAGGATAAGTCATGAATTGGTCCACCTACCTGTCGGCACGAATATGGAGCCTTTCGCCCATATGGTCTTCACAATAATCGCATAGCAAGCGGATATTATCAAGGCGGGCACCGCAAACAGTGTAGCCGAGACCAAGCACATATAAATCTGCCAGGCCATTGGTGAGCCCAACTCAATCCAACACTGCGGATGACCCTGTATGAGCTTCTCCTCATAGAGCACCAGTATGGGTAGTGAGAAGAGGGCGGAGAGTACCCAAGCACCTGCTACCAAGTGACGCGCGCGTTTCCCTATAAGAAAGGTAAGATGTACACACACATACACGCGCGTTTTTTTTTTTTAGGCCCAAGTGCCAAAAGATTTTCCAATTAAAAAGTTTCTATGACCGAGAACTTACACGACTTTGAAAAGTTCATGGGATGTGTTATTGCATCGTATCTGTCAATGCTCATGGCCACGAGCACATAAGTGGAGGAGTATGTGACGCACACCTGCGAGAAACGGATGACCTTACAGGCCACATTTCCGGCCCGCCACGAGATTGTGATGCGCCAAATAATATCGGTCAGCACATTGAGCAGCCCAACGCACAGATCTATAATAAACAATTGATCGTATTGTATTACTCAGACTCTTGGCATATACGATCGCTCACTCATGCGACTCACCTGCCAACGCCAGCTGCTTAATGAAATAGTTCATGCGCGATTTGCGATTCTTGTTGATGAACATCACAAACAAAACCGCCGAATTTCCAAGTACAATAATGGTAAAGAGTATCCAGAGTACAGCAAATTGTTCTGTCTAGAGAGCGAGAGAGAGAGAGAGAGAGAGAGAGAAGATTGAGAGAGTTAAAGCGTTAGATTAATATGTCTATGATTTTTAAACCATTTTACTAACCGACCATAAAATTCATTGTCAACAAAGTGCTAAGAACGGAAATCACGCATAAAACTCAATTTAATATCAAGGCAATTTCAGAGACAACATTACACACATGCACATGTATATATATGTATATACTTATATGTATATACATATATGGATATATACACAGAGCCACATAAAACCACACACGCGTCTTTGTTTATGGCTCTTTAAATAGCCATAAAAATGATAGACACTAACTCAGGCGTGGCAAGTCGAGTTGAATCGTGGCCAACGGAGGCGTCTGCGCCTCAATGGCAGGAAGTGCCAGCGGAAGTTTGTTTTCGGAGCCAACCAGACACATCAACAACAACAACAACAATAACAGATGGAAAACACACATTGCCCGTAGTAATGATAGAAGGCAAACACCAAAAGTTGTTGCTTTCAATTGCTTGGGTATTGTGTTCGGTGCTCGGTACACGGTGAGGTAATTAGGTTTTTGCTGTATACTTTTAACAGGAAATTGAAGACGAAACCAAGTGCCAGAAGTACCACAAAATATAGCAAGACAGTCAGTCTAGCTTGGTTGTTTTTGCCTTTGCTTTGACATACGATTGCTTAGGCAACAATGTAAATCACTAAATTAATTTGTTATCTATTTAAATGAGGCGAAGCATGTTAGCCTAAGATATATTAATATGAAGATTAAAATTGATTGGGGTGGTAAACGAAACATACATCAATACATATGTTATAGTGCTTGCCCCTTTCCTGTATCAAATACCATGTAATCCTGTTTACAACGGTTTATACCACCTCTAATCAAGGTCGTAACTACCTGGTGTTTTGTGTGCACGCCTAACTATATTGAGGTCTCGCACCACCACACCAAAAGTAAACTTGCAGCAAAGAACTTGACGGTGTTGACGTTTGCTTTTTGCTGACTGCCAGCAGACTAGAGACGCCTGAGCTTATGCCACAACTTTTTGCCCAAAAAGCTTGATTCTGCTTGCTTGCTTTCTTTTTTTTTATATTTATATATTCTTGGCACACTGTGTTTCCGAGTCGCCCTTTGCCTGCCCGGCTCGCCGTTGATCATGTTGCGCAAATTGCCGTATAAATCAGCGAAAACGACAAATGAGCAGACACGGCCAGACAGAGCGGCTATTTTTACTCATTTTTTTTATTTAATAGAGAGGTATATGGATGTCTGCTGTCTGCTTTGTTTTTCATTAGTTGTCGGCCTCTAGCTTATTTTTCAAAAATGTGCCAAAAAGTATTTGTTTAAAGTATAACTTTAGGGTTTTTGACACTCAAGGGAAACTTGAGTTTGCTTTTGTTTTTTTTGCTAAGTTCAGCATCAATGACTGGATCATTTTATTAAAGCCTTTGGCTTTGTGGCCTAAAGTGCTTTGGCCGTTTCCTCGGAATTCTCTCGCATGACTTTGACAATTTTGACAATTTTACATAAGCTAGAGCGTCAAACAAAAATAAAAAAAATACAAGGAAAAGAAAGTTATTTGAAACTTTCGCCATTTAACGTACGTTCAGCTCTTGTGTCTTTTATTATAGCCCTCTTTTTTTTACATTTTATTCAAATTTTTTGTTGGCGGCAACTGTTGGCAAAATATTTGCGCTGTGCGAAGAATTTTGGTTATTTGCGGCGAGTTTATACATATATTTGTATAGAGTGAATAGATGCATGCGTTCCAAAAATTGATTTCCTGCCAGTTTCGCTTGGATTGTTATTATTATAATTGACAGACATCAATATTATTTTCTATTAGTACAGATTAAAAGTTGTTGCTGATCTCTAACTTTAATGGAAAGTCGTAAAATCTCAGAAGTAATAAACCTTTTCATTATATTTTGAAATATGATTTCCTTTGAACATTTGTGTGGAAATTGTTTTCCGAAACTCATTTGAAAATTTGTATTTTAGTAATATTTTTCACTCAAGCTCTTTTTTCTTCTATGCCGTGCTGCGAGCGTTATAAAAATGTAATAAATGGCACGTTGTAAGCCTTTTTTAATGACCAGATATTTTGGTTGTGTGTGTGTGTGTGTGTTGCCCTTTTTTTTATTTGTTGTTTTTTTTCTTCCTTTTTTGGCAGCAAGTCATTATGCCCTTTTCAATTTCGTTTTTCACCTCAAGGAAATTGCTTTTTTGTTGGCAGCAATAAAAGTGCGAAATTTAATTTAGAGCCAAAGGAGTTTTGGGCTCAGCCTAAAGGCAAAGCGCCTTAAAAACCAGCCGATAAGCAACGACCACAGCTACGACCACAAGTCCTTATTAAAGGGCAGTTTCGCAAAAAGGGCCAACGGGCCAAGTTGCAAGCTGCAATGCCAACAATAGCTGCCACCAGCCACTTGCCACCTGCTACCTGTTGCGCATCGATGTCTGGGGCCCCAACTATTATGTCTGATTATTAAGTGTGCCAGCCATAACAATGGCAGCCACTTGAGCCCGCGGCTGTTGCTGCTGCTGCTGCTGCTGTGGCATGTTGCGCTATGCTTTACCCTTTGCCTGGCCTTCGAGTAACTTAAAGTGCGCTTTATGTGGCTTAGCGTGGTTTAAGTTGCTTTGACAAATTTTAGCAGCTGCGAATCGCCAACTGCAGCAGCTAGATAAATGCTTGGCCACAGAACACAGCCAATGGCAAATTAATTTCATTCTACTGCAATACAATTACAACAATAAAACGCAAAAGCTTTGCCAACTGCTGTGGTTGCAGTTGCCTTTGCAGTTGCCGTCGCAGTTGCTGTGGCTGTCGCTACGCTTATAAATCAGCAGCTGTAGCCCACTAGTCCGCAAGGATTCTAAATCGCATGAAAATGGTGAATGTTTGCAGTTGACTATGAAGAAATGCGGCATGCTCTGTAACCCAGCTGGACTCGTTCTTTATCGCTGTTAACATTTCAATGCTGTTAAAAGCAGCTCACGCATTAATTGAAGGTCGCAGCGAAGCAGACTAGGCGTATGATTTCATGTTATGCTAAGAATTCGATAAATGAAAAATTAAGGAAAATAGCCATGATTAAATGCCATCTACAAATCATTTTAAGCTTAAGTTTTCATATATTCAAGTAAAACAAATTGTAGCTCGGGCTTTATTTTTAATCGATTTACTCATAGTTATATAAAGTCAAATGTTATGTAATTCACTAAAATTTACAAAACATTTTACATAAAAGATTTCCACGAATTATTGAAACAAAATGTAAATTTGTTTACATAACAATGATAAACTCAAATTGAATAGCCAGAGAGTTTCTGAGTAATTTATAAAATTCAAAAGCATACTATATAAAAAAGTAAGTTGCTGTTAAAATAAAACAGGCGAGGATGTTGCAGTCGGCCAGTAGCGACGCCATAATACTACTTCACGGTCGAAAAACTGGGTCTGCAGTACCTTAACTGTTAAGTTCTGGAGCTGTAGATCCAAAACATTGAAACATATAGTTTTTCCTGATTTTCCACGCCCTAGTACTTCTAGATGTCATGTCCTTAATATATATTCGAATATGTATTCTAAGCGTTAAGTATCTACCTTCAATAGTGGCGAATTAGCTTACATTCATATGGACAGACAGATGGATAGCAATACGGACTTTGTAAAAAAACAATATAATCTTTCACTTCGTGAAAAATTTTAAAATTGTATGATATTTAAAATGGAATTTTTGAATTGAACTTTTTCACTTGTTGGTTTGCTGTGCCATAAAATTAAGTATATTTATTTTTCCTATCCCAAAAAGTAAAAAGTGCTCGTAGCGGGCAAAATACTCTTAAATGGCTTACGAATTTCGCACGGCTATTAAATGAATAAGTTTTCAAGTTTTTGCAGTCGCAAAGCGAGTGCCTCATTGATATCTATGCAGGATCAACTTCAACTTTTTCAAGTTATTTCCCATTACTTTCGCCTGGCTGTTTTCAGTGTTTATTTTTATTGCACTTTTCATTAATACCGATTACGTTGTGCTCGAGTGCGGAATAGCGTGGCATAAAGTGAAATTAAATGGAATATTACGTATACGCAGCGTGCCAAGCTGGCTAGGATGGTCAGATAATAAGCAAAATAATGTCGTTGCCGTGGAAGCGAGCTATGTGGTAGCTTCTTGGCTCACAGCAAAGTTCAATGAACTCAACGCGTGTTTTGGTATTGAACGCTGTTTAATATTTAAGCAGCCGCATATTGTCCACACACACACAGACAGTAACACACATTCACACAAGCAAATACGGGATGATTCCGCAATGTAAGCGAATCTGTTAAGTAGGCATAAAAACATGCATTTGGGTCAAGCCGTGAGCATCAATCATGATTTTAATGGCTGTTATACGGACAACAATGGCCAGTCGTTGAGTTTTATGAACTATGCTCGAATCAAAGCCGCAAAAGCCAGCTAGGGGAAGAGTGCATGATGGCTGGCCATATGACTGATGTGAGCCACAGCCCCCGAAAAAGTGCGCTTTAATTCGGCTAATGGCGTACATTTTGTCATCAGCTGGCTTAAATCATTTCGTTTGGCTCACTGGCTGCGCATATTTGGCGTTGATGTTGACACAAATTGAAATTAATAAAGCGTTCTACCCCCCGTCGCTAGTCAACAACATACATAAGCTATGAGTGCGAGCGAGATGTGTTTGTGCTTGTGTTTGTTTACTTGACAAACTGTTGAGCGGCACTTTTGACAGCCGAGTGCGTAACGGTCACGAGCGAGCAAATGACTAGAGAGTTGGGCCGGGCAAGCAAAAGTGAAAAATGACCAAAATTTGGCTAACATAATTTTGGTTAGCTTGCTGGTCACAGCTGCTGCGGCTGCCGGAACAGTTGGGTCTATGCGAATTTGTGGCCAATGATAACATAAAGGCAAAAATGGCACGGCAAGTGCTGTCAGAATGCCATATTAGCCTAATAAAGGGCTGCTCTGTAAATTGTTGACTTGTAAAATGTTGTTTAAACCGGATTACATGTTGTAAATGTGGCGGGAAATCAGCTTTAATGTAGAAAATAAAATGGATTATTGTACAAATTGAAAATAATATAAAGTATATCAATTATTAAAAATAGTTGCATTATTTTTTTCTTCAACTCAAATTGAAAGTTAATCAAAGATTTTAGAAATTAAAAAAAAAAAAACATCAAATTTATTTACCGAAAGTCCTGACCAGCTTTGCCGAGGTGACCGCAAAAACACATCAATGAATTTATAAGCAAAAAAATTAGAATTTTATAGCAGAGAGTCGTAAATTCCCCAGCCAAACCACAAGATATTAATCAAATGAGCCGAGCATAAATCTAAGTGGAATGCAAAAGAAAAAAAAATTCTCTAAGAATCTGGAATGGAGTGCTGTAAAAGAAATGAAGGACATGAGGCATCATTGCTAACTGCTGTCGCTCTACTGGAATGGGCATAAATAGGTTCAGGGAGCGGAGCGGATCTGAGGGGCTGTACATATTTATGGACAGCACTGCGCCTTAAATAACATGAAAAAGCCAAATTAAATTTGCCAAAAATAGCTGGTAAATAAACATAACTTATGTACACGAACGAACATTTACTGGATTGGCCAGACAATGATAAAACAAAGGCGCAGTTGATATGGTTTTGTTCCATGTGTAGAGCAGACATCGAGTAGACTATAAATAGAGACACGCGTCTCGAACTATGCAAAACAAATTACAACCAAAAAGGCCAGCTAAATAGTGGAAGTGTGTGTGTGTGGCATTCACCCAAAATTACGTGTGTGTGTGTACTTTGGTAATTTACATAAATAACAACAGCAAGTAGGATACTTGGAGCCTGATCATGATAGTCGTGTTTGGGCAACTCGGGCAAAAGTCAAGTCAAGCATAAATTTGAATATTTTTTGGTTGTCTTTTGACTTTGAATTGGGTTCTGCTGTGGCTGCCCAGTGCTAATTAACACATAAGCAGCGGACACCCCCAGTCCAACAAAGGGTATATAAATATATATAAATATAAAAATAAATATATACATATATATATATTTCTAGTATATCTGTGCCAAATCAACTGAGCATGGCCTCAGATTTAGTTGCTGTTTCTAATCGTTTGATGTGTTTAGCTGTTTGTGTGTGGTCAGCAGTTGCTTGAGTTGCCACAGACTTAGAAGTCGTTTGTGTCTTGAGTGGCAGTTGGCAGAAGTCAAATTCTATTTCAATGCAAACAGTTTGAGTGCTCTGCAAGGAATTGCATGTTAAAGCAATGGATATCTATATATTTATTATTTTCTCTCTCGAAACTTATGAGTCTCGTATGGCTGAAAATAATGTTAGGACTGTTGTCTGTTGAAACTTCAAAATGAATGTTAAATATAGAAAAACCTTTCGTATTAGTTATTACTATATTCTAGTAATTCTGGTTCGTTTCTAGCATACCCACACCGTAGTCTATGCATATTTCTGAATTGTCCCTAATTATACAATACAGTCTCATAAAGCTGAACACTTTGTTGAGGTACATTTTTAGTTTAGTTGCAAAAGTTTTGTGCCTTGATAACCCAAATATCATTAGACGCCAACGCCAGTATCTTATTCCAGTGACTGGCAACTTCCTGCAGCCAAAACTCTTAGCTAACTTTTCGTAACTAACAAAAAAGTTCAGCGAAAGCAGTTTTAAGTGTGAAACATTTTTGCTTCAGGAGCTGGAGCTGCCAAAACCAACCGTAATAAAGTGTATTGAAGTGTTCGCATTCTTGAAGACCTGTCGCCTGTATTTTGGCTTTGTCAACTAACAAATTTAATTACGGTCTGGCTGGCTGGCATAGTAGCACCTTGTGATTAACCAAAGGACTAAGATTTTACTTTTACTAGCCAGAAGAAACCGCGTTCGACCAGAGCTATTCGCTGCAAAACAAAGTTTGTCTTAATTTGAAATTCCTCGACTGGCAGTTGTCAAAGGATGAAATGGGAACAAAAAGCAAGCACAGAATTGTAGACAAATACAAATACTTACTCACACACACATACGCACACATTGGCAAACACGTATATAAGGCAACAAAAGCGGAAAATACGAACTAGCTAACGGAAATGCAGCAGCTTTATAAGGAAACAGCTCCGACAAGTTGGTAAGTTAGAAAAACAGATAGCAGACGAACGCGCTGCCAGCAATGCATTCCTCTTACTTGCGAAAGGCAGTCAAGTGGCCCTGGTCGCAACTAAAACTAGACGCCCGAGTTGTTATTTCTGATTTTGTTGGTTTTACAGTTTACGGGTGCTCAGCTGCGCCATGCACCGTATAGCTGCAATGGACGCCACTTGGCGGCTGACTGTGATTCTATTTAAAGCTAACCATTCGCAAATGTTGCCCCTCAGTTCGTATGCTTGCCCCTTCTCTGGCTGGGCTGTCAGAACAAGTAATTTGGTGTGTAAATGAAAAATGTGTGGCGTGTTCGTGTTATGCAAATTGCTGCGGCTTTCTTGCCGCTGAGGGATTGACTACGTGTTGGCCCTTGGCCCTGATACTTAAACTAAAAGAACAAAAACCAAAAAACAAAGTTTGGCTTCCTGGAATTTAGGTACTTAAAATAAACTGTTATAAGTCAGTATCTTGTTGGGCTGTACACTAATGACTAAGTTAAGAACTTTACTGTTCAAACTATAATTAAATTTGAAAGCGAACTGACGTTTAAGTTTTGATGTAAAAATTGAAATTCTAGTTTTTTAGATAGGGTGAATTATGCTTGATGAAGTTTTTTTCGTAATCTTAACAGTTTTGAAGTTTTAAATAATGAACTGATTGTTTAAAATAGAATGCAAAATGAAGACAAAGCAATTACTTTTCAGGAAGACACTAAGAACGTTCAATGTTACTGAGAAATGGTTGGTGTGCCAAAAGGAAGGAGACTTAACTAACCTTTGCTTTATTTTGTTTTTAATATATTTTCTCATTTCAAATATATCAATTTAAAACTTGAATACGGGTTTTTCACAATTTTATTCTCACCCATAAGTTTGATTAAGTTGAATGAAAATTAGTCTAAAGGAGTCAAAATACAATTAATTGAACTATGCTTGACCGATTTTTAATGCTAATTAGTGAGAAAAGTTGCAAAAGAGCATACCATTTTCGCAATCAATAAATACCGAAGATAATTTATATCAAGAGCTGTTGGAGAGACAAATCACACCACTTTATTGAATATCACATATGTACATGTTGTCGGGCTTGGCTCACATTACGACTACGCAATGTGTGATGCTGTCAATTGACACAGAAACCACAAAGTGAAGCAAGTTCTCTAATTACAATGTAAACGGTTGATTGAAAAAAGGTTATCGTGTATAAAATGCGAATCAAATGCAATAGTAAATGTCTTAATGTGCAATGACTGTGTGTGTGCGTGTGTGTGTCTGAGTGTTTGATTGTGTGGGCGGGCATTATAAAGTGCTTTGTGTCAAAGGCAAAAATGCATGGACTGTACGTGCAGTGCAAACCAAATGTAAGCACGCACTTAATCATTTATGCACTCGCACATATACAAAGTGACATTGTGTCTGCTTATGTGAGTCTGTGTGGGTGCGTGTGTGTGACATTGCGCACGTACAGAGCATCGAGGCGTACGCGACTTTTACACGCGCTAGCAGCATTTTACTTTTAAGTTTCTATTTCTTTGCGCAACTAGCAACATTGCCATTAAAGTATATTATGTGGCAAATGACAAATGCAATGTTGAAAGCAGCTGGAAACCGAAAAGCGAATGCACCACTGATGCATACGTTGGCCATACACATTCAGCATTAATAAAGTTTAACATGAGCAGAAGTTGGCTGACAGATTTTGCCACTACTCATCAGCTGCATCACACAGAGACGTCAGCCCCATCCCATAAGCAGCTGGCAATGGCAATGAGCACTCGGTTTTCTAAAAGGGGATGTTTGCTCCAGTTTCTTAGAATTGTATAAATGATGTCAGCAAGTCCACCCGACATTCCCCTAAAATTTGTTTCGTTTGGTGCATTTTATTTCGTTTGCTTCTTTTCAGCTTTTATTTTGGTATGTTCTTCCGTCACTTTGATGTGGCTTATGATGGCTTTTGAGTAGGTGTGGAATACAAATAAACTATCAGACAGCATTCAATTCACAACCAGATGCAGATTTTATGTATTTCGTAATAAATTAAATTTCCAGGCAGTTGATTACGAGCTGGTCATGCCTGAAATGATAAACAACAAAGAATGCAAACTTCTGTCGTAATTAAGATGCTGCAAATTAATTGAAATCAGTCCCAGATTGACTTGGATGCAGGCGGATAACACTGCAAACTTTGACTACAAAGTTGTAAAAGGAAAGTGCAGCAGGGGAGAAAATATTTATCTCGTCAAAATGTACATTTATGCAAAGCTCCATTGAAGAGAATGGAATCGTGCTAAATATCTTTAGTACATTTATAATTATAGAATTAATTGAAAGAGAAATTTCATAAACAACAAAATGTTCAATTTGATCATTAACGTAATGCAGAGAAATATTATGAAAATATATATGTATATATATGTTTTTCATTTCGTATAGTTTGAGGTCTAGACATTGTAGTCGTTTCACACTTGATTTAAATTAGAAATGGTTTTATTAAAAAAAAAAAGAAAAACAAATTACAAACATTAAATACTTATGAGTACCCGCAGTTAATCAGTTAAATTGAATGAGCTCATTACTTATTTAAATAGTAAATATTAAATATTTATCAGTTGATATATTTGGCAAGCTCATGGCCTGGGGTAAATGCCCTTTCTATATTTAAATTTTCTTTGCTGGCTTCATTAACTCCCAAGTGCCGCGTAATAAAAACACAATTCATCATCATGAAATTTGTTTAAGTCATTCCATTTAATTTCATTTAAAGCGCCCGCAATTCAGTGCATACTTTGGTGCGCTGTCAACTGCTGACGTTGACCCAGTTCCAAGGCACTCGGACTGTTCCTCGGGCTCAGTGTGCCACTGACGAGGTTTTATTTGGTTCCTTTTTTTCTTGTTTGCTCGGCTCGCACTTGAAGTTCACAGTCGGGTTGAAGCTCTTCGCTTGTATCTCGAGTATTTGCTGGGTATAAATTTGCTGTTCTTTGTCGCCTCTGCATTTTCTCATTAAGCGGATTACGCGCTTGCACAATAGCCGCCCAAGTGGGTTGAATGTTTTGCTCAGGTTCGGGCTGCTCTTTTTATGCCACTTTGCCTGCAATTTGGTATTACTTATTTTTAGTGCACTCCAAATTCTGCTGCAATTATCTGGGCTGGTGGTCCTTAGGCGCGGACTTCAACGCTTTGGCCATTTGCATAATGTACAACTTGCGCTCGCGTTTCTACAGCTACTTTTCTTCATTTTTTTATTTTGGATCTTTTTTTACGATTTTTCAAGTGCCCCTGGGTCGCGTCTGCAGTTTTTGTTCCATCTACCCTCGACATGTATTTTTTTGATTTTGTTTTCGTTTGCTTTTCAGCGACCTTCTGCCGACTGTTTGTTAGTTTCTTATAGCTGCATGCACCTAGACAAAACAGCAGGCGACTGCGTCATGGATTATCTCTGTGTGTGTGTGGGATGTGTGTGCGCTCGTGCGCTTCCGTTTCCGGGAAAACTTGTAGCGTTCTTGTGTGCGGCCTTACTTGTGCATGTTTCTCATACGCAGCGTGGCCGCACTGAATGGCTGTAAAACTGTAATCGACTCGGTCTATGCAAAATTTATTGTTGGCGGCTGCCTGCTGCTGCTGCTGCTGCTGCTCCTGCTTATGAATGCAAATTGTCATTGCTTCGTAGTGCAAATGTTTTGCAGCTTTTCCCACAGTCTTTCGTGCAACATATTTTTTGTTTTGTCTGTTGCTTCCTGCCACATGCAGTGAGTGGCATTTTGTGCTTATGAAATGAAATTAAATTTCGTGTTTCATTTCATTTCTACATTTACAACTGTCAAGTGAGTGCTATTTTGAAGTGAGTGTGTGTGTGTTTATATGTAATTGTGCGGTGGTGTGACTGTGTGTTTGTGTCGGTTTATGTGTGTTGTGTTTGTGTCGCACTCCGCGTCATTGTTCTATGTGAGCTCTTATCGCGAAAGCTTTTTGTTTGTGTCCGCTTAGAGTACAAAGCGCAAATGTCGCCTTGTGGCTTTCATTAGGGCAACTTCCGAAATGATTAGAAATAATAAAAATATCACAAAAGAATCGTGTACATTTATTACTTGCGATAGCGCCTTTGGCTGAATCCCTTTTTGTGCGTGGGTATATGACATTTGTCAAGGTCGTTTGGAATTGATTAAAGATCTTAAGAATTTTAGCATTACATGAATTAGTAGAGTCTTTTTTCTATTTCTTCATAAACCTTTTTGTTATTATATACAGACATGTCCATATAATTAATTTTTTTAATACACATTCTTTTGGAAAATCTTATTTTTATGTTAGTTATTTTATGAAAAAATAATTTGATGCAGAGTAAAAAAATATAGAATAGTGCAAATTCAGCTTATATAGTTTTCAATTTAGTTCTTATCCTTCTGCGTTATTATTATATCAGAGTAACACAAAATACGTTTTCAAAGTTCAAAGAACTCTTTTCAATTTGTCATATAAAGTAAGCACGTGTGTTGATGTCTATCATTTCGGTATTGTTGTCTGTGTATTAAAGTACAGTCCTTGATTCAGTTCCGTTCACTCATGTTATTTTAACAACAGTTTCCTTAGCTAAAAACAAATATCAATAATCATTGGATACGAACACATTTGTCAACAGACAGGACATCAGATATGTCTTCAGGCATTGCTTGCGTTTCATTGAGCAGTTCACAATGATTACAATAACAGCACCGAGCTGCCAAAATAATTGTGGATACGATGCTCTATTTCTATGCTCCTCTCTCATTCCATCATGATCTGCTCCAGCTCTTCAGCCGTCTGCAGTTGCTCCCAGGCAAGCATGCAAAATACAAATCAATTAGGCGTTAAAAAGAAAGCACAAAGACGAAAAAAAATCCCAGTCCCAAGGCAAACAAACATCCTGGCATATCCTCACATATGCTTGTTAAAGTCTGCGTGCTCGTTTGTCCTGTTTATTTGCTGCTCAGCTGCTCAGCAGCTTCATGGAAGCCCATGGCGACGCCTACTTAATGGCTATCACTGAAACGCTATTAACGCCAACTTGATTTATAGCAATTTAATTTTGTTTCAATTTGCCCATGTTCGAGTATTTTATTCCACAAATTATGTGCAGACACGACTGAGGCGTGGCCAGCGCTTAGCTCAATCGTCGTAGGCGTGGGCAGAGTCCTGATTATTTATAGCAAAGGGCCGCATGATTTACACCAAACTGAAAAGTTGGACAAAAGTTTATTTGCAGATTGCACAAGAGCTTTTATTGCTAGACAATAAAATCATATTACGCTGTTTCGGATTTTTCTTTAATTTGTTTACTTCTTTGATTTTTATGTGTTTTTTATAGATCGCCTTTACGCTACTTAGAGCTATTAGGCGGCTGCCTGCCTCTCGCATTGCTGAAAATTGATTTAGCAACTGATTTTCATTTGCTTTTGCCTTTAATCCTCAATCAAGTGCTCAACAAGCGTTTCTAGCATTTTCTGACGAAAAAGAATTTCTTTGAGCTACAGTAGACTTTTTTTTAACTTTTGTAAACTACAAGTTTTTATTTTGTTGCCTTTTACTTAAGTTTATGCATGTATGCATAGTTTGAGGAGCGCGGGAGCGGTAACTTTTGACTGCTCTGTTCGACATATAAAGTTGCGCATTTGAGTCACGTCCCAAGCCTTGACTCAAGAAACATAATACATTCTCGTTAAAGCATATGATGAGCTGTAGCAACAGCTCTTGCGGTTTAATGTGAGTTTTGTTCTTTGGAGGTTCAAAGCGGTATTGATTGATTCTTTGTTGAGTAAGTGAAAACATATTTCAATTTTTAATTAAATTTACAAATTGAAATATATTTATAAGTTAAATATTAAAATAAAGTCTAAGTAAAGTCGTCGTATAATGATTGCTTTTTTAATTCATTGCCTCATTAAGTAAAGTGAACTAACAAAGCTTTTAAAGGCAATTAATTTAGAGATGCTTTAATTTAGAGATTCTACAAAATGTGTATTTATTAGGTTGGTAGCGGTGTCACAGCTTGTTACACACAATCAATTGATGCTTTAAGCAAGCATCGAGGGGTTGCTGGCAAAGTTTGCAACCCCTTTTAATTGAGCACATCAGCCAAACATAAACATAGGGTTCAAAGTTCAAGCGTGACAAATAATCCAACAATTAACTTTAACAGCCATTTAGTACGATCCAAGCACTCCGGACCACTCCATGGAAATATATTTGTGAAATTAACACTTTCGCTCATACTTGTGCCTCAACTTCTGATTGTTGTTCTTGTTGTTGTTTGTCTGTCGTAAAGTTCGACAATATATCCTTTACGTGATGAGGGGTCTAGCTGGCTAAGAGAGCCAAGAGATGCCTAAGGCATCAAGGCGCAAATTATTGCAATTAGTTGTAAAAGTCATTTCGTTTATTGATTTTCTGGGCCAAGTGACACTTGAAAACTTGAAGAATGAGCCCGTGCAGGCTTACTATAAAAGTGTCAAATAGAAATGATAGAGGCAGCCGGCCCAAGACCAAGACCCAAGCACATTGAACCAAAGACAGCCTGGCGTATGAGCATTGAACTATGGCATGAATGTCCGTGCTAATGCACAGATAATAAGCTGCCAGAAGTCAGCGATGCTGAAAAGTCAACAAACGTTAAAATGAGATCGAATAGCCACATTAAAGCACATCTTCAGCAACACGAATACACACGGAAGTGCATTGACATTGAGAGAGTATATGTGTATAACAATAATAATATTTCATAAGGCTCTGGTACGACAATAACAATCATTGCGGAATAATCGAGAGCACGCACAGCGACCGCTGAATTGACGAGCTGAGCTGGACACGAATACATCCTGATGGCAACAAATCCTAAGCTTTATAAATCGCCCCTCTCAAACACGCACATAGAGACATGCATACATACACAGTTTCATACATACATACATACAGAGCAGGCGACGTGCCAGATAAAACTGTTGTCAAAACGTATTTTATGGCGGACTGAACCCTGCGGCCTGTGACATTGCATGTTGTGTGGCGTTCTTCATGGAATTGATGCTGCGTCCATTTATTAACTTGGCTAAGAGCAAATAATGCTGTTAGCTCATTTTTTCGCTTGCTTGTTCCTCCCATGGGCCACATTGTCAGCTTTCAGCTTTCAGCATCCACATGGGCCACTTCATTGCCCGATGTCCTCGTGTCAATTTTGTTTTGTCAACAAAGGCATCGGGCTAAATGCAATTAAAAGCCAACTATGTACGTCTGTGGCTGCCGTCTTGAAACATTCCTTAATTTGTGTTAAAGCACTGCAAGTGTAATTAATGCCACGCCCTTGCCCACCTCACTCACACATGCTTATTTACTGGCCAAATTCTTCAAGTTATATACAATAAATAATCCAAGCGCAGCCTCGCCTGTCTGGGTTATCGCCTACGTCCCCAGTCACTTGTCCTTGTACAAAATCGACGCTGGCAAACCGCTTAGTGCTCCACACGCACAATTCTGCTGCCCACTGCCACCGACCGCATTGCCGACTTGTGGCAAATTAAATTGTTAAAAGGGGGAGCGGCAACGTCCCAGTTGCCCAGAAATCCACCAACTCACAGCCCTTGGTTAATGATGTCGCTTTGTGACCGCTAAGCGTTTAACCTTCAGACGCTGCGTCGTCGTCGAGACACGTGATAAATGTTGAGCATGCACATACACATATCAGATATATATATGTTATATATGGGTACAAGTCTAATTCTTATATAACATTTACATTTGCGTTTTCAGCAATGATTTTTATGCATGCTTAATTATGCTTGAAAAGTAAGCTTAAGACAAATTTTCTTGCTAGATTAACGCTAACTGGGAGCGAGTCTATATAAGATTAGCTTTAACAGAAAAGTGTATATAATATATAGAATTTATGCAAATATATCAAGTCTATAAAAAAAGGAGAATAATTTTTCGATCGTATAAGTTAGTACTTCCGAGTTGCCAATGAACTCTGATAAAAGAATGAAAATGTAATTAAAACTTTTAACATTTTATACATTCCATAAACAGTTAAAGCTAAAGCCTTACAACACCAAAGTTGGCTAAGGGCAATAGCGTCCGTTGGAATATTATCATGTAAACACTTATAGAAATCTCATATATTTCCTATTGTGCGAGATGCCCGACAAAGTCTACATTAATGTTGCCTTTTGATGGTCACATTAGCCAGAGGTCGCAATTGTTGTAGCTATTCAAAGCTTATAAATATATACACATATATATATATATATATATATATATATATATATATATATATAATAATAAAATACGCACATATACAACACAACATGACGTCGCACAGGGCTGGGCTAAAAATAAAAAAAATAAAGAAAATGTGGATTATGAAAAACAAGCGCTTTGAGGCCTTGAGACGATGGGTGATGCAGAAGGTTCAGCAGGCTCAAGGTATATTGAGTAACGACTACCAGGGTCATTAGCGCCACTCACACATGTCTCAGACTGGTCAAAATCCTTGGCCAGCGGGCACTTTTGTCTGCTGAAACAAAGGGCCAACTGCTGGAATTAAATTTTTAAAGCCAAGCCAAGGGGATAGATAGAGAGGCGTGTGTGCGTGGGTGTGCAGCTAGTAAATAGCCTGGACATGTGCTGCCAAAGTAGCTAAAGGAAAATTTCTGGAGCTCAGCTCACAAACAATGCGAGTTGCTGCGTGTGCGGCTGCATAATATGCTTCGATTTTGCCAACAAACAAACATAAAATTCCGCAATGTTTTTGTTTTTGCTCCCGGCTAATCGTGCAAGTGTGCTAGTGTGCGTGTGTGTTTATGTGTGATTGAGGGGAAGCTAGAAAGCGTGTGGAAAAATCCAGCAACTAGCAAGGCAAAGCTTTTCGCACATGAAACGAAATTGTTGCCCATACCAGCAGCTAAACTGATAGCCAAGCATGAGCAAAGCCCCTGGTTTGAGTTGGGACATACACAGATACTTACATTGCAATCCGTTCGAGCTGGCCATGGTCAGCATTGGCTGCTCGCCGATTTGGCGTGAGCTGTCATATTTGACTTTGTCTAACCTTTTGGACGCCTCATACAGAGTGTGATGCAGTTGTAATTGGCATATCTGTGTCAGAGCCATCAACAGCTCAATGTGCCAAGATTAGCCCCCAGGGCATGGCCTTGCCAATGTGTGAGCATGGACTCCATGTTGACGAGCTTTAATGGAATCTACTCTCTATGACTCTATACAGGTTATTGGGCTGATTTAATCAACATTTGATTTACTTTGCATAGTTTCAGTCAACGCTTAACTTATTTCTATATGATCCAAGCTCACATGGCATATGATTTGTGCGAAGCATACGTAAGCTTCTTAATTTAAACGCAATATACAAATAATGTTGTACCCCACATTGTGGGCTACTAAGCTGCCAAAAACTCTTAAGCATTGCCAGCCTACGTGACATATGCGGAATGTAAATTTTCAACTTTAGTTAGTTAATCTCTTAAGAATTTGTGCTACTTGTGCATGTCTTTACTGTATAACAAATGACTTCATTTAGTTTGGTGATTTATTTGCCTTAAGTGAAGCCCACTCACGAGCATTTGTCACATCGGTCAAGTCGAGTTCACATTTAAACTATTCAAATTTCAAATCAGTCTTAACTAAGCCGGACCGAAATATGGCACCAAGAAAATGTTGCTCGCTCGCTAAACCCTTCTTATCCTTTTATTCAACAGTTGAGAATGGCTCAAGAGCTAAATTTCTGTCGCTGAGATGTCTAGGCATCTGATTTATTAATAAAAGGATTATTTATTTTGAATTTTTGGCTGTCTCTTGTTCCGTCTAGGGAATATAAAAATTTCAATATTGTTATTTTTAGCTGATGCAAATAGAAGAAAAATGTTCCCTTAAACAAACAGATATTAACATCTACTATCGAGTGCACTCGACAGACCATTTGTTTGATTTGCCTAAACCAATAGAAATAGAAAAATATTTGGTTTGTGTGTGAAGCACGCCAAAACCATTTCGATTGTCAATATGTCACAAATATTAAATATCTGTGCAAGAAGTAAACTTATGGTTCGTTGGAAGAGCGTCCTGTTGAGACGAAGATGAATTATATGCTTACCCTTGCGATCCTTTTCTTTATAGGGATACTGTGATGGGCGCACATAAAAACTAGCACTCAAATCAATAAGCTGTTGGCATTTGTAGCCTACGACTGCTTTGATTCTATTTTTTTCCTTTCTTTTTACAACTCTGTCATTGTTAGACCGTCAGACGGGTGCCAAGGTTGAGGGTTTAACTTTACTCTTTGTCGGCCATATGCTGTCTGTGGAGCTATGTATGTGAATCTGGCTCCTAACTTATTGTGGTGCTCATTTAAATAGATCCAAATTTATGGCAAACACACACACACACACACTTACATACATACACTTTGAGCGATTGCAAACGAATGTTGGTTGGGGTATTTGGCAAACGTCTTGGGTTTAAGGCTATTTCCGTTTTAACAATGGCTGCTCGTTGGCGTGATTTATACGATGGCGCGTGTGGAGATTTCATTACACGTTGCATGCCATGCGTGCCACACTTGTCGACGTTTGCCTCCCTCGACTTTTATGGCAAAAGCAAGAAAAAACGGAAGTTTAGTTTAATCGAAGTTGTTGTTACGACTTGCGACCGCTGATTGATTGCCCAATTGATAAGCCACGCCGCCTGGCATGCAAATTAACTTATAGTACGTCGCCCACTCTGCGTCCCTTTCTCTGAGTCCCTCTCCACTTCGTTTCTAATTTGCAGCTGCGAAACAAATGACATTTGCTAACATTCTGCCTTATTATTGTGCGTTGTCATTCTATCCCACAAAGCGCTTCGTGCCGCTTTCAGCTTGCGTAAAATTCAAATTTGTACCAAACAAAAACATGGCAACAGCTGCCGACTGTGACCCCAGCCAGCGTCAAGAGTTTTGTCTGCCTTCGTTCTGTTCTGTTTGATTTTGCGGCAAGCGAATAAAAAAAACTTTGCAGTTTGTAGCCAAAGTCATTCACATGCATTCCAAATGCGAGGGTGGTATGAAAAGTATACACTTCAAATGTAATTATAAAAGATTATGATGTCGATAATATATATATGTGATGTGATGTGATATATGATATAATTGAGGACTTATTACTATATTTTTTTAGTAATAAAAGAAAAATTGTAATGTCATAGAGTCTTTGACTTCTATACTTTATAAAAAATAAATATTTTAATCCAAGGGTTAGAATAGAAAACTTGTTTAATACACATTTAGTTTGGGGAATTAAATATTTAAAAATATTAATAATATATCCAAGTGATATATGTTATATAAAAAGCTCTTGCTTTTCAATCTACCCTCGTATTGCTTCTTTACAAAATCAATTGAAGGAAACAAAAAGTTTATATAAAATGATTTTTGGCAGCCCTATTGCAGCTTGTCCTGGTTTTCAATGCATAAATTAGTTGATTGCGCGGAGCGCAGATGAGCTGACTCACAAGACAATGGCAAGCTGGAGCTCTGAGATATTTTTATTGTATACATTTCTTGGCTACCCACCTCGTAAAAGTAGAACGAATTCAAGTTGTCCAATTCACCCGCATATGGCGACGTCGAGTTGTCGCCTGCTGCTGTTGCTGCTGCCTGGAAATCGTTGCCGGGCGACGTTGTTGTTGCTGCTGTTGCCGTTGCTGTTGCTGATGTTGCCGCTGCTGCTATTGTCGCCGCTGTCGTCTGGGCTGCACTCGCGGTCGTTGGCGTCGGCGCCAGCATCACGTGTGAGCTCGCAGGTGTAAAATATGTCAGATTAACTGCAGCCTCCACAACTGGCGCTGCGACTGTTGTGCCATTCAACGTCAACTGGCTGCCATTGGTCGCCTGAGGGGGTGGCAGCATACCCGACGACACGGAGGCCAGCGTATAATAGAATGAGCTATCGAAAAGCCTCAGATGCAACATGCCGCTCGTTGTTTGTGCCACAGCTTAGGTATGAGCCATAACGTTCAGACTGTTGCTGTAATGCAAATTTGAAAAATTCATTAATACAGTCGCAATGCATATTAAACACATTAAGTGCAATGACAATTGCTCTGTCATAAGAGCTGTTAAGCTTTTGTATATAACACCTCGTCATAAATCCACAGCTGCATAATAAATACTTTAAGCACTTGCTGGCATTATGCCAAACACTTGCCCCACGGCTGACATGGCGCTTGTCTGGGGACTGGGATTGGTTTTTGGTTTCGTTTCGTTTGGATCTGGGTACCAGCCGTTGCCTTCAAGTGTGTGTGTGTGTGTGTGTGTGTGTGTGTGTGTGTGTGTGTGTGTGTGTTCGTATTTTTGTGTATTTGCCTGTTTAGCTGGATTAATTTCAGCTCAGGTCGTGTACAGAACCTTGTTATAAATGTGGCGCCGTGTGCGACTTTTGTAGGTGCCAAACTTTAGCGCTCCAGAATGATAAGGGTACGGATTTTCAAAAATTGCCTCTGCCTAATTCCCTGCTAAACTTTCTTTAAAGCCAGGGTAGGAGTGAAAAAATTAATGACAAACTTTTTAATATATAAAATATGGTTTTGGCATTGAAATTTGTTCTATTTTTATGGGTTTTAAAGAAATTAAATAAATAAAAATTTAATTAGGTACAAACGAATTAAAATTAATTATACAATTAATCATACAAAATATATGTATATATGTTAAAATATAAATTCATGTCTAGCATGCGCTGAATTTACTTATCAAAATGACATAAAAAATTGTGGAATTTCAAAACTAAATAAATAAATTTCTGTCCAGCTCTATAAGAGATGACAGTCATGAGATAGTCTCATCTAATTTTTCTAGATCGATTATATGAAACGAAACAAAATCTTCTAATTATAAACTGACTATTGGCTATATGAATGCATATAAATCAATCACTAAGAAAGTTTTCTGCTCAGCGGGTTGGAAAAGCACGTATCAAAGAAAGATTATCAGCACATTGCTAATTGAATTAAATATATGCATGTCTTGACCCCAGCGGACATGAAACGGATTGTTAGATTGCTCATGGCTGATAACAATAACTTCAACAATTAGCTCTTGTTGGCAACAATGGCAATGTCCTGGCAACACGCACGCCTGTGCCTGGGCCAACAAAAGGACCTTTTGAACTTTTTGCGTGGCCTTAAAACTTGTGCATATGTGACTCTGTCTGGCTGTCTGTCTGTCTCTTGCTGACTGTGCGTGTGTGCGCGCGTTTAACTGTCTGATGTGACCTTTGACAGCGACTTAAAATTAGAATCACTCCAAAACGTCAACTTATTAGCCAGAGGCTGCCTGGCTCAACGTGCCTTAAGTTGCCAAATAAATTTTATTTAAAGCTTCAACAATGTTTGTGACCAGCTATGAAGCCAGCTAATGTGGGCACGCAACTATTTTGCCAATGATATATTAGCACACGTACAGCTCGAGTGTGAGTTTGTGGCTTTTTGACACCTTCAATTTAGTCGAGTGGCTGCTGCTTTGGGGCGTCTGAGGCGTGCCCACATGTCGCCACTTTCGATGCTTATATATTTATCACTTTTTATTGCATTTTACATGTGCATAGTTTCTCATTTGGCACATGGCCAACAAATACTTTGCAGCCGTCTGTTTTGTGTTTCGCATGTGCCAGCCAGCCCAACCCATCGCACCACCTCCCACTCCACTGGCTGCTGTAACGTGGCGCCTTTGTGGTTGCTGCATTGCATAAAATAATTACGTGAAATGTGCTTCTAAAATGTCACTTAAAAGGAAAACGCTTTGAAGTACAACACTTTAAAGGTATATCAAATATGATATATTGCGTATACGCAGCGTTGCCGTCTGTTCTTCTGCCATATAAAATGGCGCAAAGTTTGCACTGCCAGCAAAATGCAAACAATTTTTTGTTGCAAGCTTAATTTTGTTTTGTTTTTTTTAAAATAATTCGGCTTAATACATTTTTTCACAAGCTGCTTACAATAGCAGTTGCCTTCTTTGCACAGCTCGTGTGCAGCATAATTCAGTGCCATATTCGTTGCAGTTTTTGAATATGGATATTAATTTGGGACGATATCATATAAATTGAAAAATGATCAATGACTTGAAACAAATTTGATGTATTGGAGTTATAGAATTTCGTGTTCGTGTTCATCCAGACAGAGAGATATATTGGGCTAGATCAACTCTTTATTACTCTATTCTAATCTAAGAGGAGTCAAATTTATAACAAATAGCAAGGGAGCTTATAAAAATGAAAATAACGACTCTATTCGTTTGTCTTATTAAAAAAATTGGATGCTTCAAGACATGGCTTGAATTGAGAAATATAAATTGGTATTTTGAACTCGAGTCGGTTCGTTGGTCTCCTTGACTTCTACATAAAAATTTGCTTTATGCCTATGTAAATTGAGAAAATCCTTAAAAATAAAATAATATAATCGGCTCAACCCATTTGGACTTTGCATAAGCAGTTTGGCATTTAAGTTTAAGTCTATTGCAGATGCTGCTGCTGCTTCTGCCGCTGCTGCTGTTTGTGCTAATGCGCATTTAATTTGCATGCAAAATGTCTAAAATATTCGCCAAAGCTTCTGTTCATGGCCTAGACACGAGCTGAAGCTAACGCGCCATCGAGAATTTGATTTTATTTGTTTTGCTATACGCTTTGGTTCAATTTGATTGACGTATTTTGACTAAGCTTTCAGCCAAAATGCAGACAGTTTCAGACAATGAGAAGCCAAATTCCTGTGCTGCGACACTTTTCTTGCATTGGTTTTATTTATTTCTTTTTTCTTGGGTTTTTTTTTTGTTTGTCACAATTGGCGCTGCCATCAAGCCACGTTCAATTGGACGGGGCAAATCAGTGGCAGTGGCAGTGGCGCAACTTAATGCAGGACTTGCTTTTCCTGCCTCGAGCGTTGAATGAGCAGCTTTCAAAACTGCTTCTTCACTTGACAGGGCGAGAGATTGAGAGAAATTGAGAAAGGGCAATGTATAGTCGAGCTTGTGGCATTTGCTACGCCAATCCGACAATTTGAAAATCTGACAATCTGACAATCTGACAGCTTAAGAGCTGACACTTTCGCCTTTGTTAGTTGCAATGTTGCTCTTGAATCATATAACCCGAATGCACTGCCAGCAGGAGCAGCATCTGCTGCTCTTCCACATGACTTTACTGCCACTTGCTGCATATTTATGCTTTGTTTTGCTTGCGCTTTTGATTGTGACCGCCATTACATTTAAGCCATTACGTTGTCTGCGCCCAGTCACAGAGCTAGAGCACATATTGTCCGGCAAGTGACAGGACACGGCGTGGCGTCGCCATCCTGCCACGAAATGAAAAATTGATTCCACTGCAAAAATACGAGCATGGCCTGCCCAGTGCACAAACTTTATTGGGTCAGCAGACCCAGACCACATTGCGTTTGTATTTCTTTTTTCTATTTGTATTGCATTGTTTCTCTACTCATATTTTTTAGCTTATGCCTTGCTCAGTATATTTTGCGTTATGTTTATGGACGGGAGCCGGACGGGGCCACCCCTCGCCCTCCTTTAGAATATTGCGTCACATGTGCAATTGCAGTTCATGGCAATCAGCACAATAACGACACAAATTTAGTATTTCATTTCAATTTTATGGAGCGTGACGTGTGCATGCCACATAAAGGATAATTGGCAGTCGAGTATGCCATGGAGACCCGCAAGTGCATTCACAAAAATAAACATTTTAACTGCAGCAGCTTTTTTCGCATACATTTTGTTTGCTTTCCAGCAAAAAGCATTCATATTTGAACGAGCTGATAGTCAAACATACTAAAAGATGACATTGTCAAATTGACTTTGTTTCTTTGTTTTTTTTTTCGACCAGACTTAAAGAACAGTTGAAAACTTTTTATGCTTGCAATCAATCTGGTCTACAAAAGTTATGAGTCACTCTTGAAGCCACAGTAAGTAAGAGTACTTGCGTCGTGAAGTACAATGCCCTAAAGCAATTGTTTAGATGTTATATATGTTTAGATGTAATTAGATATTTGACTGAAACATTAGATTTTAGACTCCGTTTATATTTTATAATCAAATATGATATTGAGACAAAATATGATACTCCTCCCGAATTTTTATAATTTAATACTAAGAAAGTTGCAAATTGTTTTTGTTATCTGCTTTCTTATTACTCGAAGGTCGTGGCTGCTGTGCAATTGCTTTATATATCCAGTTGTTTAATGGTAAATAGTCTCAGGGAAAAGTGCCAGACAAAATTAGTCTGGCGTACAGGTCGTTAATGTGACTGTCGCGCATCTTAAGTAGCCACTAATTTAAAATCTAACTGACAGACGAAAATAGTCGCACGTAATTCCAAATAAAGCCTTTGGTATATTTTCGGTGAAGCGGCTCGCAATGCCGTCTCGTTGGCAGCAGCCAATGAAATGTTCAAATACGCTGTAATCCAACAGCGAGAGGGTATATTGAATTTAATGGCCAACTGAAGAAGTTTTTTACTTGGATTTTTTCGGTTTAGTATAGTTTAAAATGTTTCTGAACTAAGTTAATTCTTTTCACTCACAATTCTTTAGTTTTGGCTACTGTTGTTCAACCACTTTTCTTAAAGATCATGCTCAGTTACTTAAATGTGAAATAGAAGAACAAACGAATTGAAAAACTTGCAGGATGAAACTTTTCTAGTATTTTCAACCTGGTCTGCATTGCGCTTGGCGTCCCCAGTGGCCAAACTGCCGACGGGTCTGTCGTCGTGCGGCATTGAATGGAATTTTATTTTATTATTACACACAGGTGTTCGTGCATTTATATTTAAATTTGTAGCACCTGTAAAACAGTTTGTGAAACAATGAAGCCACAACAGACTCAGGCAAAGGGACGTTCTTGTCTGGCAGCTGCCACACAACCACACACACACACTTTATAAGCGGGTGTGCAGGGGGCGTTTTGCCAAAAGTTAGACAAATATACGCAAATATGTGAGCCAAATCGCATCGAAACGTTTGCCACTTGGGATTCGGTTAAGAAACGCTGCTAGCGGTAAATTTGAAGTTTTCGCTCTTATCAATTGCCAGACATTATGGTTATGACTTGAAAGAAAGAAAAGTTTGACTTACATGAGTCTGAGTAGGCTGGCATTTAGGCAGCTTGGTAACCAGACACAAATACGATTCTGCTCTCTAAGCTGACAGCATTTAATTTTTCTGCAACTACACCGAAGGACGACATATCAAAAATAAAAGCTGTGTATACGACATGTTGCCTAGACAGACGCGTAGGTGGCCTTTCTATATGCCCTTAGTTATATTTGATAAGCCATGCGACTGCCAAGCGGATTTATTATTAATTTTTGACTCCTACACATACACATTGTCCTCATATACACCCACATACTTAACACTGTTGCTTTTTATAGATGCCTTGCACTCATGGAAAATTGATCAGAAGAGTATATTAGTTTAATACAAATCGCTATTTAACTCATGATCAGATGTCTGCCTCTTTGTCTAAATTGTCGTAGCGATGATCTATATAGAAGAGCGCGCTAATCTTTTGAGTACTTGATTGAGCCTAAAAGCAAACTCTTAAAAAGCAAATGAGATCTGCTCAATCTTGAGTGAAACTTTTTCGCCTATAAAAGGCGACTCTGCTGTAGAGCGCGTTCAGTCGTCTTCCAGAGCTCCTGTCAGTCAGTCGCAGTGCAGGCCAGTATTTTGCTTCTGTGTATTTGGTGAGTCTTATAATATTAGTAATTATGTTATTATATTTAGTAAATTTAAAAATATTTTTATTTAATGGTATTATTTGAACTGAAATATAATAAAAATTATTTTCATGCTTCGCATTCCATATATATGAGTAGATGAATATATCCCAGTCAGACACTGTCGACTTGATCAATTTGTCTTTTTGTATTTTCCTGCTTATCGACGTCTGTCTGTCAAAATGTCAACAGCTAATGTGTACTTATTCCTGAAAGAGCAACATGTGTGTGGCTCGAGGCCAAGAGGCGTACACAGTGCATATGAGCGAGATGTGTGGAAATTTGAATGACAAGCTCTTGTAAATTGATACTTTAATAATGCCTTCAGCTATTCACAGACATGTCTGCATTATTTGCGCATTAAATGGACCTAAGTTGAGCACTTTAAATGCCAGCACAAGCGCCTGCCAAATCAGCCCACCCAAGCACGAAGGCCAACAGATTCGGTCTTAAAATACATAAAGAAAACGATCCGGAAAACTGCACGGCATTACTGGCACTTGAGTGTTTTGGCAAGTACCTTTTATTGAATGCTTAAATTTAAATAATTTGCACCTGAATGCCGTAGAGAAAACAAAGGCATAAATTATGTGGAATAATTAAATTCATGGAAATGAATCAACGAACGAACGAACGGGCGAACGAACGAATGAATGAACGTAGCCGGATGCTGTGGCTGCCATCTGACCACGCCCAATTGGCCAAGCCCATTTAGTCAATTATAAATAAATTATGCTGCCTTCAGCAAATATTCGACTGCCGTAGTTATGCCAAGCCGACGTAAAATTAATCGCCAAAAGGTAACAGGGGCAAGCATTAATTAGCCAGGGGTAGAAAAGCGGCGGAAATGTCTGTGGAAAAGTTATTAATATTATTTATGTGTATTTACGAGTTCTTAGTGTTATAGCTCTCATTCCAGGACTGGTTGCGACTAAAGTCTTACTTTTGTTATGCAACCCGCATACCCACGCGACTTGAGTACTTTTTATTCAATTTCACAAAATTTAATCAAGATTATAAAATATGCAACAAAGCTGTAATAGAGATTGGCTGGCCAGCAGCAGCTGCTGTAAATGAAACTAATGCCACCGTTCAAAGAAGCCTCCACGTGGGCAGATAGACAGACAGCTAAATCGGCGGGCAGATAGAGAGAAAGTTGGATACACAAAGTGACTGTCAGACAGCCAACACAGAATCTTTTTCCATATACTATATATATATGTATATGTATGTGTATATGTATACACATAATTTATGCGGTGCACACAGTTTGCTGGCGACGCGTTTTCATCTTAAATAGAATTTTGAACTTGACTTAATTAGACAGAAGTACAGCAAATAGCGAATGCCACAACCACAACGCAGCCAAGTTGAATTAAAGCTATGCTGCGACCCGGATAAAATGCTAAAGAAAGGGCTAACACTCGGTTGTTCATAAGAAAACAAATTTCTTTTTAAATTGGAAAAATCTCTGATATATAAGAATTTGTTTACTTCATATAAAGGAAATACATAAATTAGGTCTCATTAATATCATTTAAATTAAAATTAAGAAAAGGTTTAACTTCAAAGCAAATTCTTGCAGCTCTCGATATAAAAATGTAATTTAATTAATTATATAAGTTGTAAGACAATTATAACTATTTGCTAAATTGAAAAAAAAAACTTTTTTGTTTTTATTTATTATAATTGTTATGAGACAATGGCAAAAGTTAACCTTTGTACTGTGAGGTTTTAGCATTTGCATCAATAAATATATTTATACATAAATTTCACTAAATAAATAATTTTCAAATTGTTATCAATGAGTAATTTAATACTTTCTCTTCAAAAATGTGGTTCGTGAATATTTTATCTGGAATTGACAAATTGCCATTACAATAAAGTACAGCTACAAAATAGCTAAATGAGCATCACTTGACGAATGTTCAGTGCACGCGTTTGTAGCTTTGCCAAGCCCAGACCAATAAACAGACTCATTCCCGAGTCTCTGCGCAAAAGGCCGTCGCGCGTTAATTAATCAAAAAACTGTTGAGGCTGCTGCTGCTGTTCATGGTGTTGCTGCTGTTGTTGATTCTCGAGATGGTGGCGTCGACTGGCGTTGGTGGTGCTGCCTGTGCTGCTGTGACTGGTCAACGAACTTAGCACCGCATTTGTCGCTCTGTGCAAACAATTAAAAGCAGGGCAGCCCAATCAAAGTGCATTGGATTGGCTTGACTCAAAATAAGTCAGATTTTTAATTAAATGCTGAATAAGGTAGCACGTGTTGAGCCAGGAAATGGCAGAGTCAGCGGCTCCAGCTCTGTTACCGGCACACTTTTCATGTAAATTTCAGAAAAGCAATTTCAATAAACGCAAACAAAAATTGCGATTGCAGGCCAGCAAGTCAAAGAATATATATATTTTTATAGAATATATATACGTATACATATACAAAAAGTTGCAAATTCGAAATTGAAAACTCACGAAAGGAAATGGTCGCAACGTGGGCGATGCCGCAGAGCCAAAAGAAGTACAAACAAACCAAGAGACAGACAACATCAAGTCAACAGCGAAAAGCCAGATGTATATGTAGCTATATAGAGCGACGACAAATAACAGATAAATGGATCTCTCAACACCTACAGCAGCAACAGCAGTCGTAGCAGCAGCCAGCAAATTGTCAATGGGCAGAAATCAGAAATTTCACTGGTTTCAATCTGCAATACCAAATACGTACATATATGTATATGTGTGTATGTACATTGCCACATGGGGCATGACAGAACAACTCTGAGACGGCGGCTTTTTTGGCAGGCCTGTAATTAGAACAGAGCGAGGCGGGGATGAGGAAAAGGGAAACGGTAGAGAGTTGAGGTGCGGGCAACGACCAAAATGTAAATCAGAAGGCGTGAATTTTAAGACAAAGTTAAGAACATTTTATTATACCCCGTATAACAATTATTATAAGAGGTATCTATATTATATGAAACTTAATCTGTCATGTTTGGTTTCTTCACTTTGAAATAATATTGATTTTAAATATTATTTATCATAATATTTCATTTATATTACATTTGCTATATGAAAAAATGCTGCATTGTTGTTGGCTGAAGGCATTTCGATGTTGGAAAACAATTGTAAGAAGCTTTAAGCTTACCAAAGCAAAATCTCAATCATAAGCTAAATTGTGATAGTCTAAAGAGTTCAATTATATGCTAATTTATATAGCATACTTTTGAGCTGAATGAATGGAATACTGGGTATGCTCAAGTCGATACAGTTTTTTGCGGGCTGTCAATCACAGTCTGTCAGTTGTTCTGCGAGTTAGTCAGGCACATAGCGAGTTTTTAACTCAGTCAAGTTCCAGACATGTCACAAATCGCTCAGGTGTAAAATAATTTGTCTCGCTTTTCTCAAGCAATCGAATCAATAAAAGACTTCAATGCTGCAAATGACAGTCAACCAACACCATTTGGAAAAACAGTAGTAACAACAAAATACCAAAAAAAAAAAACACCGACATTTAACGCTACTGCATATTACATCTGCGGCTGATGCTCCTTAATTGTACTGTCTTTTACCTCCTGCGGTGAGCCGCTTTGACTTTTCTTTGACTCTTCCTCGGCTCAAGCCGTTGCCTATGCCCGACACGTACGCGACGACGGCATTGCACAGGATTTTACTCCTTTCATGTGGGTTTAACGCAGTTTCTCGCATCTGTTTGCATACCTCCACTTGCCGCTGCGTGGGCTAATGCAGGTGTATGTGCGTGTCTAACCTTTGATTGCCCCACTTTATTCATAGACAAAATCAAACAGATGTAAATAGAATTGAGTATCGCACGTGCAGTCGTGTTTGCTTGCATGCGTTTAAGAGGTATTGTGAAAATATTTAAGATATATTTGTTTTTATAGGAACAGCTACGTCAAACTGATTGAATTTCGCTTTCTGTGACATTATTATCAGCATAATAATGAGCTTAAGCTTATAAATAATAATGTCTCATTCTGGTTAGCTTGTGTATGCAAATATTTAACCTTGCCGAAATATTATTTTTGTATCGTTGCATCTACTTATTTATTAATTAATATATCATTCAGTCAGAGTTCATTAAATGATAATAATTTTACTGTATTTACGTTACCGAGAAATCATATGATATATATATATTGTATAACATATCATGGAACTAAATATTTTGAATACTTTCTTACTGAAACGGATGAATGTATCCGTTTAAGGTTGCACGAAAATCAACTGCAAATCAAATAAATATTTTTTTGGAGACTTTAATTACAAGCACCGAAAAACTGTCGGGGTTTTTTATAGCTCCATCCTGGAAATTGGGTCCACGTTGATTTAATTTAAATTTAAATCAAATTACGAACAATTTTACCTGTAAATTACTTAATTCAATTGACCGGTGAGTTATTCAGAAGTTTTTTTTAGTACCAATAAATGTTTTTGATTATGCAGAAAGCTTTAAGCTGCATAAGCAAATCCACAAGCATCGCAGAAATAAGTTTTTATCACCTTAAATACCAAGAATCCCTGGCAAAATTGTTTGTATTTGGAGAAATTCTGCAAAGCGTTCAAATTCACTCGATTTCAGTTGTTCTACACCGAGAAAACATAATTTATCGAGTATATCTGACAGGCAGTCATCCGATATGAATTACCAATTGACTTTATTGAGTAAACACAAAGATGACAAATGCAGTTCTCTGGCTGCACTCGAGTCTCAATCATATTTCAGTCCATTTGCATTGTCATAGCTGTACAGCAAGCAAAGACATCTTTATAATGCGATAATGCTAATGTTCTTGAAGTTAGTCGAAAGCAGCTTTAGAATAATTTACAAAATCAATTAGACAGAAAATTGGTAGATGCGATAGGTTTGGCTATTTTTTAAAATATAAAATAGGTACTAAACCATCATCCGTCGGTGAAGTTAGAGTAGAGACTATTAGAGCAAATGTGTATAGATGCCTTGAAAAGAGTCTGTGTTCAGCTAGAGCACATACAAAGGCTCCATCTTGAAGGTTAATGCGGGATAGCCCCGGATAAGCAGTAATATAGTCCGACACACCGGTCAGAGTTATGACCTGACTAACGGCGCACAAAAACATTTTTACCTCATCCAAAAAAAAAAAATTCAAAATCTGAAATATATAAAATGTCTGTATTCATTACATGAACTCACACAATACATATAAAGTTTCCGTCTTGTGTGGTATTCAAGTTAAGCTTAAAAAACAAAGTACAATTAGCAACTTTTCTCGATCATAAGGAAATTTAATCAGCTAAAAACTTCCACTGAAATAAATTGCTACTTTTGAAATTTCAAGTCTCTAGCTTTTGTTGATTACGAGATCTTTGCGTTCATGCGGACAGATAGCCGGACATGGTTAGTTGGACTCAACTTGTCGTTCTGATCAAGAATATATGTATTTTGTGGGGTCTGCGACGCCTCCTTCAGCCTGGTACATACATTTTAACAAAACTTTCCAGGAATTCCCATTTTCAATGGGTTTAGTAAATCTCATTGCATTTGGGTAATTTATAGTTAAGTAACAACAGCAGCAGAATAATTGTAAAAGCATTTGGAAAGTAAAAACATTTTCGGAATAAACGAGATTTTCGCAGAATTGCTGCTGTGAGAGTTGGCAGCTGTGTAGCATGTTTGAGTGACTGGTTGAATGGTTGATTGCCTGAATGCATGACTGACTGACTGACTGACTGACTGGCTGCTTGACTGATTGCCACAGTTGCAACGCGTGCAACATGTTAATGAGCGGTCGTTCCATTAGCGAGCAGAATGATTTTCTTTTGACTGCCGCTGACATCATTTGTGCACATTTAAGGCAAATTATGAAACTGCGCTGCAGTGACGCGACGCACTGTTTTTGTTTTCACTCACATTGAATCTCATGACAGCAATTTCCCTCATTATTACTGCGCCCTGCGCTTTATTTTGTTGCTGATGTTGGACTCGTGTTGGCTTTCCTGCTGACATTGCTTATTATTGTCAACGCCCAGCTGGTAAACAGTAGAGTTCCAATACAGTTGACACAGGCAGCAGCGGGCAACCTGCCAGCTAGCATACATCACGCTTATCTGAACAGCCTGTCCCACACATGGCCCAATTAGGCAACAAAAAAAAGTGTTGTAATCACAGCTGCGATAAAATTGTGAAATATGTTGTGGCTTATAGCCCTGGCTATCTGCTCAACTGGCCGCAAAGCGCCAAGATTTACGAGACATTTAAACTTGAATTTGTGTCTTTGGTCACGCAGGCCAAACGTTTTATGACCTTAGCACGCAGTATTGAATGTTGCGGTAGCTGCAATTGAAATAAAAGTTATGCTCAAGCTAAGTTCTTGCAATTGACTCTTGTAATGAGTCGTTACTTTGTAGCTGACGCAGTCAGCAGTGTAACGTTAGATGTTCTATTAACAGCTTTAAACATTTATATAAATGATATAATAATATATCACTTTAGAATATTTTAAATTGTTGCTGTTCCGCCCAAAATCCTAGTAAGTACTTCTCTTTATGTACATTTAGATAGATAGAAAAAATATGACAAGAAATAATGGATTCTGCCCCTAGGCACAGCATTTGACACTGTGAGCTGACTGTTGGCAAAAAACGCTTAGTTACTTTGTATACCCTGAACCCTATGAAAATGAAAATTCTGGGTATAATAGTTTTGATGAACTGTATGTAACCGGCAGAATGCGGCGTAACAGACCCCATTAGGTTTATATATGTTTTTGTTCGTTTGTCCTTATGTATGAACGTGTTGATCCTATAGAATTGAAATTTTTTAGGTAGGTCCCTCTACAGATCAAATATCAAATTCATATAATCCGAAAGTTTTCTCGGTTCAATGTATTGCAACTGTTGAATTAAATTATTCAATAATCTTTCTTTTTAATATTTGGATATCGTCTTAAAATTTAAATATTTTTATAATTTAATTACAAATTCAAATAATGCCAGTAATGAAAAAGTTAACATTTTTTATGATAGCCACAGACCCATTGCATCCATTATGTACAGCACAAATTAACATTTGATTAATTGGCAAGACCACGTGGCAATTAGCGTCAAGCGCAAGCATTTTCTCTATACATGTGCACACATACATTCAAATGCGTGCATTCCTTGTTGAATTCATGTATTGTGTTTGTATTGGCAGCTGGTACTTTAGTTTCGCATTTGCAATTTTGATAACAGACAGTGGAGTGGGGCGACAAATGTTGTCATGGAGACTGAGGTTCAACTCCTGGGCAAAGCGATGTTCTTTTTTGTGTGAGTGCACAGGTGTAAGAGCGTGTGTTTTGATAATGTTTGAAAACGCAAATCGAATGGGCCCCAGGGTATTTTGTAGTCGAGTGTGCCCAATTAGAACTTTCTTATTTGCTAAGTATATATTATCTTATATATATGCATTGCTCATGCTTATGTGTAAATGTGTGCTTAACGTGCGGCACTACGCATACGCCACGTTGTGTGGCGAGCATAAACGAGTTAAATATGCAAGCCAAATGTTTTTTTCCCAGTGGGTGGGCCCACTCCCACACACACACACACACACACACACACACACACACACACACACACACACACCCACCCACATACATACAAATACACGGCACATGATTAACGTTGCTGACAACTGTGAGTGGCAACTGAACGTCTGAGGCTGTTAATGCATTCGTGATATTTTTAAATCACATAAATTACTTTTGCATTTCGCGCACAACGTGCGGTCCGCGGGAGGCACGAGAAAGTGGTTAATGATATGATACTACCGTCAACAATAGCGAGTCAATAACAATAAAAATAAAATTATTGAAATGTCAAACGTCGGCCGATTTACGCACATGCATAATTGCATGTCCAATAAAAATTAAATACGCATTGAACTGTGCGTTGCGACGGCCATCAAATGCACTCGATAAATAAGCCAAAAGTGTTAAGTGCACATAAATTACACGTAATGTGCGAAATTAAATAACTCGTGCAACGATATCTCTTAAAGACATGTTCTCGCCGTTGGGCTGAATGTGCGAACCGCAGCAAAGCGAGACGAACGCCCACTGGGACAGCCGCCTATTAATGTGGCGGTGGCATCATTAAAAAAGTGCCGCACACAGCATAAAAAAAAAAAAAAACGAAAACGAAAACGAAAACGATGGGGAAAAAAGTGAGGTAGACAGTCAGACAGCCAGACAATTGGACGGCCAGACAGACAAACGGCACATTATTGGTAATCACAATATTTATGTGCGTTTAACGACACGACGGGCAAAATTGTTAAAACAAATCATTGACAGCTGGCACAGAGCTGCCTTTGCTCTAACATCAGCATCCACGCACTGCGAAATGTAGTCCTATCTTACAATGTCTTCTGATTTCCATACCATTTTCTTTCCTTTCACTTCTATTGCCTCATTTTTTTTTTTCGTTGGTAATTTTTGCAAATTTTTTGTTCAACGAGACTTTTCACAATAAATGAGTTTTTTTACTTTCGCAAAGTAAGGCGCAGGAATTCTGAGTAAGCCACTGACAAATTATGCAAAGAATAACCTGAAGAGTAACTTGAGCAATAATAATTCACAATTTAAAAGTCATATATAGTGGATGGGTTCGCTTACTCTTTAACTAACTTACTTGAAGTTGATATTCTACATCTGTGAATTGCTTGTGTTACATTTTAAATATTTCAATTGAAATTTTGAATTATTTTAATCTTAATTTTAAATTCGAATTTTCTACTGAATATATAGTAGACCTAAAAATATTTTCATATTCAAAACGGCTGGACAAATGGCCCCAGTTCTTTAAAATGGGTCCCAGTTATTTATGCTTTATAGCCGGGGCACCCTCCTTAGACTGTTAAATGGAAATGGCTTCTGTTTCTTATGATTTTAATTATAATAATGCAAGGAGTTGTTTTCGCACACATTTTTATTTATTTTGCATAGAATAAAATTCGTTACTTATACCAAGTAATTTAATTAAAGTTATATTTGAATATTTGTAGTTGGTCAACTCATATGCAATATAAAATTTTACTTTACTTTATTTGCATGATAATATTTCAATTATATTAATGCAAGGTTCCATTTACACAAATATTTTATAGTTTTATTTTTGTTTCTTTTTTTACATTATTTTAATATGTTTTTGTGCGCTCGTAGCACACATGTTTTGTGCTTTGGCAATATGGATGCCCTAGTTTAGCTAGCAAACATTATTTTGACATTTTTCACTTAGTTTTTGTCGCGACAATTTTTGTTGTTGTTATTGCCATAGAGCAATTAGGCATATATTGGAAAATCCTTAAATAAATGACGCTAGTAAATGCATAACACAAAATTTAATTGAAAGTGTTTAAATATTTTTGGTCAGCTGCTTGCAGCCAGTTGCCTTGACTCTTGTGGCTTTGTTGCCAAAGTGCCTGATGAAATTAATAAAATAAATTTCTCAGAAAACTACGCTGTTCCACAATCAACATTTTTCGAGCGTGCGCTCTTGAAATTGGTTTTATTATATGTAAAAAAAAAAATAATTTAAACACACAAAATAGCATTTTTTTTTATGGAGTTATATTCGATTTCTTAAGTAATTTAACTTGAATAAATAAATTGGCTACACTTAGTTTAAAGCATCGAGAAATAGATTGCACGGAAAATTCAATTAAGTGTCACAAATCACCCACAGATTCAAGTTAAGCCCATTTCTATGAACAGAGATAAGATTTAGCGGAAGTTGCAGAGCCATACGAGCCGGCAGACAGTTTGTATTTTCTGTACACAATGTATGCATGTGTGTGTGTGTGTGTGTGTGTGTGTGTGTGTGTGTGTGTGTGTGTGTGTGTGTGTGTGTGTGTGTGTGTGTGTGTGTGTGTGTGTGTGTTGAATGATTTGGGTTGTATAATAGACTACTTCCTGTTTCTGTCAGTCAGTTGTACAGCCAATGACATGTCAAATTTGTCAAGTAATTTCCGAGGAGCAGAAGAAAAACTAGATAAGAATTTGAAAAGTTTTTATTCCGCTTGAGAGGAAATGTGCTTCAGAGTCAGTCAGTTTTATTCAAATATATGCAATAAAATATAACAAAATAGGCCCCAACTGCTAGGATATCTTCTTAGAAAGCATAAGTAGTAGTATAATATGAACATAAGTAGCTACTAAGGCTATAAGCATTGAATAATGCACATAAGAACATAATCAGGAATGCAAAATTGAAAATCACAGAACTGAAATATGCCAAAGCAAATGGAAAATGCTTAAATACAAATACCATTTACAATTTTACACGCACGTATTTCTATTTCTTTATGCGTATGAGCATATTACTATAAGTCGGAATAAGAGTATGAGAGCGCTTGTGTGTATGTGTGTGGCTATGCCCGTTCATACGTGATCCGGCTGGTATTGCCATTGCATACGTCGCGGCGACTACGATGGCTGCTGTGAATTGACTTGCCTCACTGCTCGGCTTTAATTTTTCAACTTGAGTGGCTGCCTACCAAGCTTATGTTATGGCTTTTATAGTGTGGAGTGTTCCAGGAAACATACTTATCAGATTTGTAGTCTGCGGTGAATGCTTTCATCTTGTTATGCGTTACGCAAAAAGCATCTCAAACAGTTATCTTTATTTCTTTAGAATCTGTTCTGCTCTATAAAATCTTATATTTTGTAAAAATATGTAATTGAGGCGCAAACGTTTTTGGGAATACCCGATTTTTCATGCTTGATGACATATTTATGCGCATTTCACAGCTGCCGTAAATCAGCACACAGCCTATCAACATTACCACACATGACCACGCCCACATACTTCCACACAATGAGCCGGCGTTTTAGACCCTGACAGAACATTGTACAAAAACACCACATGATTAGCTAACCCAAAACTGTGTCTCTGAACTGTGTGTGTAAGTGATTGTTTGTGTGTCTGTATGGGTTCTCCTGCAAAAAAAAAAATAACTTAAAAGGACAACTTCGCATATGCTGCCAGCATCATATTGCATGTACGCACCGCCGTCCAGCTAACAACTTCATAAATATGTCGAGCATGTGTATCGCATAACAGCTCCGCCAATCCTCACAGACTCTGACTTGCCCTTAAGTCGTCCAACTCTCCAAAAAAAAAAAAGCCCCGGGCAGAGATTTGTGCGTGTCATCGCTCAAAGCGAACCATTTTTACGCTTCCGTTCAACAACAAAATGGCATTAAACGCAGATCAATCACAATCTGGACACCGAACTGACCCACATAGACACATGATATAGGGGCGAGGGCGGCTGACAGAGCTCGGACTTGGGGTTAGAGTTTCGGTCTACCCATAACTGACATCTGAACTTTGGTTTTCCTTCTCGGTTTTGGCGTGGCTATAAAGTTTTTCTATTTTCTACCATTTCTGCATGTGGCTAGAAAGTGTGGAGTATCCTTAATTTGTCTTTGGCTCGACGCAGTTAAGAACTAGAAATTTATAGATCCCTTATCACTCTCGTTGAACTTTTGGTATTTAGCAGCACTGCCCATCATCCATTAATTACTTATGCTTAATTGATTGCGAAGACATTTTTAAAGCCTCAGAAAATCCTACAGTGCGGAATGTTTTTGCCCGACTTTGTTTGTGAATTGTATAAGCCAAAGTTTGGAAATGTTTGGTTCTGGTGAGAAATTGAAAACTATTTGATTTTGTCCGACCCGACCAAATGAACTGAAAATTGTCACCAAGTTGAGCAAACTTTGCCATGGTTTATTCAATTAACATTTGCTTCTCTCGCTGCTGGATACTTGCAGCCATTTCTCAATGCATTTTTCAGCTTGAATTGAATAAGTCAAATTGAAAAGTTTTTGATTTTTCTGACTGCTGACAATTTATTTGTATGTTTTTTTTTTTTTTGTTTTTTTTTTTTTTAAAAAGCCAATGAAAAGTTGCTTCGATTTCAATGAGTAATCGACACATATATTTAGTATGCATATTAAGTGTATTTCCAAAATAAATGTTTGTCATTTGCAATTAAAAGTCAATTGAAGTGCAAGCGATTGCATTAAATTAATTAGTTTATTTATTCCGACAGACGAAAATCGCATTTCATTTGATATTTATGTACATTGGCATATTGCATTTCGCAATTAATTTGTGTGCTGCATCTCCACATACTTAGCTGTGAAATTCCACAGATTCTCGTTTACAATAACAATTGGTATATCCATGAGTATTTGATCAAAAATGCAATGCGCCGCCATTTGTGCCACGCGCCTTGGGGGGAAGCACGCACATAAATTTCAAATGAAAGTTTTCACAAACTCAAAATGCATATGGAAATTTCAATGAGCACTACCCACATGATTTATATCCGAGTGCATAGTACGAAAATTTGGAAAATTACTTTGAACTGTAGACAGCATTTAAAGGCGCATTAATTAAAGCAACAGCCAAGCTGATATACAGAAATAACTATGTGGCAATAATTGAAATAAATCGAATGACTTTTCGTTCAGCATTTGCATTCAAATGCAAATGTTAAGATTTATCACTGTCAACTAAATATATATAAATTGAACAGATACTTAAGAGCCAAATCTGAGTCCAAGGCACGGCGCTTATAATTGCGCAATACTCACTCAACTATTTGCCGTGGCATGAATTGCAATTGCAATTGCAATTGCAATTGGGATTGTGTTTACGTTTGCGTTTAGCTTGCAATTGCAATTGGACTTGAGGTTGGGAGTGTTAAACAAGTGCCGCCAATTTGCACGAACAACTTGTGATTTGCACTTCAAATTTGTAAATTTTTGGCACGAAAATTTCACCCGTTGCCACTTGAGAGTCGATGTCGTTTTGTTTTCTTCTTCTCCTTATTTTCTTTTTTTTTTTTTTTTGCTTTTTAGAGGTTTTTGACGAGTTGCAGCTTACAGTCTGTCTGTCGGCTGTCTGCACGTTTTTATCTGAGAGACGCACACACGAATTGGCCAATTAATTGTTAGCCTTGTTGCAAAGCGCTTTAGAGCGACACTCGATCTGCAAATGACACCGTTTTTATTTTTGGCCACGTTTCACAAATCGCACGCGCATATAAATCTTGATCTTGTTGCGGTCAATTAGCTATTAGCAAGTATGCTTCCGCTGCCAATTGCCAATTACACTTAGATGCTTGTCTGCCACTTGTCGAAGGTTGTGGTTCAACTTAACTGTTCAACATAATACACTAGCACATTTCATTTGTGCCTACTACGAATAATACTTCGCGATATTCCGCATGCAAGAGTCTTGGCGCTTCTGGACGTAAGCTATTCGCCGTCTGGCTCATTCACAATTTCGCATTGAACTGAACTGGTGTGTGGCATCGTCGTGCGGATTTTCCTGTTTGCTGTTGCCGTTACTGTTGCTGTTGCTGCTGCTGCTGCTGCTGCTGCTGCTGCTGATGTTGCTGCTGCCGCCGTCAAAGCACAGTGGCCGTGCAGAAGAAAGTTGGAAATTCACTTAGAATTATTTATTTCAACCTTTTCTCATTTTATCAAAAATATTTAATGTGTTATTTATGGTATCAATTGTATTACTTATGTTACTTATATATAATGTAATATAATATATAAATAATATTTATATACATTAAAAAAAAATTACATGCATAAATTCGATTACCTTTATTACAAAAAATGATTAAGTAGACTTTGGTCTTTTTTGTCAAATTTTTCATAAATATTTTATTTTAAATCATTTAAAATATATCTTTTTATATATTAATTGTTAAGTTATATTGTTAATTTGCCTTTAAAATTTTTAATAATAACAATTTGGAATATGGAATAATATTTTAATTTTAAACTGAATATTTTTATGGCATAAACATTATCAATTAATGAAACTCCATTCTTTTTTCAATGAAATGAATCCACTGTGCAGCGTCGACGTCGGCGTGCGCTGCTTGATTTCACTTCAGAAAGCTTTGCCGGCGCCAGAAACTGAAGCAGTAATCTGAACAGCTGTTTTTTGTTTATGTTGCTCAACTGGTTTTCGCACATGTTGAGCGTTAATATGTTGCCGCTGCACTTGAATGTTGCATGTCAGTGGCTGCCACTGCACTTGATAATGAGGATGCGCGTTGCCACGTTAAGTGCTTCAAGTGTTCAGTTAATATTTTTAATAATTCAACTATTTAATTAAGTTGTCCACGTTGTCAGCAACATTTGCTGTGCAACACAAATGCTGCCTAGCAACATGCGCAAGCTTTTTGCATAGCAACTTGCTGTGAAGCGACGAAAGCTTTCTTATCAAATTGTGTCTAAACACAACTAAAACATCAAACATGAGTCAAAAAGAATAACAATTTGCTTTGTGTTGGTATATTTAGAATTTTAGCATGCAAATTGAAACTTTTTTTTAAATTTTTTATTATAGATTTGTTAATTAGAAACAAATCTAAAAAAAATCTAGATATACTTTTTATGTTGCAAATGGTCGTAAAATTAAAATGTAAACATTTAATTTCGCTCATATTTTTGTGAAACATTTCGTAGCTCGTCATATATTTGATGTTTTTATTTGAGCATGTTTATATTTATGAGTTTAATTGATTCGAGAGACGCGAAAATGTTGACCCAAATACCAACGCATTTAATTTCATTCAGCTTTGACTGAGCAAGACAATCCATGCAAATCAAGCGAAAGATCAGTACAAAAAATCCTAAAGGCAAAACATAGGCCCAAGCTGCTGTTGCTTTTGTTTTAAATTGTGAATGCATGACAAAAAGCCATCAAAATAAAAATAATCGCCAACAATCAGAGTTGAACAAAGCAATTTGTTATTGCATACAAAATGGCAACAGCTGTGTTTATGAATATCGCATTTTAACTCAATTCGAAAACTTTGGCAGCATCGCATAAATAAACGAAGTGTTCGTTTTTTTTCGACAAATTTATTATTGTTGTATTTATTTATTACGCACATTTAGTCATAAAGCATAGCGCACATAGCACAGAGAAATGAGACAACAATTTCAGCGACGGCGATGCATGCCGACACTCGTCATGTTCGCCTGTCAAGTGGGAATGCTTTAAGCAACAGCAGAACAACAATAAAAAGCGCTTAAATTAAACAAATATAAACGCGTAAATTTATATACTTCTTGGCCACACACATGAACAGGGTATATACTAAAGAAATTGTAAAATATAAATATGACTGTCGTCATGTGTTACATACCCTACAGATCAACTTAAGAAAATATGTTAATTATGATTGTAAAAATAATTTAAAATAAAGAAATAAGTGTAATTTAATTATGTAAATTCACTAATTATGTATTTTATTTTAAATTTTAATATGCGTTATGTATAATAATAATGCTTAAAGACAGTTAGTTTTAAAAACTTTTCCATTAATAATATTTAAGAAATTAAAAATATGCAAATATAATTCTAATCATCGAGAGACCTCACAACATGAATTTTAAAAATAAAGATAAATAGAAAATAGTGTATATATGTATATACATTATTTTGTGAGACGTCATTGTGCGTAGGTGTTTCATAAATAAATATGTTGATCCTGACGACATCTGATTAATTTATGCATCTGTGAGAGACTCACATGTGTCTCCAATTGCTAATTGGGCAGCCCATAGTGCGAATATTCAAATATATATATATATATATATAAATATTAGTCATGTACTTATTTATTTTCTTTGCTTAAGACTTAACACGCGACAAATTACTGCTTGGGCTATTTTGTACGCATTCGGTTAGATTTATGGTGTAAACTTGGAATGTTAAGTATGTATCATGAGAGTTTCGGCGCCTTAAGCTTGTCTAATGCGCTCTTCGTACCACAAAATTAAGTAAACGTTATTTATGACTGTTTATGAATAATATCTATATAAATACCGGCGCGTGCGGGTCAGTCCTGACACACTTGTCTCACACTGGAGAGCAACAGTTAATTTGCCCACAAAGCTGGCAAATCTAATCAGTAATGAAGTTGGGGAACTCAAGCTGATGATAATAAGTAGACCATTTTGTATGACAAGGATAATGTCTGCACTCATGCTTGGCCTTAGCACAGCTGCAACTGGCATATGCAAATAAACCAATAGAGACCATGCTTATGAATGTGATGATGAGGTACCAAACGTTGCAGTGGAAGTGAACAATTGCACATCAAGGCAACAAGCAGCCGCATCGCCTCAGACAACGGCCATTGTGGTCAACTGCAGCATGGAAACCACATTGCATTCAACCCAGTGCCAGCTTCAGTGATACACCAGACAGCAATTGAAAATCATAAGTCATCAAAATGTTGACTGTTGTTGGCGATGCTTGACTCGATTCTAGATATGTGCATATCAGTGGGTGCATTAGATACAGTATGAGCATTAAGTATGTTAACCAATAAAAATCTACATTAGAATACAAAACTTTCATTAGATCACAATTAAAATATCTCAACTGCAAGTGGCTTAAATATATAAAGTACTAGTTTATATGATTTTATTGCACGTGCGTACTTCTCTTGAAGTAAGTGTAAGCCTTATTCTGCGTGTGCGTATGTCTTGTCCTTGCGTATCGCATGCAACAGCTTGCCAACTATATTATATGCATAGACAGAAATGCGTGATAGTGCGGCGCCCAGCAGTTGCCCGGCAGCGAACACGTCGTATGCGCAATTTGCATAATGAGCAAAGAATCAAAATGGTGCCGCATGTGGAATGGTTTTGATTTCAAAGCAACTCAAGGCAACAACAGTCAGCTGACCCAATTACGTTGCCACCATCTTATGTTGCAGACTTACTGCATATCTATCTTGGGCGTCTGTATCCCAAGGCATTTTATGATGTTTCGAATTTGGTTGCCTTAAAGCTATCATGTCGAAAGTATAGCACTTAGACTAGCATTAAAAATTCCAACAGCGTCCAGAATCTGACGACCCCGCACCGCTGATATATCCAACCACAGAGTTCAAAGGTAAATAATCTGATAAATTTCTTGCACATATTTGTGCGCGCTTATTTATCTACGCAAATCCATGTGATCCAACCAAGCAAGCAAACCGCTTTAAACATCGCAATCAGCGCCCAACACCAAGCACCAAGCACCAAACGCCAAGCACCAAAGCAGCTGAGCTCATTAGCATTTTGATTTGGTAAAATCAAACAAACATTTCCGGCAAAATGGATGACGGCAAACATTGAACCTAGTCACATGTCATTGGCTTTGCAAACGAACCAGCAAAAATAGAAACAAATTCAGAAGTTGATTGTGGTAAAAATTGATACTTATAACATATATTTATATTTATTGAATCTATAAATTGTATTATTATTATTATTATTTGATATATATTGAATAATATTATATATAATTTATATATAATTTATTATGGACATCGATTTGGATATTTTCTTTTTTATTTCATAGTAAATTGAATTCTCAGCGAATAAATTGAAATTTAGAATCTTAGGTGACTGTGAATGGAATATCAAAATTACTTTTTTTCAATATGTCAAATCATTTAACCTTAGCAGTCAGTTGGATATATACAAATGCAAAACAATAAAAAATTTTATACATTTATCAACATTTCAGTTTACAAGTAACAAGAACTTTGTGTATTAAGAAGACCCGAAAAAGGGGATTATTGATGACAATACCACAAGGAGATCTTGTTTTGCATTTCAAATTGTGTTTTACCTTTTGGCGGTAAGTTTGAATTCCATTGCAAATATTTATAGGAAAATTTGTTAGGGATGGTGCGTGCTAACCGACGTAAGCCCATTGAAGAGGTGTATGGCACCAAATTGGAGCCGATGCAGCCAGCCCGACTGCAGGCCATCCCACAACCGGGCATGACCAAGACGGCCGCCATGCGTGCCAACTCCTCACGCCAGGGAGAGGGGCGAACTCAGCGCAGTTATGTAACTGCCAATGATTACTACATTACTACAAATGTACCATTAAACGCCACCAATATGCGCACTGCGCCCAGTGCTGTCATGGCACATCCCACAAAGGCGGGCCAGATACCGGTGCAGCTCCAGCAGGCATCCAGCCAGAACTATGGTTCAATGTCGAACCGACGGAACAAGCCTAGCGCACGGCAGCAGCTGCCCAGCCAGCAGGCCAAGGTACATTTTGTGCCCGCAGATAGCAAGGCCAACTGCCACCCACGTCCACATGCTCACGGCCATCCATATGTTAAGTCAATGCCGCTGCAAATGACACAGCGCGCGGCTTATGGCCAAAATTGTGAAATGGATCCCAATGCAACGGAGCTTTCGGACAAGGATCAGATGCTCAATCCCAACCCGATGAATGGACGTCGATCACATGGCCATTCGCATCAGAATCCGAATCAGCAGCATCCCCTACATCCCCTACATCCCCTACAGCATCAGCTACACCAGCAGCAGCACTTGCCTAGCAACAACAGTATCCACACTAATATGCAACAAATGCATCACCATTCGCATCCGAATATGAAGCACCAGCAACAGCACCACTTGCAACTTCAGCAACAACAAATTCTTCAGCAACAGCAACAGCAACAACAACAACAGCTGCAGCAGCCGCAGCAACATCATCAACGTGGTCCGGCACATTTGCGTCAGCGTGGCGGCATGCAGAGGCCCGTCGTCACCGAGGAAGAGGAGGAGGAGGAGAAAGATGAGGATCCTGAGGAGTTCTTTGAGCTTATACGTCAGACTGTGAGAAAGGCTGTTGGTGTAAGTACACACATGCTTTTCGCCTGAGACTGGTTCAAGCAAATCTTGATCAATTCTTTTTCTTTAAGACAACCATTTCAGAGGTAATTTCGCGAAATTTCCGCGAACTTGCTAACAAAATGGAACGCTTTTCGAATGAGCTAAAGATGACCAATGAAAATTTGGGCAAACTACAAGTAGAGGTTACCAACAGTAGGTTATTCGTGTTTGTTTTTAGGGCCACCATCTCACCTATCCTTACGCAGAGGTAATACGCTATGGAGAGGAGAATACGCGTCACTTTCGGTATCTGTGCATGAAATCTGAATATGATAAGATGTTCTACCAACAGCAGACACTGACCGCCGGCAATCAGCTGTCTGCAAAAGTGGCCACAGCTCCATCGATGCCCAATTCGAAGCCTGCAGCGATGACGACCTCAAGAGTTTCCAAGCAGGCAGCTACCTTCAATATGAAGTCCGGCAAGCAATTGGCGGGCAGAAAGCTGGGTTATGCCAACCTGAAGAAAGTACCAATCGAATGCGTCAAAGAGCAAAATAATTGTGCATGTCGCAGCACTTCGAAGTCATCACACCAGCAGCCGACGGAAGAGCACCAATCGTCATCGGATCAGAGCGTCAATGTTAAGTCCTCGGAGCTGGGTGTTCGCGAAGTGTTGGGGCAAATACAACGCTTTTGCACACAGATGCAGCTTAACGATATGAAGGAAGAGCAGCCGAAATACAATTCACAGACCGGTATCTGTAACATGGACATCAGCGAGAAGCTAAGTTCCGGCTCCACCAACTTGACACTCGAGAAGACATGCAATAGCGCCAAGACAAAGCCACATATACCAATTAGTACCACTCCAGCCGATGCTCTCGATATGGAGATGGAAACACCAGTTGATAGCATGGACGAGATTGAGATTGACAATTTTCAATACAGCTCTGACGAAATGTCTTCGTACAGTGACGATGACAGCGATGTAAAATTCTCCGGCAGCGCCACAGCCCGTGCGCCGCTCCAATCGTCAAGGGTTAAGCTACCAACCCAGCACTCGAACAAAGGTGCCGGCGATGGTCAGTAAACTAGACACAGTGAACGATTGCCAAAAGACGAGCAAGAAAAAACAATCCAACTGAATTTTCCTGAGAACATCTTGCGTTGTGGTTTACTTTTTTTTTGGATCGCACAAAATTTTAAATGTCAAGTGCTAAGCTGTAGGCAGGTGCCTGGGTTCACAAAAAAACGTTTTGGATACTTTTTACTGAAAGAAATTTGTTCAATGCGTGACTTTGTTTTATTGTCTCAGGAAAATAAATAAAACAATAAAAGGTTACTGTATAATAACACAAAAACAAAATATAAGAACTATAAATATTTTTTTTTTAATATTTTTACGAAAATATACATATATATATATATATATATATATATATATATATATATATATATATATATATATATATATATATATATATATATATATATAGTATTGCGAACAACTCTCTAGGAAAATATTATTAGGAATTTTAGACTTGAACTTACAATAAATATTTTAAATATATTATAAATTAGTTTAATCACCAATCACAGACTGATGTCTCTATTTCTCAATTCTCACAATTTCTAGCATGCTTATAAACAGTGTTATGTGCCCCTACTTTAAAGATATGCTTAAAGAAAGTATAAACATTTTTGCTGACGTTTAAATATTGTTTGACATGTGTTTCTTGCTTTTGACACCCATCTTCAAAGCGTATTTCCGATGCCTGCTTAGTAGGTACTTACTGCTGACCCATATCTACAGTCAGCCAACCTGGTATGTAATGCCCTTTGGTGTCACTAATAACTGCATAATATATTGACTGCAAAGAATGCAATGCTAAGCAGAGAGAGAGAGAGAGAGAGAGAGGGAGCTGACACCAAAACTAGGCATAATTACAAGCCCAATGAATGCCTGAGTGAGTGACTGACTGAGTGAATGAGTAAATGAGAGTGAGTGAGTAAGTGAGTGAGTGGATGGCTACATGGATGCATAAAAGCCCACCCAACAGCCCGCTGTTCAGCCCCCTGCACTGAGCTCTTGCATTTTTATGGGCTTACGGCTGGGCCGTAGAGCAGCGAGCTCTGCAGCCAAAACAGTTGATATATGGACGTGGTCGTGGTCGCGTGAATGAATGACTAACTGTAAAGTGAACGACTAACTAAGGAACCGTTTGTTTTTTCCCTATCAAGTTGGTTACATATCGCAATTTTCTGCTGTAAATTGCATAAACAAATTGAACATTTGGTCGAAATACTGTCAACTGTTTGGCTCGCTCAACTGTAATTAAAGCGCCCAAAGTCGCTCTTTGACACACAGCCGGACAAACGGACGGACAGCAACCAAATTAAACTTATGCAATGATATTGGGGCCTCGGGGCCAAGTGAACCGCCTCGACAGCAGCTGCATTTTCGTGTTGACATTAATTAAAAGTGTTATGCAAAACAATCTAAGCCGGAAATGCGCGCTCAGAAATGTCAATGTCCCATTGGGTAAAATGCCCGCTTTGCAAGCCATATTGCCATGGACACTTGTCAAGGACTTAACCAATGCAGCAAAAACTATTTATATTGCGCATATATATATTACGCAAATATATACTGAAATATTAAAGAGCTGCATGTTTTTTAAATTCAATGAACTATTCTTATAAAATTGTTAGCCTATCAGTTATAATAATTAAATATACAAATTTAATCGACAGTGCTGCTGTTTCCAGAACGTATTTAAGCTACTTATTATTCAGAACGAAATGCATTAAATAAAAACAGCAGACAGATAGGAAAACAGAGGAAATGTTGACGTAATGAAGATAAACAGATTTTCATTTTTAGTTAATTTTCAACGAGTTAAACCACAGAACAGAGATAAGAACTTCTATTTTATTTAGTTAAGGTTCGATTTTGCAGAATCGGAAGAATGTTGCCTTATCAACTGTTTTAGTACCCAGACTTCGCATCTGTAGTCCCACGCGCCTAGATTGATTTAGGTGGCTTGAGACAAAATGAAAGCAACTTCAACTTCAGAAAAATAACTTCAACTTCAAAAATTAATAGTTATAAAGTAATTTAAATCAGTAAACTTTTTTTGGGAGTTTTCTTACCAACTTAAAATTTGCATTTTTAAAAATAAGTTTTTAGTTTTTAGTTTCCATTTTATAACTAGCAGCCCTTTCTATTCAGTACTAAATAGCTCTAGCCCGTTTTTCACCCTCTCGTCACGGCAATGTGCGTGCGTGTAACTCAAAACCTGCTTCAATCAGCCGCCTAATTGTGATGACCAATGTTTGAACTTCAGACTTCAGCCGGCAGGCCACAAGACCAACAGGAAAGGGGTTAACACAGCTCAAACACGTCACAAAATGTTGATTTTTGTAATTATGAACAACTTTTCACTCAAATATATAGAAATGAGTCAGTCTCCGAGGTTGAGCGCATAACCATAACAACGCACGTTGGTTGTTGGCCCAAGCCAACTTGGCCAAAACAAAACAACTAAAAACAGGTGCAAAACATTACGAGGGTGTCTGACGAAACTCGGGAACGCAGCAGAAAAAAAAAACAGAAAAATAAAAAACAAGACACAGAACCAAAGCTCAATACAACATAATTGCAATGCCACTCGGTTTGTTAACAATTCTCTGTGCTGTGCCACATTAGGTTGCAGTTGCAGTGCTGCACCCGTTGATAGGCGCAACGCAAATTGATTGTCCATCCTCAAATAACAAAAAAAAAACCAAGTTGAGCAAACAAAGTAATACATATATATACACATGTGCGTGTGTGAATCGAAAGGTTTTTGTGCTCTGCTTTCAGTGGTCAAATATAAAATGACAAACGTTTAATTGACCCCAAAATCAGTGAAGCGTTCTTTTTATATTTTATGTATTTTAATAGTTGAAAAAAGCTCAGCGCCACTGGAAACACATGTGAATTCCGGACTACAGTGAATCACATCTGTAATAGTTTGTCAAGTTGAAATCGATTCTATTGAAATAAAACTAAAAAAGAAGTAGAAAAAGAAAAGTTAGCCCTATTAACAAGCCAATTTGCATGGAATATCATTGCTGGCCATAACAATTTCCGTAGAAAATACCTATTGATTTTCCTTTTGCTTTGCTTGCTTTCTACATTTTCCGCTGGCCGCTTTAAATAAAATGAAAATATGAAAAACTAAAACTAAAACTAAAAAATTTGCCACTGCATTACTTTGCACAGATACGAATGAAAAGCGTGCAAAAGCGGAAAGGCAACTGTGCCAAAGCTTGTGTGCGTGTGTGGGTGTGCCTGCGGGTGGGTGGGTTTTCTGTGTGCGTCTCTGTGTTAGTGTGACAATATTTAATGCGATTAAAGTGCAACACTCTTCCAAAGAGTCCGAAAGGCAAAGCGTAAAAGCAAAATCTAAAATAGTATTCAAAAACAGAAGTGCATAACAATTCGCCAAGCACATTCACGAGCATTTCAATTCTATGTTGGTTTTGCTTTCCGGCACTAATTTCCACAATTACATATATTGTTTTTTTTTTTTGTTTTTCACAGACAAGTTGTTTTAATTGCGATAATAAAAGCCAGCTAATTGTCCATAAATGTTGAATGCAGCGAAAAATTGAACAAGAAGTGAATATAAAGCGACAATTTTGTATTTAATTTAAAAATTTAAAAAAAATATATCCGAAGAGGCCATGAGTGACTTGCAGCGATTCGAGAAAACGTCTACTCAATGGGGTAAGTTTTGTGTAATCAATATATATCCATCAACATATAAATAATTCTAATCTTTGTAGCGATATTGTGCCTGTTCATCACAGTAAGCTGCATAGCTCACTGCCATGGAGCAGGTCTTGCAACACCCACCAAAAAGTCAGCACCGTTGCGCATAACGAAACCGCAACCTCTCAGCAGCACCACCGCGACACCACCAACGACCAACGAGGGCAGCACCACTGGAGAGCTGCTGTCGCCACTAATATACTCCACGACGGAAGGCACAGTCAGCAGTGCCAGCGCCAGCGCCAGCAGCAGCAGCATCACTGACGATGGCAGCAGCACAACTGCAGCAGGCAGCTTGGTGCCTGAGATTTGCATCACTGGACTGCAATTGACGCTGACGAATGCGGATGGGGAGCAGGTGGTGCGAAAGCAGCCAGAGTTAGTGCAAATCATTGAGGGCGATGTTATGCTGAGTGTGCTAACCAGCGATCCAGTCTCGGCGTTGTTTGTTATAAATCGCGTGAATCAGGCAAATCTCATCTCAGCTGACTTTGAAGTTGGTAAGTAAAGTAAACACAAATCATATATAAAAGCATAAATATATATGTACAAATGTCCTTCATCAGGCATCCGCGCTATAACTGTCAACAATGCTAGTCTGGCTGAGAATCTGCTCATACAGGAGGTACAATACTTGCAGCAGTGCACTCAGTATTCTATGGGCATATTCCTAGACTTTGATCTGTACAGACGCCTCGAATCGATTATAAGGGACTTGGAGTACAATGTATGGCCCATACCCAGCACACGTTCCCATCTCTTTCCCAAAGTGGCCCATCTGCTGCATCAGATGCCCTGGGGCGAGAAGACTGCCTCTGTGGAGATTATTACTGAAACTTTGGATATTTACAATGAGTTCATGGATGCCGCCAGACAGGAGCACATGTGTCTGATGCACTTCAAGAGCGACGATAATGTTTACATACTCTTCGGCAATAAGATGGCCAGTCACTTCAAGGAGAACGGCACAGTATTTGCCGTGCCCACAGAGCGTGCCGATAATGTATTCTTAGAGGGTATGTCCGAATTGCACTCCAGTCCCATTTTGTTTTCATTAACTTCTTTCTTTTAGAGCTGCCCAATAAGGCATTCGTGCTAATGGAGAATGATATAGAGCTGCGAGCGATTGACCTGGATCCCATGCCCACAGAACTCGACGAGGTGCTCATTGGTAAAAGTGTGTTGCCTTCACGCGTTCTAGTCTTTGCTAGCCCCATCGTTGATCTGATGAACTGGCTGCGTGGTTCGCTATCTAAGCACTGCAAGCGTGATGAGGATTTGTATGTGCTGGAAAGCTGTTTCAACTTTCTCAACTTCATCGAGGACTGGCGCACTCCAGACTATCGTCGTACACATGACATTCCGGAGCTGTTGGCGCTGCTGCGCATGCGCAAGCTCTCCACCACCATGGTCTTCCAAATGTACCAGAAGAAACAGGAAGCTTTGGATGTTATAACAGGCGAGTCGCGCATGGAGCTACGCGAGATAGCCTCACAGAACTTTGTGACAAATGTGACCACCTACTATCACTATAATCGAGACAATCACACCAGCCTGGAGCTGAAGACGAAATTCGGTTTGGTCTTCAACTGTCAGTACACAGTGGGCGACAATCGACGCTATCCATTCGTTTTCGATGGCGAAAGCGTTATGTTCTGGCGCATCAAACTGGACACTTGGGTGGCAACGGGCCTGACGGCAGCCATACTCGGCCTGATCGCCACGCTGGCCATTCTGGTGTTCATTGTGGTGCGAATCTCACTGGGCGACGTGTTTGAGGGCAATCCAGTCACCTCGATATTACTGCTGCTATCACTCATACTTGTCTTCTGCTCCTTTGTGCCTTTCTCTATGGAGTATGTGGGTGAACAGCGCAACTCGCATGTCACCTACGAGGATGTGAATACTCTGAATACGCTCTGTGCCGTGAGGGTGTTCCTAATGACGCTCGTCTATTGCTTTGTCTTCTCGCTGTTGCTCTGCCGTGCCGTTATGCTGGCTTCAATTGGATCTGAGGGCGGGTTCTTGTCCCATGTCAATGGCTATATTCAAGCCGTCATTTGCATATTCAGCATCTTTGTGCAGGTGGGCATGTCCGTGCAACTGCTGGTCGTCATGCACATGGCCTCGGAGAGTGTCTCCTGTGAGAACATATACTACGGTCGGTGGCTCTGGGGCCTCATGGCCTACAACTTCTTGCTGCTCTGCTGTCTGGTCAGCCTGGTGCCGTTCATCTATCGATCGCAGCGCAACTACCGTGAGGGTATCTTGATTGTGATTGGTGCCGTGCTCATTCTGATCATCTGGACCGTGTGGATTGTTCTATCACTCTTTGGGGACGAGTGGCGGGATGCAGCCATACCGTTGGGACTGCAGGCTAGCGGCTGGGCTGTTTTGGTGGGCATACTTATACCACGTACGTTCCTCATTGTGCGCGGCATTGAACGCTCGGATATTGCTCAGGCCTTGCCGTCGCTAACCTCCCTGGCTTTTGCCCAAAACAATCAGTATTCTTCTGAGCAGGTGAGTTTTTTGTGTTGTAACCAATTCGCCAGTCTTTTGACCTTTTAATCTTTCAGAGTGTTTATGAGTGCGTGAATCCTGCTATGCGCCACTGTTCGCAGGAGGAGATAAATCATCAGTCACCCAGCGAAATACCTACATTGCCTTTGCGCGGCGGCGGTCCTCGACGTCAACAGTTCTTTGCCAATCTTCGCCAGGCCAATGCCAATATCAATCCACAACGTCCACCGCCACGACCACAGCAAAGTCCTTCACGGTCATCCGTGTGCTCCTTGCCACCCTCACCGGAGCACAGCAAGATAACACGTTTCTGAGCGGATCTATGAGTGGATCTGAAGACCTAAACAGCACACCGCAACTTCCGTTCGAACTCTAGTCAAAGCGCCAAGAATGTGCATTAAATAAATTGCTGTAATCTATTTGTTGATATAACATTTTAATGAACGACGAACCAAGAACCCATGCCATTTAAGACTTGAATATAAATAAATGGATATACATATATATGATAATAATAATAATAAAAAGTTATCATTATTGACAGTGAGAACTTACAAATAATTCGTGTCAATTAAAAGTCCTGCAATTTCACTTACTTGTGTGTAACTAGGTATATAAAAAGCTACGTGAAAAAATGAGTTTGTCATCTCAATATAATGCCAGGTCAATGCTATGGGGAATTAAAAACTTATGTTCGTTTGCTTAAATTAAATATTTTTGAACTCAAATTTAATTACATGAACATGGTAAACAAGTGCATTTAGATATAGAATCTGAAATTTTCAAGTCACTGTTAAATAATTTTTATAATACAGGAAAACATTGTTTAAACGACGCCCTACTTCAGGCCAACATTCTATTCTTGAACCGACCCTCGCTTATTGCTTTGACCACTCAGATAACTTTTGATTTTTCTGGTTGGTGACTTTGCTAAGTGAAAGCTTTCCATTGGAAGCTTTCTAACGGTAACTTTAATTGGCTTTATAGACACGTGATTATTATAGAAATTTGCTTAAGACGCCCAGAAGAAAACTCAATATCCTCTTTGCGTCACGCGACACTAGCGCTGGCGCTCATTGTTTGGCCTTGAAAAGGGGCGGAGTTTAAGCGTTTTTTTTTGTTTTGGTATATTTTTTTTTTGGGCCGCTGACGTCAGGCCGCCAATGTCCGCCCCGAACATTGACCGTGGCACATGAGAAAATGCGCAACAAGACATAAGCTATAAATGTTTGGCTAAAGCGGCTACCAAAGTCCGCCAAAAAAAAAAATAAAATAAAAACCAAGCAACATTGCAAGGCCGTTCAAGAACACGCGACTATCCAAAATGGCGTCGCTCTTAACCGCTGTCGCCACGCGCCAAACATTAGATTTTGAGCAGAGAGCAGAGCGGAGGGCAGCGACGGTGCAGGGGTACCAACCGCAGTTAAGTTATGCCGACAAGTTTTATCTGGCAACGGCAAGTAGTAGTACGTGTTGTGCTGGCAAAATTTGCGTTGCACACTTTTTGGGACAAGAGCAACTGTGTGTGTAGGCGCGTTGCTTTTGGCGTATTTCCGGCATAATTTGCACTCCATTTGCCCAAGCACACGAAAAGCACAGAAAACATCTTCGCAAGGACATTCGCGCGTTGCTTGTAGCTGCGCAGATTTGTTTTGCCTTAAATCAAGATAACAAGCAAAACGTTTTGTATTTGCTTTTGACACAATTTTTTAATTAAATTTGCAATTTGGCAAAGTTGTTGCATTTTTAATTAAATTCGGCTGAAACTATATGGCTTTAAGGATACTTATTTATTCAAGCTTAAGCTGATTCAATTATTTTATCATTATCTAACGACGCAGTTGTTCCCATTCCTATTGTATTATATATTTAAGCTCTGCTAATTGCATTCAAGAGCTCACAAGCTGACAGACTGTCGATTATAATTGCCAGCGTTGTCCTGGTTGCGAATGAAGTGTGCGGCACTTAGCTGTCAAAAGCTCTGCTACGTGACATTATTAAGACTGCAGTCCATCGTGCATATACTGACCGGCAGCCCCACACGTCCATTCCACAGACACTCGAACATTGTGCCAGGGTGCGTATGATTTATGAGTGGAACGCAACTAATGATGGTACATTCGTTAGATGCCGGGCGTGCCAGGCGAAAGGCAATGCCACTTGCACATATATCCATATATAAATATATTTATATATAAATACATTAATAAATAATATGGAGACTACTGCAGCTGCTGCCAGCTGCAAAGTCGAACACCAGGTCGATATTAAATGATCATTACTAGACAGAAGAGAGAAAAAAAGAAAAAAAAGTTACAAACTTTTACAATTTTAACCAAAATATCGTGTAATACACATGCCCATGCTAAACTTGCTAAACTTCCTGCCAATAACAATTGAGACATCTGCTCATTGTACTCTCTGTCGTTTATTTTTTTTATTTATTTATTTTTTGTTCTTTTTTTGCACATTGTCATTTGTCACATGCCAAGCGGCCTATAAATGCGTTACGGAAGGCAAACATTTGCCGGCTGCATGATTCACCAGGCTTTTCTTTTTGGTTTTGTGACGACATCAACACATGCCGACGCCCCCGCAGCGCGGCATAATACATATTTTGTTTAAGGTTATCTGTCGTCGGGCTGCTTAACTCGCATTTGCTAAACTCATTGGCATGTCGCCAAAAATTTCGACGCCATATCCACAGTCGCGTTGGCCATTTGATTATATTAGTCATGCTTACAAAAAAAGCCATATGACGCTTGGGCGACCGCCCAGCCTGTGAGCCACCCAGTCAAGAAGCTAGAGCCCACAACAGCTTTTACTATACACACTCACACATACACACACACTCATACACTCACAAGACAGCGTCAACGTCAGTCGACCCTTATTTTATGGTACTACACAAAAAAACATGCCCTGCCATATATAGACGGGACTTAGGGACGCGGCGTCAATAGCGGCAGGCAGAACAAAAAGCTTTTCATTCATCAAAAATAATCAAGCGAGCAAAGTCTTGTGGCGTGAGTGTGTGCGTGTGTGTATGGATGTTTGTGTGTGTTGTCTATGTGCCACTTGGTGTAGAGTTTGCGCTGCGCAAATTTCACAATCGTGTTCTATTTTTTGGCCTGTTCTAGTGCTAAGCGCCTATTTTGGTTTGCTCGAAGCCCCTGCTGCCAACTTGACGAAACTTCTGCTTCTACTTCTGCTGCGGCTTCAGCTTTTGTTTCTATTTCTATTTCTATTTCTGTGCGTCTTCAATTGCCTAAAGGGATTCATTCATGAAATTTGACAGTCTGACGCGAAACAACAAACAAAGCGATTAAGCTTTTTATTTTAATTGGCCAGAGTTTGGCTATTTTTAGGCCAGCAGCAGCGCGAAATGAAATGGGCGACTTATGAAATTCAATTTTATTGATTCTCTTTCTTCTTTGAATGAGTTACATTTTAACATAGAATACGAAAAATGTGTTACTAGTTGACAAACTCTTTAGATTTTCTGGTCATACCCCTAATAGTTATACTCATTAAGTAACATTAATAACTACATTTATGACGTTTATTTCTACATGTTATATTTAACGTATTTATTTTATATATATATATATATATATATATATATATATATATATATATATATATATATCTTCTAACATTTATTTTAATACTGATAAAAGCCTTAAGAACTCTTATACAATTATATATAATTATTATTATAAATATATAATTATAATTTAATTTAATTTATTCGTAATTTCTTTAAAAATCCGAAATTAAGTTTACTGTTAGCTATTTAAAGGGATCCTCGAAGCGCCTGCTCTATTTGCTTTTGTCGCGCACTCGCAAAGTTTTTCTTTATTCCTTCTGTTTTTTTTTTTACATTTTTGATACAATCACTTTCCCTCTCGGAGAACAGCTGTAGCAGGTTGGAGCTTTCGTCAAGTTATTGCCAAAAGCTTGCTGAATGCAATCCACATGGCAACAACATCCTTGAACAAAAGGATATGCGCGTGCTTTTGTGGCCAGTACGCGACGTTAACTCATGGCATACACACACGGCAGCGGCAAGTCCGACCCACACACAGACAGAAACACACACACTATATACAAATACACGCACACGCACACGCTCACGCACACACACACACAGGCAAGGAGAGTTTGTGTTTCGAAATTGTAGCGCCAAGTGCTAGTGGCCTAGAAATAATGTGAGAAAATAAAAGTTGAAATTAATAAATAAAAGAATTCAATGTGAAACGCTGTCGATGAAAAGTGCAAGTGAAAAGTGCCTACAGCAGAACCAAATAATCACATACAACCATTGCTAAACACATACACACAGGCACACACATATACAGTGAAACACACACAAAGAAAACATCATATGCCAGAGGCAGGCTGTCGCTTGGCAGGCACATTGACAGCAACAGCAACATAAAGGCAGCAGGAGCAGCAAAAAGCATTTTGTGTATCCTATTTTGTGTGTGAGCGAGCGCGTGTCCAAGTCCGTGTCCGTGTCCGTGTCCTTTGCCACTGCCACAGTAGTGGCGACAACAAAAGCAGCTAACGGCAGCAGCAGCAGTAGCAACAACAACAACAACAGCAACAACTAACCGTAGCACAGCAATTACGGCGTGTAGTTGCTATAATGATAGATTTCAAAACAAAATTGAGCAAATTATCGTATAAAACGTGCCCCGGTTGGAAAATCTAAACATCTAAAAATAACACAACGCTAATTCCGAGCCGAAGTCGAAGTCGAAGTCAAAAACCAAGTGCCGTCTACCCAACTGACTTTAAATTATGCATGCACATTGATTTTCTGACGCGTCGACGTCGTTGTCGTCTTTACTTTGCTACTCATTGTCGTCAACAACAACAACATCATCATCAGCATCAGCAACATTAGCAACAACAGCAACAACAGCAACAACAGCAACAGGAACAGACTCTGCCTATTGGCAATCTCGTAAAGTCATTTCTCGTCCTGCGTTCAGCCCGCATCGCATGTTATCAACGGAACTGACGTCGACGGCGTTGTGGAATGCGAATTATCAGCGCACCAACGGCCTAACAAAAGGTGAGCACTAACAGCAGTAACAACAGCCCCAAGTCATTACATTAGGCACAAGCCACAAAATATTATGCATACGCATGATGTGCGCGCGCCCTCAGGACATATGTGTAATATTCGAAATCATTCGCCAAAATGTATCTAAAGATGCGCCAAAGATAAGAAGAATATGAAATTTAATGGATGTTCATTATATGAAAGATTAAAATGAGTGCAAAGAAAAAGTTTATATAAAAATATGTGCAGGGCTTACTCCTAGTTTCACAGCCTATTGAAAGTGCATATGTGCTTAAATAAATAGTATACGTATTGAAAGTTGTTTTCATCATATCGGAATGAAAACCTTTGTTTATTTATTTTCTGAATTAATTAATAATAATTCAAATTGAACTTTTGTTGTCCTTTGTATTGACAATTAATTCATGAAGCAAAGCTGAATAATTTTAGCTAGCTGCTATCGATTGATTGATTAGTTGCCCATTGTAGTTAGTTAGAAGTAAAGAACAAGTTTTAGTAATGAAAATCGTAGATTTACTATACATTACATTACAACAACGGAAATAAGAAAAAGAGCTAACACATCTTTTTTTCATTATTGATTTAGTTTTTTTTCCTAGTAAAGTTGAGTTGAGTAATTGCTAAATTGTTATTAAGTTGTATTAAAGTTTAGCCAGTAAACTTATTACAGGCATGAGAAGTTCATTACTTTAATAACTAATCCCTTAAAAGCTTAAACTTTTGTAATGCTCCCTCGACAACATAATTTGTTTGTTATCAAAGTGTGTAAATTGAGTTTGAGCTCCTGTGTTATAGTTGCCCTTTGCTGCATCGGCAAATTTAATTAAAACGCCATAAAATACATTCACAGCTCATTTGCTGCGCTTATTAACACATGCACATGCACTCATTAACACCCACTCACGCACACAGACTCCGGCATGGTTTATTCTTTGTGCTCTGCTGCCAGAGGGCTGGTATGCTGCGTCATTGTTGCCATTATATTTGCGTTTAATCTGATTTCAATTATAATTTCATTTAACAGCGCTAATGCGCTTTGGCACCCACTCGCACTGGCAGCGCTAGGAGCCGCTCTTTCTCCCAACGGCCCATCCTTGTCATGCCTATGCCTGACCCTATCTCTCTCTCGCTTTCTCTCTCTCTCTCTCTCTCTCTCTCTCTGGCTGTATATCTTTTCCTGCCTATATTCTGTGCGCCTTCTTAAATGCAATTTATTACGTTGACAGTTTCTTGGTAGCTGAGGGCGTTCGAATTTCCATGCATGCGCTTTGGCCAGCGTCGACGGTAACTGGCACCGGAAATACAGTTATAAAATGTCAACAACAATGCAAACTCATGCTAGTTCTACATTTCCGGTATGCAAGTTGCCCAATGACGGCGTTGACAACGCGTTTGCATATGAATATGCGAGCGTATGTGGGTTTGCTGACGTTGGTGTAACGATTTTACGACTTGATGTCATGCATTGAGCAACAACAACGCAATAACAGAAGCAATAACAACCACAACACCAGCACACACACCCACACACACACACACACACACACACACACTGAAATGTGCAATTGTAAATTTTGTTAAGCATGCAATAGGGGCGAAAGTTTCGAGTTTATGGCTCCTATTAAGGGACCCAAATTGCTTTAATTATACAAATTGTTAGCACATAAATAACCATGCAGTTGATGCATATTTTTAGCCAATACAGAATAAATTTCTTGGAAATTTACGACTTTCCTGTATATCTATGATTGAAGCGATTATGACAGGTGTTGAATTAAAATAAAGCATTTGATATATGTTGTTTACTTTTGAATATATGCTTGACTAAGTGCAGCCACACTTAATCACTTAAGGAATAATACATGATAACCATCATCATTCGACGAACATTATCTCAGCTTACTCAAACCTGAGGGCTCAAGCGCTTCTTCTCAGAAAAGATTCTCGTTTTGGAATCATAAAAGTCTTCAAAAATATAAAACAAATTAAGTTAAAAAACAACAATTCATTATAAATTAAGCTAATTATAAATTAAGCTAAAATATTTTTATTTAATTGATATCAGCCTTATATGCGTCTGTAATCTTTGCTTGCAAATTATTTCCAAGTCAAACAATTGCATATTGTTAATTTTTATGAAAACTGAATTTTGAATGAATATTTATAAAAAAGCAATAAGCATTTTGGCATCTTCTAAAAAGCTAATACGCAATACTACATTATATATCCATAAAAATAAAAATTGAAGCTAAACTCTTTTTATTATATTAAAAAAAAAAAAAGTTACAAAGTTATATTCAGAGCAACATCTCATATACACTTCCTCTATCTGTCTTTCTTTTACGCGCAGATGAGGTTTGTCTGTCGACGACATATGAAAATTGCAGAACAGAAACAGCGGCAGCAACAACAATAGCAGCCACAGCAGCAGCAGTAGCAGCATCAGCCGCAGCAATGACCAAACAATTGACAACAACAACAGCGACAAATGCAGCGTCTAGTATCACACAGTCGGCTAATTTGGCGCCCACGGTTGTATCTCCCACAACAACAGGCGCAACAACAACAGCAACAGCAACAACATGTGCTACCACAACAACAGACGGAGCAGCGCCTGCTACTGCAGAGACAATAAAGAAGCAGACGCAGTCCAGAACAAAGGCCTCTGCGGCAGCATCAGCAACAAAAACAACAACTACATCAAGTGATGCCAGCGGCCGTTCGGCGGCTTTGGAACGTGCCTACGTCCACGATGTCTACGAGCACTGCGAGGAGCCGACGGGACCGGTGCGACCGCGAGTGGCACAGTTTCTGGGCAACCTGGAACCGGGTTCGGTGGTCTGCGACGTGGGCTGTGGCAGTGGGCGTTATCTGACCCAATGCAATCCCGCCATATGCACCATTGGCGTCGATCGCTGCTATCGTCTCAGCAAGGTGGCGCACGAGAAGGGAGGCGAGGTGAGTGGGCCGCATGAATGCATTGAAATTGTAATTGATGTGGGTAAATTACTTCAAACTGGGCCTTACAGCTGTGTGGGGGTGTGTCTAGCTGGATAGATGCACATTTTTGTATTCATGCGAACAATAGTTCATTTGTCCTCACTTCCTCTCTCTCTCTCTCTCTCGCTCTATCATTTATATTGTTGGCACACAATTGACCCATTTTAGCCATGGCCAAGCTATCGCCTTTATTGCAGCGCATAAATTATGCTTATCATTTGAAATTATTTGCACATGTTCCCTCGGCTTTAGCCAGCGCTGAGCTTTAATGCCCCCATAATTGCAATGGCCAACAATGGAGCCATAAAACGAACAGCGTTTTGGTCATTAGAGAGCAACTAATAAAGTGCAGGCGTCGCTGCTGCAGTCGAGTGCATTCAAATCGATAACAAGTCCAACTGAGAATTGCCATCTAGAGACTTTTTGACTCCACTCCACAGCAGTTAGCAATATTTCTTGGCATGCCTGCAAAACTGTGCAAATTTAAATGTTCAAATTTATTGCTTTCATTTATGTGTTGACCAAGAGTTTCTTCTACAATATTTTTAATATAAAAACAAGTAAGAATCTTGCACCGACTGCACAAACAATTGAATGTTTATTGGTAAATATCGAGAGGGAGTCTGCCGTAGCCTACCTGGCAAATTTTAAAGCTTTTTCTTAAAACATGACAGATACATCCTGTTACGGTTTTGCCACGCCCCCAAGACGCATATTTATGTATATACAGTTTTTAATAAAACCTAAGCCCAGAAACCTAGTCGATAAGTTTTGAGCATGTATATCTAAAATTATAGAAGATAGTCATGCTTTTAATGGGCGTGAATATATTCACTATTTATTTTTCATTTGGGGTTGTCCTCGTTAGTATAAGAATATACCAAATTTTAAATCTCTATTAATAGCTATAGCTAATAAATAAAGAGACGGACGTATAGACATTGCACAAAATCAATATACTCTTCTAGTTTCTGAACGAGTAAAATAAATGGATATATTGCTATATGAGAAATTGAATATGCAGTTGCGTGAAAGTAGAAACTGAATGTTTCATGAATTTGTAATTTACTTGAGTTAGCATACGCTTAGCTTATTTCATGAAAAAAGTCTTGTTCGTAAAACCAATTTAAAGTTTTCCAATACACGAACAAACAAGTCTAGTTTTACTTCTTATCATCCAATAGTTACATAGCAACAGCAAACTGGAAAAGCATTTACAAATGCAAATTATAAATAAAGTTTAATTATATGAAAGAAAGTTTTCCAAGCAAATTTGTATGCATAATAATGAAACTAATTACTCAGCTTACTTTTGTATTCAATATTTTCTACTACTCCTTGCGTCATTAAGAAATTTATGGCGGCGCCTTTAAAAAAAAATGCAACTACTTTGCCGTTAGTTAGAAGCCGTTGAATTAGTTTTCATTGTGCTCACTTGCTTTTCAATTTTATTGTTGTTCATCTTGTTGTTGTTGTTGTTGTTGTTGTGAAGTCCACAACATTTCCGTTTTCTTTATAGCAGCGAACAATAAATTTCGCTCCCCAGCTGCTAGCTCCCAGAGGTATGCAATAGTTTTTGCAATAATCTATTACACGCGCTTCGCTTCGCCTGGCTTCGCTTATTTATGGTGCCATTTGCAGGCAAGAAATGCCATTTTCTAAGAAATGCATACTATTCACCGCCCTACAATCATCATGCTCAGAACCTGCCTTTTAGCTCCGCGCCCTAGGCTTTGTTGCAGGCATTTTTCGCATTTAAATTGCATTCGCTGGCATTGCGTGGGGTTGAAGTTCGCATGTAATGATGGCGAGGACAACAACGAGGACGTAGACGCCGTCGCCTAGGGTTACTATTCAATGGAATTGTTGGTGGCCAGGGTTGCCACCTTACACTAACCAGGCAGCAAAGTGCACACAATTTAGTCTAAATGGTTTCATTTATTTAATAACCAGTCCCGTTGTCATTATCCCTTGACAGGACACGGCGTAACGTGTCTATGATGGGTTGATTATTGCAATTGTTTAGTCCTTGACATTTCATTGTTATCCATTAGAGACAATTATATTTTTGATGGAATAAAAAATAGAACACGTTTTTGAGCGCATAGCATGGATTGTATTGTATTGATTGGATAGCTGAAAGGGCATTGCAAAGGCTTATACTGCATATTTGAAGACTTATATTTAATTTAAATCATCTAGCTGCTGGAACTTTCAGCTCGAAACTTCTATGGAAAAGTGTAATTGGTTTTATTACTAAGTAGAGGGTCAAGGCATCAGAATGTAGCCTGATCCTAGGCTAATGTGGAAAGAAGTCCAGAGGTCTTGGTGTACTCTTGTCCCCAGAACGGCAGGTTTCGTTAAATAGATGTTACCTGTCATGCCTGTCCTGGGTAGGAAAGTAGTTCTTTAAACTTAAAATATTAGAAACTTTAGCGAAATCCTCAAGAAAATATAAAACTACAGTCAGGAACAGGTGCCTTTTAGAGTTGAATGAATGACAATTGGTATATAGAATTATTCTGTTGATAAGAAGTAGATACAAGCATTATAGTGCTTATATACAAAAACTTGTAAAATATATAATACTTCTCTATTAGCTGATTCTTTAGTGTTGTATGACCATGTTCTTCAAATATATGCCCACCATAATCATATTAGCAGATTTATCTTCTCAACAAATGAAGCCGATTGCTGAATCTTTTTAAATGAAATTACAGAGAATATGCCAAATTAGAGCTTCTACATAGCTTGAATATTATAGCAAAAAATAATTATATTTTAAATCAAATTACAGAGAGTATGTCAAATAGACCTTCTTAGAATATCTCAAATGTAATAATATTAAGCTGTGCAAATAATTTATGCACTTTTAAATGCCCACAAGTGGAATGTATCTGCTTCTATTTATATAAGCGAATTTAAACTGTCGAACATGCCAAGGGCAATATGTAAATCAAAAATGTCGAATTTGTCTTTTTTTAATGCGGATGATATGCAATATATGTGTGTGTATATGTGTGTGTTAAATAAACCTAAATGCACACAATGTAAAAGACATAAGCGACTCACGTGACCTGCATTCGAATGCAGTTTGATACTTTGATTGCGACTGTTACTATTGCCATTTTTCCAAAAAAAAAAAGAAGATAAAAATGAAAACTATGTGAAAAACCAATTTAACTTCGACTATATTTACATATATCTGCTGCTGCTGCTGCTGCTGCTGCTGGTACAAAAAGTTTCAGTTGCTGTCAGGCAACTTTGATTTCAGAGCTCGTGCATGGCCTGATTTACTATAATTTTGTAAAGCAAAAAACTGCCAAGTGGAGCAGGCTATGCAGCAGGCATTAAGCACGCACACACACACACACACACACACACACACACACACACACACACACACTCGTGCACGCAGCCTGCAATCATAAATTTTGTTGCTGCCCGAAATGACGCATTGAAAAGGAAAAACAAGAAGGCAGCAAATAAGAAGAAAAGGCGGCACAGCAAAAAAAAAAAAACGAAAAAAGGATGAACCAAGCGAATGCAATGAAACTCGTTGCCAGTTCTTCTTCTGCTAGTGCTTTTTAGGCCAAATCTTTGAGCTTTATGTCAGTCGACTGCTGTCGACCCGCCGCAGCCATCAAGACTTCCACCTGTTTTCTTCTTTTTTATTTTCACTGTGCCTCGTTTAAGCGCCATTTAAATAAGCTGCTGCCAGCAAAAGAAACTAACACAAATGTACACAAATGTGCTGCAGGCATATATATGAATATATACGTGAATTTTTATATATGTATTTGCAATTGTTTTTTTTTTTACTCGGCTTACTGTGCAGCTTGGCTGTGTTTTGGCCCCATTAGTGTGCAACGTGGCGTATGCGTAACATGTTTCACCTGACGCTCGCAACATTAAGACGGAGCTGCATTGAAAACTTGTCAACAGAAATTTCTAAAGCGTAATGTGCACGAACAGTGTGACATTACACACCCACAAACAGAGTTTGCATGTGTGTGTGTGTGTGTGTGTGTGTGTGTGTATGAAAAATGGAAGCTGCTATAAATACAATTTGTAAAGAGTATAGAGAAATGTCACGCGTGCATTTATGACACCGGAACATGTGCTTAAAAAATAATAAAAATCGAAGAAAAAACTCTTTCCATGTGGAAAGCTGGCTGCACACAGCACTAAAGTCGAAAGCGAATGTGCGGCAGCTTTATGTGCAGCTCTATACAAATGCCAAAGCCGCATAAACAAAGCCACGCCCACCAGTGGTGGGCAGCGAAATGGACTAATTTTTTGCCTTTCTGTAGAAATATTTATGTATATATTGCGTGGAGAGAAGCATAAAAGCTAGCGAAAGGATTATTGTGCTTTAATAAAGATTGTTTATCCACATATACATACATATGTAGCAGACTTAATACTCTAGAGTTTTTAGCACCAGTTGGGTTAGCATATATATAATTTCCTATGCTGATTATTTATAGCGAGTTTATAGTAAAAAAAAGAATTTTAGTATTCCTTTCGATTATTGAAATTGTTGCTGTTCTAAATGAAAATCAAACATGAAACTAGTTTTATAAATTGCTTGCTGTGGCGTTCTAAAATGTCAATTTGGGTCAAGCGACAAACTCAACTATTTCATGGAAAAATGAAAAACTTTCTTGTTATTCACATAACATTTGCTGTTGCAGTTGCACGACCTCAGCACCTGCAGTTGTCAACTCTGAGAGCAAACACTTAACTTAATTGATATTTTGCTGCTAAAAAAATAAATAAAAGTGTTTTGCCACAAGTTGAGCTACAACGTCTGTTGCATAGGTCCTTGGATGACATGCCCAAGTACCTGGTCAGCTGCAGTTGTTGGTTGTTGCAGATCCACAGCGCATACATGGAGAAACTAGAGGCAGAAAGCCCGTTTTGGCTGGTGGGTCAAGGCTGTTGCAGTAGCACACACAAACAGACCGTACGATATCTGGCAACGTACAAATTATATTTGTGGCACGTGCAACGCAAGGGGGGCAACATATATGCACCCAGAGATTGTCCAAATGAATAGATATTTCAGATATTTATTTACCAACATGACTCGTTAATTCGCTATGTGTAATCGACGTTAGTTTATTCTAAATCTCATTTTATGGAAAATTGGAAATGAATCGTTAAATGATTGAGCTCATATACGTGTGAAAATGTCCATTACATTACGCTCATCCACCTGCGAATTCAATTTGCCCACGATTTGTTTATTTCCTTTTTGATCAAAGTTAATTGACACTTTTAACGCTGTCCGTAACATGGGAATGAATATAAACGACGCATATCTCATATAAAAAAAATATATATACAAATAAACAACAAAATACACACACACCTTCACATACATGTAGTTGGGTAAGGTCAGTTTACTGGGAACACATTTTTTAAACGAACTTTTTCAATTGAAGCGAACCAAAACAAGACCAACTCAATGCAGATGGGCAAGCCGACCACCACATGTAAGCGTGCCACTGTGTGTGCCATGTTTACGTGTCTGTGTGTGTGTGTGTGTGTGTGTGTATGTGTGTACGCTTTCACTTCAATGGCAAATTGGGTAAACCAACTAGCAATTTTCATGAGGCGAGCGTGTTAACTTTGTTTTCACCCATCTGAACAGAAATTCAGTTAATTGCAAACTCTTGTTGCCAACCGAAAACTTCCAACTAAAATTTCAGCAAATATGCAAATTGCATTAAAGCATTTTCTATGAAAATCCAAAAATTGGTTTATTCTCATTTCTAATTACGTTTACTGGAAGTGCTGAGAATAGATTCAAGTTTTGTTTTATTCATATATGAGGACTACTTAATACAATCATAGTTAGGAAATATTAAAAGCAAAAAACACTTTTTTGCTTTGATTAACTTAACAACAAATGAAATACGGACAAAGAAATTTACATGTCTTAAAGATTTTCTGGTCTGGCTTAAGATTTACTTTAAACTGTGGTCAATTACAATTCTGTAATACAAACTGTTTTTCAGCCTTGATTATAGCCACAGGAAGGCTAACTATAAATGCGTAGCCCTAAAATTCTTCGTAGCCTTTTGAATTTATTGCATTGCTAGTGTCTCACAGGTTTTCGGTTTGCGCAACGAGAACGCAACATTCTCAAGTGAAATTAATAAAACGAAGCTGCACAAGTGCAGGAAGCTGCAGAGGCAGCTCAGGAATTCTTTTGGTTGGTTACTTAACCAACGGCCAGCTTTGCTTGGCTGCAGTTATGCAGCTTGCACAGCTGCCAAGGCGCACTTGTTGTAGAGTAGGTGGTGGAGTAGGTGGTTCCTCAGGGGATGTGTTACAGGAATGGCAAGGAAGGTGCTTGCTTCGCCTCTTGTGTAATTTAATTGGCTGAGCTGCAACTTTAACTCGTATTTCCCTCGGCACTGAGTTACTCGAAATTACATTGCGCTCTTTGGCCCACAGGTGGCGCTGTGCGACAATCTGGAGCTGCCGTTTCGCGACGATAGCTTCGATGCGGTTCTCTCGCTGGCTGTAGTGCATCACTTTGCCACCACGGAACGTCGAGTCAGAGCGCTGAGGGAACTGGCCCGTGTTCTGCGCGTAGGCGGACGTGTGGTAATTACTGTTTGGGCACTGGAGCAGCGCCATCGACGCTTCGAGTCGCAGGATGTGCTGATACCCTGGCAGCCGCCCAAGAATCGCACTTACTCCTACTCGTACTCCGACGAGGAAGATGACGGAGACTTTTTGCCGCCCTATCATGCATACACGGAGGACTCGACCAATTCAAGTCGATCAGCTGGCGATGGCGACAGCTCAAGCCTCAGCTCATCTTCGCCCGGCGAGTCCTGCTATAGCTTTGTGCGACGCGCCATACAAGTGAGTAGAGCCTTCGATTATGTTGTGCTTAAGCATTTCTAATCAATGTTTACTTACAGAAATTGGCTGGTGGACGTCGTCATGCTTGGTTCCTAGATTCCTGGACCTCCAAGGATACCAAGAACGATAGCAGCCTGGACTACGAGGATGCCAAGGATCTGCCCATTGAGCTGCGTCGCCTCGAAGACTTTGAGGACTTTCCTGATCCACCGCTATCCGCTGGCCTTAAATCGCGTAGCCTGGGCAGCATTTTACAGCCGCCGCCGCGTCAAATTGTGCGGTCACGCTCAAGTGTGCCCAGTCTGGGTGGACCACTGGTGCCCGGCGAGACGAAGGCCAGCGCTGCAGCTGCTCTGCTTCTCAGCGCGCCCGATGCCCAGCAACAGCTCAATGGTCGTCATTCGCCCACCACCACTGCCAGCGCGGGCAACACACTGAGCCGCCGGCCCAAACTAATCAAGCAGAAGCAGTCGTTATGCGAAGACGACCTCTCGCAGCAGGCAGACTTAGCGCCTGAAGCTGACGCTGCTTTTCAGATGATCAGCAGCTACAATGGAGCCAATGGGGCTGTCAGCAGCAGCCTCTACATGGGCACTGGGTGCCCTGCCAACATTCAGCAGCCTGGCTCTGCCTCCTCTAATGCATCTGCAGCGGTTGGAAAATCAGCTGGTGCGACGTCTGCCACCAATCTGCCCAGCTTTTTACGCAAGCAAAGCTCTCTGAATGAGGAACTGATGGCGGGCAATCGACTGCGCGAAAAGGATCGGGTGCGCAAGCGCATACAGAAGCAGACTTCGCTGAACGAGGCCTTCCTGTGTCGCTCAGCGCTGTTCTCCAAGCGACTGCAGGTCATACGAGAGGGATTTACCACCAAAATCAAGAGCTCGACGGGCAGTTTGGAGCGCGTGACCAAGACGGGCATCACGAAGCTCATGCAGAATATAAAAATATCGCCCGCAAGCCAGACGGCGGCAAACACGCCCGGCAATCCGCAGCAGACGAATAACAACAACAAGCAACCCACGACGCCCGCTTCACAGACCCCTCAACAGCAGCATCAGCATCAACACCATCACCATCATCATCATCATGCGAGTAACACAGGCAGCCTGTTCCCGGCGCATTTGCTGCTGTCGACCGCAACCACTGGGCCAGTCAGCTACTGCAGCATCGTGGACTGCAGTGCGCCCAACATTTGCCACTGCAGCGCCTATCAGCAGGACTGCGTTGCCTGCGCTGAGAGCGAACAGGGCAACGCGCGCCGTCATTCGCGTGAGTCTGGTTCCGATTCGTCCAAAGACAGCAGCCTGCAATCGGATACGAGCATTGAGTCCGAGGACAGCTTTGCCTCGGTCATTTTCATACCTAAGCCGGAGCAGCATCAGCAACAGCTTAATTACCAGCAACAGCATCAAAACTCAAACTCAAGCTCAAGCAACTCGAGTTCCAGCAATGGAAATGCCCAGGCGGCTTTGGCCGCTGCGACTAATCCAGCCGCAGCTGCTCCGTCTAGCTGTTTGTCACGTTTGCCGCCCACACACTCCGTGCCAACATCACCGCTCATCATGCCCTGCCCGCCGACGCCCGCCCACTCACCAGCTGCCATACAAGGCACGGTCACCTCGCCGCCCCAGTCGATGGCAGCTGTGACGGCAGCGATGGCTATTTTAACGCCTGTCGCCAAGCCAGCGCGATTTAACTTTGACGAGGCGCACATCAAGCGGCAGCAGCAGCAAGTTCAGGAACAACAACAGCCACCGATACCCAAGATCACACGACAAGCCATACGCGAAATGCCGCCCATACCCAAGTTCCGCAAGCAGCAGTCGCTGCAGCTGCAGCGCCAGAATTTTCCAATAGTTCGACGGGCATCCGGCTCTGGTGTGGCAAGCAGCAGCACCAGCGCCACCAAACTGCTATCGCTGGAACTGTTCAATCCGGCCACCGATGATCTGGACAGCGACTCCAGTGAGCCCTCCTCGCCGGACTCCATTGACAGTGTGATCAGTGCTCCGCGCTCGGCTCAGTTGCTCTCGGCTCCGAGCACTGGCACCGGGAAGTCCAGTGACGAATCGGAGCCGGTGCAGGCCCAACTCATTACGCAGTACAACAAGGGTGAGCTACAGATCAACAATGCCACGCCCAACGAAAATGATATCATACTCAATGCGGACAGCGCACCTCTGCTGCCAAAGAAGCGCGAAGCTGGACAGGCACAGGCACAGCAGCCGCACGATTGCGCCGAGTTTGCCGAGCAGCTGACAGCGCAGCTGCAGCGCGAACTAGACGATAAGAGCAATCGTGCCGAGTGTCGCAGCTTGGATGGCATTGGTGATATAGGCGAGTACTTGAGCGGCGGCAGCGCGGGCAGCGGCTCCAAGAAGCGATCCAATGGCGATTTGAGTGCATTGCGGGATGAGCTGCGTGAGCGTCGTCTGATGCTGGCCAATCTTTCGACCCAGCCCAGCTTACAGCAGTCGCCCATATCGTCGTCCACCTCATCGCTGTCATCCCAGACGCGCAGCTTCACCATACACGAGGAAGAGGAGGATGAGGAAAACGAACGAAGCTACACGCTGGGCATTTACGAGCACTGCAAGATCTCGAAATTCAACTACAAACGTAATCGTCACTATAATCTCAATCCGGAAACGGCCTATTTGCTGCAGGATGATGGCGACAGCGATGTGCGCGATGATGAAGATCGTGAGTAGACAGCTTACTACATATAAGTTTGGTATTTTAAGCTATAATCCATTTGATTTTTACTCTGCAGCAATACCCGAGGAAGATGAGGATGCCGAGGCGCTGGAGGCACGTGGCGGCGATCAACTGGGCGAGGGTATGCACGAGTACGGGCAGCGCAGGCGCAATTTCAGTGCCATCAAATCGGTGACCTCCAGTGCATCCAGCTCCACAGAGACGCCACCCTCGCAGCAGCCAACACAACAGCAGGCGCTGCAGCAGCGCACCTCCACCGAATCGCTGGAGCACTCGAATAGCTCAAACACCTCGCTGGACAGCCCCTCGCAGGGCGGCTCTACGACCCATCATCGCTACTACCACGTATTCCGCGAAGGCGAGCTGGACGCGCTGATCAATCATCATGTGGCCAGTCTGCATATTGTTAGCTCCTACTATGAGCGTGCTAGTTGGTGTGTTGTGGCCGAGAAGGTGCAGGTGTGGACGATCTAAGTTAGTAACTTAAGAATAAAACTATACAACAAAAAAATATATTTATAAAACAAAGTGTAATTGGAAAACCCAAAAAGTCTCTGAAGCCCCCAAAGGAATTGTTAAATTTAGTCTTTATTACTAGTTGAGAGAACGCAAAATTCTAGCACTAAATTTTAGGTATTCGTAACGACTCTTGCTTAGGGTTGCCAGGCCTGCTCAACGGCAGGGCTGCCGCACTGCATTGAAATTGAATTTCAAGTAAACCGTTTAGTTCTTAAGCCAAAATCGAAAAACAAGACAACGCAAATTACGAAAATGAAAAGTATTGTATCAAATTTAATGAAATTTAACGATATGTATACATAGATATTTTACAACGACTATCATATTTCATTTACTCTCACAACTGGGGAATCTATTCTAAAAATCATTTTATTTCAGACCTACATACATATACAAATAATTACAGTTATAGAGAAAATCTAACTAGGAGTTACTTAAACCGCAAATCAAATAGAAAATATGCAAAAACCATATCTAAGCATCTATATATATACCAAGGCTTTATACACAAAACAAAATGAAAATAATGACAAAAACTGCAATCTATCTAACCACATATACACCTATAAAAATGCAAATGAAAATCAATACGTAAGTTTTCTAATATCAATTACTGCATTTAACAATATTCAATGCAAAACTAATCAAAAGGGAAAAGCTGCAGAAATATACTCGTATATACAGTTTGCAAGGCTCACAACAATAATTGTATAACAATTTCAATAATTTTTTGGTAAATTTCCAATTTGATATTTACTTAGCACATATTTGTTTCTATCAAAAAAAAAAAAAATTTATAATAATATAAATACAAATAAAAATAAGAAGAAGAAAAAACAATTTAAGCAAAACACTTCCCAAACGGCCAACAAACCCGAGCATATGAAAGATTAAACAAAATATATGTTAATAACTCTTTTTTGTCACCTAAGGCGAAGTTATTTAAAAAATAACGCAAGTTTTCAATATGTATATTTCGACTGTACATGAGTTTTTTAGATAGCTAAACTAAACTTTATACCGTACAATATTAGAAAATGAAAAGTTGAATGATTAAATTAGAAAGCAACTACGAGACACTATGAAATCGATTTATAATTACGTGTATGCGCTCGATATGCTGAATATGTATTTACAAAATATTATAGTGTATACATAATTAGTATTATGTAAATTGAAAATACGTATTATGTATTTGCACGACCCACACAGAGATAGACACAACAGCTGCAAAAAGTAACATACACTACCAGACAAATTCAATAAATTTAAACAAGATAAAAAAACATCAATTTGTTATGCATAAAAAGAAACATTTAATAAACTACAGCTACCAATACTTACAACTGACACTTGCATTTTGTCGTTTTTCAAAATTGCATAACGTTCTTTTTTTAAAAGAAATATTTTACGCACTTGGCAACACTTTTATGATCTGGAAGCACTGTAAATACGCATTTCTATCCAACACTAATTCGATAAGTCCATTTATCGAAAATACTCGATACTTGCTATATCCATGAATCTCCAATAATTTAACTTATTTTTGCATATATTGTATTGATTTATAAGCAAATGGAAGAATTTTTTAAATTATATATGCATATATTTGAACGGAGTTGGTTGTATTATTGAATTTAAATTCAGAGCGCGTAAATTCCTCTACTAGAGCAAAAGTATCGATACGACTAATCGTCAATCAGAAGCATGTTTGTTACTGCGTAGGTCAGATATTTGGCACATAAACATAAAAATGTGACGTAACATATGGACAACTTCTCGTTGCTTAGCTTAACTTAAATATACATAAGCCTTTTTAGCATTGTGGTATTGCGAACTAATTGAAGTTTTTGTTACTCATGAGAGCGCATTGATTTAAATTTAATTGAAGCATAGCAAATCATACTCAGAGAGAACAATCGGATTTGCGTTGCAATGCAACCTCTTTCTATCATTCGCTCCCAAACACACGGCTCTCTTTCGATACAACCTCGACCATCGTTTTAACAGCTATACAGTGCAGAATTTCGTCGTACTTAAATTAAATAAAATGCAGTGAAAAAAAGGAATATAATTTGTAAAATATACGCAAAATGGCTACCCAAAAGCCTGGAGAATGGGCCACTGGTCTTCTGACTAGATTCGAAGATCAGGTAAATGTTTTACAACATTTTCAATATGTTGCGTCGCGCTGCTTACGAGCAAAGTGAAAAAATGTACCTGCTGCTGGTGTTGTTTTGGTGTGGGTGTCGGTGTCAAGGGGGTGGAGCATGGGCGGCAGTGGGGCCGGCGAGGCTTCATTCATGAAATGCCGAGCTGTGATTTGTTGAATGAAGTGCCGCGACGTGCATACCCTTAATGAAATATTTTGCGGCTCACCAATTGAGAACTCGAAATAGTGATTTTAATTGAAATAATTTTTGAATACCCATATGTTGGTGAAAATAATATATATATATATTTAAAGTAAAAGTAAAATGATAAATAACTAAAATTGTTCTATATGCAGCTGCCATACAAGATTGGAGCATATGGCACTCAGGCGCGCATGAGCCAAGATCAGTTGGTGGCTTGCCTCATACACATCTCTCGGTATCGCTTCTCACTGGTTATCTCCGGTTTGACAAAAATGCTGCAGCGTGTCAACGAGGCTGTAAGTATCTACCACACCTAGAAATTTTGAAGGATAATGCTAATTATATATAATTACAGGCGCGACAACCTCGCCATGAGCCGGAACGCTGCTACTTTGAATCTCTGGTCATCATATTGACCACGCTGGAGCGTTGCCTAACGAATCAAACGAAAGATACGGCACGATTTGAGGAGGCGATGAATGTAAAACTCTTGTTACGTGAAATTTCACAGTTTGTTGACGTGCAGAGCGATAACAATCCCAATGCCGCTCAATTAAAGGCGCTGGCCTCCAAGGTACTGTTTGCACTCTCCCAGAATCACTTCTCGGCTGTCTTCAACCGCATATCAGCGCGCATACAGGAGCTAACATCGTGCTCTGAGGAGAATCCCGATTACAACGACATTGAATTAATACAGCACATTGATATGGACATGATCAAGCTGACCAAGCTGTTGCAGGGTATAACAGCATCGCCATTACTTTCAAATTGTTATTAATTTATAAATCCTTTGCAGAAACAATTACCAAATTTCGCTCGAAACGCGCACCGCCGCTCATTTTGCTTTACTCTTTGGAGAAAGCCATTTGGAATTGGATTGAATATCATCCACAGGAATTTCAGGACTTGCAGCGTGGCACTAATCGCGATATATCAACGTTAGCAACGAATTATATTTAGTTATGAAATTCTTTTATTAAAACATTTTAATTTTAGCTGCTGGGAGCCACTGCTTGACTTTGTTGAGTACTTCAAAACTGAGAACAAAAAGAGCAAAACTTTAGTTTGGCCCCTGCAAATGCTGTTGCTTATACTAAATCCCTCCAGCTTGGAGGCCACTGTCAACGAGTTGCAACAATCGGAGAAGGAGAAGGAAAAGGAGAAGGTGCCCTCAAAGTCCACACAATCAACGTCACGCGACAAAGACTTCTCGGCCAGGCAATTCATTGAGAGTATCAAGCGTGGCCTCGGCCCACATTCGCCATCGAAACAGGTGACCGAATCTTCGGCCATAGCTTGCGTAAAACTCTGCAAAGCATCCACCTATATCAATATCAATGACTCCAACAATGTGGTCTTCAAATTGGTGCAATATTTCATCAATGATCTTAAGGCGCTGCTCTTTAATCCCGTGAAGCCCTTTTCACGCGGGCAAGGCTACAATTATGCAGATATTGAACTAATGATTGACTGCTGGGTCTCGTGCTTCCGTATCAGTCCACACAACATAGAGGCTTTGAAAGTGTGCTTGAATCTTTCTTCGCCGCAGGCCTATCATTTCGTTATTGTATGTTCTTTGTTGCGGTGAGTGAAAAGTGAAATGAAACATGAATTTCAATATTTATATACATCAAATAAATTTCTAGCCTAGCGCACATTTATGTGGATTTTCGACTACAAAATAAGAATCCATTTCGCATTGTCAACCAGCCGCGTCTTCCTTGGTGGCCGCAGACCGATGTCGTGCACTATCGTTCCGCTGAACTACGCGCTCTCTTTACGGATACACTGAATAAAGCCACGCAGGGTTATATAGCGCACACACCACTACGCTACATAACTTCTTTAACGCTCAAGTCCAAGGATACACAGAAAGGTTTGACACGTTCTGAGGAAGGACCAGCTCATAAGATGTTATTGCTGCTATTAGTGCGTCTCATACACGCGGATCCCACGCTACTATTAAATGTAATCACAACTATAAATCTATTTAAAACTATGAACTAAATTACAAAACCTTTTTTTCCAGACGCAAGGTAAAGTCGCGCACGAGGTACAAAGCTCAACTCTGGAGCTTATTAATGGCCTGGTTAGCCTAGTACATCAAACGACCTTGCCGGATGTGGCTCAGGAGGCCATGGAAGCTTTACTTGCACTGCATGCACCTGAAAAGATCGAAGTCTGGAATCCAGAAGCACCCATCAACACATTCTGGGATGTCAGCTCACAGGTCCTCTTCTCCATCTCTCAGAAACTTATACAGCATCAGATAGCCAACTATACGGATGTACTTAAGTGGCTGCGTGAAATACTCATCTGCCGCAACACATTTCTCCAGCGGCACAAAGACTATGCCCATGTGGGTAGCCAGATTGCCATATGCAAGCAGGCGCATATTAAAATGGAAGTGGTCTTTTTTATGTACCTGTGGAGCGTGGATTTGGATGCGGTACTGACCTCGCTTTCCTGTTTTGGCCTGCTCTGTGAGGAGGCGGAGATCTGTTGCAGCTCCGATGAGTTAACAGTGGGTTTCATCATGCCCAACTATCACATCTACCAGGAGCTAGCACAACTCTCTTCATGTGAGCTAAATAAGAACTATAAGTTTATCTTAACATATGTTTATAAAATCATTTATACATTTCAGCCGCCACGGATACACGTATTTGCTTTTTTGAGAACAGTCATGGCAACGTGAGCCGAGGGAAACTCCAGAAGCGTATTATGCCATTGCTGCGCAAGATCGAGCACTGTGTTCATGGTGTCCAGCCCGCCTGGGAAGAAACCTTTCGCAACTGGGAGGTGCTTAGTAAAGTGTTGCAGACTCATCCCAAAGTAAAGACCGAGGATGCGCAGGCAGAAGTATTTCATCGTGGGTTGGGCAAACGACGTGCCAGCCATCAAAGTTCCGAGCATGATCTAGAGGAGCAAATCACCGAATGGGCTAATATGACCTGGTTTCTGCTAACCTTGGGCGGTGTTTGCCTGCAAAAACGGAACAGCAGTCGTCAGCTCCTGTTGCAACAATCGCAAAACAACTCATCGGTGGCATCACTGGCACAGGCTTCTCTGTACTCTAGCTCCACCAGTTCAGGACACGGATCACTACATCCCAGCACGGTCTCTTTGTCCACCATACCACCAGCGCCGCCACAAGATGTCAGCTACTGCGCGGTTACTCAGTGCGTATACAATTATATGTATTATTTAACAGTTTTTTTTCATAAATTTATTTAAATTTCAGATTCATTGGGCAACTACTACGTCTGTTGGTCTGCAGCAATGAGAAAACTGGTCTACATATACAAAAAAATGTCAAGGAACTAGTGGGCGAGGAAATGTCCACACAACTGTATCCCATACTCTTTGATCAAATCAGAGCCATAGTAGAAAAGTTCTTTGATCAACAGGGTCAAGTTAATGTAAATGTTACAGATATAAACACCCAGTTCATTGAGCATACAATTTTCATTATGAAATCCATACTGGATCCCAAAGCGAGCAAGGATCCTAACAATGACCAGCCATCGCCATCAGAACATTTGGGAGTCACAAGCATTGAAGGCATGATGTTGGGTATTGTACGCTATGTGCGACACCTGGATATGAATGTCTATGCTATACGTATAAAAACAAAGCTATGTCAACTAGTGGAAGTCATGATGAAGCGACGCGATGATTTAGCCTTTCGGCAAGAGATGAAATTCCGAAATAAGCTCGTTGAGTATCTAACAGATTGGGTAATGGGAACATCGCATCAAATAGCACCACCTAGCTCTGCAGATGCTTCTCTACTCACCAGTACTTCGCTCATCTTTCGGGATCTCGATCAGGCTTGCATGGAGGCAGTAGCGGCTTTGCTACGTGGTCTCCCTCTCCAGCCTGAGGAGTCGGATCGAGGCGATCTTATGGATGCAAAGAGCGCACTGTTTCTAAAATACTTTACGCTATTTATGAATCTTCTGAACGATTGTATTGACAGCTCAGAGGCCGAAAAGGAACTCAATAATACGCCTCTTCTACCGCCACGACCACGCATGGCAGCTGGAAAATTGACTGCTCTCAGAAACGCCACTATACAAGCCATGTCCAATCTGCTGGGCGCCAACATTGACTCTGGCTTAATGCACTCCATCGATTTGGGCTACAATCCAGATTTGCAAACACGCGCCGCTTTTATGGAAGTGCTCACCCAGATTTTACAACAAGGCACAGAGTTTGACACACTAGCTGAGACGGTGCTGGCCGATCGGTTCGAGCAGCTAGTCCAGCTAGTGACTATGATTAGTGACAAAGGTGAGCTGCCCATTGCCATGGCGCTGGCCAATGTGGTGACAACCGCCCAAATGGATGAGCTCGCGCGTGTTCTGGTCACGTTGTTTGATGCCAAGCATTTGCTCTCGCCGCTGCTATGGAATATGTTTTATCGTGAGGTCGAAGTTTCAGACTGTATGCAGACGCTTTTCCGTGGCAATTCCTTGGGTAGCAAGATTATGGCCTTCTGCTTTAAGATTTACGGAGCTAGCTATTTGCAAATGCTACTAGAACCACTTATACGACCGCTGCTAGATGACCAAGAGGAGATTTGCTTTGAGGTGGATCCAGCGCGATTGGAACCAACTGAAGATATCGAAGAGCATCGCAACAATTTGATTGCTCTGACCCAGAAAGTATTCGATGCCATTATAAACTCTTCGGATCGATTCCCGCCGCAGCTGCGTTCCATGTGCCACTGCTTGTATCAAGTGCTAAGCAAACGATTCCCAAATTTATTGCAAAACAACATTGGTGCCGTTGGCACGGTCATCTTTCTGCGTTTTATAAATCCAGCCATAGGTAAGATGTAACTCTTAACATTTCTTTCGCTCAGTAACTAACCAATTCCTCATTTGCAGTCTCTCCGCAAGAGCTAGGCATTGTGGGCAAGCAGGTGCCTAGTTCGGCCAAACGTGGTCTTATGCTCATGTCCAAAATACTGCAGAACATTGCCAACCATGTGGAGTTCTCCAAAGAGCAGCATATGCTTTGTTTTAACGATTTTCTGCGAGATCACTTTGAAGCCGGCAGACGCTTCTTTATACAAATTGCATCCGATTGCGAGACCGTGGACCAAACGTCCCACAGCATGAGTTTTATTTCTGATGCCAATGTGTTGGCTTTGCATCGTTTATTGTGGACGCATCAGGAGAAGATTGGCGACTACTTGTCCAGCAGTCGCGATCACAAAGCCGTTGGCCGTCGACCCTTTGACAAGATGGCCACGCTTTTGGCTTATTTAGGTCCACCGGAGCATAAGCCCGTTGACTCACACATGATGTTCAGCTCGTATGCACGCTGGAGTTCTATCGATATGTCATCAACGAATTTTGAAGAAATAATGGTCAAACATCAAATGCACGAAAAGGAGGAGTTCAAAACGCTGAAATCCATGAACATATTCTATCAGGCTGGCACCAGCAAATCGGGATATCCGGTATTTTACTACATAGCGAGGCGTTACAAGTGAGTGTGTGACAGTATGTTTTGACGAGTGCTATGTGTAAATGCATTATTATTTTGCAGAATTGGCGAAACTAATGGGGACCTGTTGATTTACCATGTCATACTGACACTGAAGCCCTTCTGTCACTCACCTTTTGAGGTGGTCATTGACTTTACGCACACCTGTTCCGATAACCGCTTTCGCACCGAATTCTTGCAGAAGTGGTTCTATGTGTTGCCCACAGTGGCTTATGATAATGTCCATGCGGTCTACATTTACAATTGCAATTCATGGGTGCGCGAGTACACGAAATTCCACGATCGCATCCTAGCACCGCTGAAGGGCAATCGCAAGCTAATGTTTCTCGAGTCACCCAACAAGCTTATCGATTATATTGACGCTGAGCAGCAGAAGCTACCCGGTGCCACACTGTCACTGGACGAAGACTTAAAGGTATTTAGCAATGCACTTAAGCTCAGTCACAAGGATACTAAAGTGGCTATTAAAGTTGGTCCCACGGCGCTGCAGATTACATCCGCTGAAAAGACTAAAGTATTGTCGCATTCGGTGCTGCTCAATGATGTTTATTATGCCTCTGAAATCGAGGAAGTTTGTCTGGTGGATGATAATCAGTTCACCCTGTCCATAACTAATGAAAGTGGCCAACTGAGTTTTATTCACAATGATTGCGATAACATTGTCCAGGCTATCATACACATACGAAATCGCTGGGAGCTTAGCCAACCGGACTCAGTCACAGTGCATCAGAAGATACGACCCAAGGATGTGCCTGGCACTTTACTCAACATGGCGCTGCTGAATCTGGGCTCTTGTGATCCCAATCTGCGCACAGCTGCCTACAATTTATTGTGTGCGCTGACCGCAACGTTCGACCTCAAGATTGAGGGACAGTTGCTAGAGACGCAGGGACTTTGCATACCTTCCAATAATACCATCTTTATCAAGTCCGTCAGCGAGAAATTGGCGACCAATGAGCCACATCTAACACTCGAGTTTCTTGAGGAGTCAATACAGGGCTTCCAGCGCAGCACCATTGAGCTGAAGCATTTGTGCTTGGAGTATATGACGCCCTGGCTAAAGAATCTAACGAAGTTCTGCAAGTCCAATGACGATGCAAAGAAACTAAAGGTATCACAGATTTTGGACAAGCTCATCTGCTTGACGATCGACCAGAAGGAAATGTATCCCTCGGTGCAGGCCAAGATCTGGGGCTCCATTGGCCAAATTCCAGAGCTCATTGACATGGTGTTGGACAACTTTCTGCACAAGTCTATTACTTATGGGCTAGGCTCGCCGCAGGTGGAGATTATGGCCGATACAGCTGTGGCATTGGCCTCAGCCAATGTCCAATTGGTGTCAAAGAAGGTTATCACACGCATGTGTCGCGTCATGGACAAATCTTGCACTAATCCCACTCAATATCTGGAACAGCACATGATGTGGGATGACATTGCCATACTGGGACGATACCTACTTATGTTATCCTTTAATAATTGCCTGGATGTAGCCACTTCGGTGCCATATCTCTTCCACACCATAACCTTCTTGGTCTGCTCTGGCTCGCTATCCATGCGCGCCTCAACCCATGGGCTGGTCATAAATATTATACACTCGTTGTGTACCTGCACAAATCCGTCGTTTGGAGAGGAAGCTCAACGCGTACTCCGTCTTTCGCTCGACGAATTCTCGCTGCCCAAATTCTATTTGCTCTTCGGTATTAGCAAAGTCAAGTCGGCCGCTGTCACAGCCTTCCGCTCCAGCTGTCGCCACCCGACAGACAAATGGTTGGGCAACGAACGCGTCACCCAGCCGCTGCCTGCAGATCGTGAGCGCTTGTCGCTGCCATCGCTAGAGGTCATCACTGATGCTCTTCTGGAAATCATGGAGGCTTGTATGCGCGACGTACCCGACTGCGAGTGGCTACACACCTGGACATCTTTGGCGCGCAATTTCGCCTTTTGCTATAATCCAGCTCTGCAACCCCGTGCTCTGATTGTCTACGGCTGCATAAGTAAGAGTGTAACGGATCATGAAGTTAAGCAACTGCTGCGAATACTAGTCAAAGCGCTGGAGTCCTTTAATGACCTAATACTGATTGAGGCTTTAGTTATGTGTCTCACGCGCATTCAACCGCTACTGCGTCCCGAATCGCCCATACATCGTGCACTCTTCTGGGTGGCCATCTCAGTGTTGCAGCTGGACGAGGTGACGCTTTATGGCGCAGGTCTAGCGCTGCTCGAACAGAATTTGCACACACTCAAATCACAGGGCTGCTTCGACAAGACGGAAACCATAGCTGAGGTCATGATGAAAACGCGCGAGAAGCTCGAGTGGCACTTCAAGCAGCTGGATCATGCCGTGGGCTTGTCTTTTCGCAGCAATTTTCATTTTGCTCTGGTCGGACATCTTATTAAGGTGAGCTGTGAATACTTTAAAGTTAAAAGCAATTTAAATATAAATAAATAATCCTTTGCATTTTAGGGCTTTCGTCATCCAACACCCACCACAGTTTCGCGTACATCCCGTGTGCTGACTATGCTTTTGGGTATTATAGCTAAGCCACTGCATCGCGATAAATTCGAGGTGACACCGGAAAGTGTAGCCTATCTAACAGCACTTGTAGCCGTCTCCGAAGAGGTGCGTTCTCGCTGTCACGTGAAGCATGCGTTGCCACGCTGGCCCGCCGATCTAAGCGGCAGCAATGAAAACGGTGAACCGTTAACCAATGGTGTGCAGACTGTAAGTACATAAAATACGAAACAATTGCTCAATTTGTCATGTTAACTGTTTTAATACTGCTTACATTTCAGATTGGCCAACCATTGTCGCGACGCCAGAAAAGCTGGGATATACTCGATCAGTCAGCTCTACAGTTTGCGCGACATCATAAAGTGCCGACCCTACAGGTAAGCTGATTAAGTATAGTCTATTTAATTATCGTGTGTATACTATATTCAAATAAAACTGTTGTACAAAAGTTGTTATAACCATTTGCTATAGTAACTTTTGGCTATCCACTTGTTATATTGAGATTACTATTATGTATACATCCCTATTATCAAGCCTATTATCAACTCTAAATCTCGAAATCAGCCTTTTCATAACAAATAAATTAATCGTTCAATGATATTTTTTCTTATCTCTTTTTATGTTGTTTTTGAAAAATAAAAATAAATAACCGTAACATACATTTATCACAAACGTAACTCGTATATACTATAAATATACACCTATATATATGCCTGCTGACTCTTCCATCTAATTGGTGCTTGTAACTCTCATCAATATACTTATTTATACCTACATATACTACTCGTAATTGCCACTACTACTACTACTACTACGCATGAACATGGCTTTTGATTTACGTTTGATTTGGTTACCATCAACAACAACAACAACAAAAACCACATCGAAAACATTACCTAAACAACAACAACAACATCGAAAACATTAACAATTAAACAACACCATCAACAATATTGTGCAACACAATCGTAGAATGCGCGAGTTTTATTCAAAACTCAACGCTCATTTTCGGTACCGACCACCAAGGAGCCGAATAATCCGAGCGGCATCGAAGAACGTCAGGTATTGCCCAACAAAACTCTCTCTTTTACTAGACCTTTAGACTATCCACTAATACTTAAACGTATGCGCCAACAAACCCAACCAAAATTATATTTACTCAAATACTAAATAGACGTTTTATTGTAATTATATATAACTTTCATGCATGACATTGCCTGTTCGCTAAACGCCTTATCAATTCCATTAGTAACTTTTTAAATTACACATCTCTATCAAATTCTTTTCCTTTAACTAGTTTAATATATCTTCATGTCCCTTATTAGCTCATTAGTTTTTAAGTTCAAACAGGTATCTAACAACTGTTTGTGCTAACCAACAGGAACGCGGCTCACGGTCTTCTGTCTCAAATGAATCCAATGTATTACTCGATCCGGAAGTGCTGCCTGATCTTTCTATACAAGCGTTGGTCTTAACTGTTTTGGCTACACTCGTCAAATACTCTTCGGATGAGAGTGAAACCCGTGTGCTATATCAGTATTTGGCAGAGGGCTCCGTTGTCTTCCCCAAAGTATTTCCAGTCATGTAAGCTGTTTATGGAATTTCTATTCAAATACTTTATAATATTATAAATTCATAAATTCATAGACATTCATTGCTGGATCAGAAAATAAATAATATACTATCCGTATCGCACGATCAAGTTGTGCTGAACTCTGTGCAGAGTATTATACAGAACATGTTGGCCAGCGAGGATCCTTCACAGCAGCAACTCCATTTCCTGCAAAGCTGCGGATTTGGCGGACTTTGGCGTTTCGCTGGACCCTTCACAAAGGTTTGTTGGTTGAACTAAATGAATCTAATCAATTGTGTTAATTGTTCTGATTGAAAATTGTAGTACAACATGATGGGCGAATCTTCAGAGCTCTTTGTAAACTGCTTAGAGGCTATGGTGGAGACTTGTTTGCCTGGTGATGAATCAGCGCCCGTTCCACCTTCACCGCGTCCCTACAACCTAAGCTCCAGCTTGAGCAGCCTAACCCTAGGCTCGCCCACTGATAAAGGTAAGTAATTTACTATTGTAAATATTATAACATTAGCTGCATAAATTATTAAATTTGCTTTTAGTCTAGCGTATTACACTTGCCACATATATGGTATATTTAAACTATGATAAAACGTTATATATTCTCTATTTACTCTTTCTTTATGCAAACACAACATTACGTTATATAGCATTCTCATCGGAATCATTAGACTTTTATGATAACTGCTCTGGCAGCGTCACCTCGCTGCGACGCGCCTCACACAGCAAATCACGCGCCAAACATCGATTGAACGAAAGCCCATCACATTAAACAGCAACTAATTTGAAACAAAAACCGAAACCCCAATTGACAAATAACAAAATAATTAAACAAAAGAATAGCAAGCTTAGCAAATTATATACACACACCTAAACAAACTCATAATCGTTGATGACCAACACAGCACGTTTATACTAAATATACATGATGTGCTATAGAACCTATTGTACGAGTACCAAAGCGAAATCAAATTGAATCCTCACCAATAATTGAAAATGTCAAAAAACTGTTTTAACAAACGAGAAAACTTATTAATCAGTATGCAAATTGTTATCAATCCAATTAATCGAAAAAAAAAAAAACAAAACAAAAACCAAAAAACTGCAAAACGAAAATATAAAACACACAAATGCACATTATTGTATTAGCGAATTTTATGTTTGAATATTTGAGAATTGTATTTACGACATTCATCAGTACCTTAAAGCATTTACAGAACGTTTTTCGATTACATATATGACTCCAAATTGTCTAGCGTAGTGTAGTTGTCGTAAATGCTTGTTACATTCATTCATAACCTATATAAAATATATACAGATATATATTTGATAAACAGAAATCGGCCTTTGTTACTAACAACTATTTGATTTACTCTGTCAGTCGATGGAGCTACCAAAATCGCCAGCTTAGTAACTTGGGCCTATATTTTATTACTCAATTTAGCTAAAGGAATTACGAATCATATTAAAGAACATAAATATATAAATAATATACCAAATATTCAATGTACCTAACGCTTATGCAATTATAATACGACCGCATGTGACTTGCAAATACGTTGCACAAACCACAGTTAAGAACCTGCTTATTCATTTGCACAACTACCTAAACAAAATTTATAAATATTTGTACAAACTTTCAGTTGCAAAGCCAGATTTCCGTTTTTTACAATAGCTTTAATCTAGACTAAAAAGAAACCGAACAACAGCGATATTTTATACATTTTATATATATTGCATAGCATATTTTTGATTAGTTTAATAAAATACAAAGCTAAGTAACTAGATAATAGACATTTTTATAAACGATATTTTGTACTAATTTGTTGCGTGGGAATTGTTTGCTCAGCATCGATTGGCCGAGCTCTAATTTAATTTTCCAACTTTAATATTCCTCCTAAATACTCACTTGACTCTTATTTATTTTCTTGGTTTTTACTTAATTTATGTATATGTTTTATGCCTCTTCTATCTTATTTTCAGCTGCATGAATAACAACAACAAACCCACGCACTAGACGTACCACACTAATCGCAAAAGTTATGCGTTTTTTGAATATATTTAAAAAATGTTTCTGAACCAAATAACAAAACAAAACTATAAAATGTACAAACGCGTTTAAAGCGAATATTGATTGGTGAAGATCGTATATGAGAAATATTGAATAACAGAAACCGATATATGAAAACTTACTGTATATGTATGTATATAAAGGAAGATAAAACAGCTGACAGAAACACAAGAAACCCCACGAATAAGGAATCCAGTTAGAGATAAATAATATATTAATAAACATAAATATCTATTTTGACACATATTAACAAACAAACTCGAAAGATCAGCAAATTTTTAAATATTATCGAATCAATGTAGTTTTTTAAAATATTTATGGATGTAGTTTATAAATAAGCACGTACTTTAACCTACTCACCAGTTCCTGAGAAGTCCATGGCCACGGCGTAACGGCACCATTGTACCAGAGTTCATCAATCAAAAGGATAACTGCAACAACAAGAAGCTTTAAGAAATTGGCATGCGAGATTTAGCTGTCCTTTTTAATATTCTTTTGTATTACATTTGAATCTCGCGCTGCAAACAAAAACAAATTTGTAATTTATGGCATTTATTTGTTTTTTTTTTTATATAAATTATTTTTGTTTAATTTAAGTTCATATTCATTTAAAGTTTTACTTAATTTATTTCACAAAACATCTTTTATTTTTTTATAATAATTGCAAAACACCAAAAATTGTAAAACATCCTCTAAAAATAAGGCAAAAAGTCCCAGTGCGATTTTAATGCAAATTAAATTTAAGTAAACAAGAAATATTTTAAAGATCGTAAATCGAATTGGTTATACGCGAATATATACATATGTACCTCTAATTGAAAAGTAAGGCGACAACAAAATTTTCATTCAACAATTTAGTCCATTTTCTTCCTTTTCTTATAAGGCAAACTAGCACAAAATCTTTTTTTTATTATTAACAGCAATTGCAACTAATTCACTTTTAATCAAACGTAACTTGAACGGAAAATATGTATAACAAATCCGACTAATGTTACTTTCTCATATAAGTATACTGTATTTGTGCTATATAAATATATATGTATGTATGTGTTGCTATATGTGTATGTATTTGAGATCTTAACTTATGTATTCAAATTTATGAAACTATTGAACGAACGAAGGAATTCGCGTATCTATGCATCTAAATAAAGATATTTCTTTAATGTTCATGTTTCAAGTCTATATATATATATATATATATATATATATATATATATATATATATATATATATATATATATATATATATATATATATATATATATATTGAACAAATAAATTTACTCTCAATAAAATGTTAAAAAAAAATGAATCTATTGCTTAACTGATATATAAAAGTCTGCTCGTTGTCATCCAAAATTAAGTCCCTTTCAATCTTATCTAGAATATCAAGCACTTTTCTCCTTGTCTATGCGAAAATATCAAGCAATTGTCTCCTTGTCTATGCGAAAATTCATGCTCTTTCCAGCGTTTCCAGACGACATTAATTTAGAATAAGTAAATCCCTTTTAAAGCCAATCTGACATCTCAATAGCAATATTCGCGATCCCTTTCTGTTAAATGCAAATATTTAGTCTCTTTCTTGTAATTCCATCAGATCAACCCCAGAGTAAATACCATATGCACTTGCCACACAGCCCAGGCAAGACCAAAAACCTCCCCCACGACGCAATCGGAATCAGTGCCTCATCGTGAAATGCTGTTGATGTTGCTGCGTTTGTTAACTTCTCGATTTCATGCATGCGATTACACGACCCTCTAAGGAGGCCAACACACACACACACACACACACACACACACACACTCAAGCACACTACACTACACACTCACCCTCGGCGCGTAGGCCGAGCAGGTGAATTTTGTCAATGGGCCAATCGCAGTTGCAAACGCGCCAAAAACGGAGCAAGTGCCACAGCTGACCGGGCCAAATCTCGCATATACCATATCCCAATACTTGTGGGAATGCTTGAAGTAAACTTTCTCACGATGCGACGCCAACGGCACAACGGCACACCGGCTGGCAAGTGGCTGGCAATGGTACGGGTGGTAGTCGCTGCGGTGGTTGCTCGAGCGAGCGCGACCCGTCCCCGTCCGTAAGTGTAACGCAATGTCGCGCCAAAGAGGAAATGAGGTCTGGGTCTCGATCTGCTGCTAGCCATGCTGCCTGTGACAGCGCGCCGAAGAGAAGAGCAGAAAAATGCACACAGAAAAACCAACAAAGCCGCCATCGTTGAGATTGCCCAAGTGTGAGGGTAGCAAAAGGGAACGGGCATGGCACGCATGGGGCACGGTTGCCAGAGAGTGTGCGAGGCACAGACACAGCGACAGCCAGGTCGAGGTCATGTCGCTGTCGCTGTTGCAGTCGCAGTCGTTCTTGAGTTAAACGTTGCACGCAGCCAGCTCGTGTGTGCGTGTGGTGCGAGTGGTGCGATTTGCTGCTGCTGCTGATGGTGGTGGTTGCTCTGGTTCGGCCTTTGTCTCTGGCTCATGCTTATGCTCTGTTCCTGTTGCGCAGGCGCACGGCATTGGCACGGGAGACAAAGAGAGAGCCCTGGTTCAGGCAGAGCGCAGCTTAGCGTATGCGATGTTGGCATCAGACAGGAGAATGTGCACTGAGAACAATTTGAATTGAATATAACTTATTTATTCTTTATAAAGCTTTGGCATATTTAATATTATTTTTAAAAAATTGAATTTTTATTAACATTCTTCTGGATTTCCTAACATTGCGGAATTTCTTATTAAGTTAATTTAGTTATTTGTTGTTAAATGTAAACATTATATACAAAATGAAAGGAAATTCTTTTATATTTATTATTAAAAGATTTTGCAATTTTAAAATAAATAAAATATGATTACATTTGTGCAAAAACTCTACAAATTGTCACTGTAGTACTTTGGCAACATGACTACCTAATTTCTGTCAGTGTAGATAAGTGACATCCGCCGCTTCGAAACTCTGAAAAATTCTCATAAAAGGGTATACACGATTTATCAAGATACAATTTTTTTTGTTTTTGCATAAGTTTTGCTGTAGAATAAATAATATTTTTGTAATAAACAAGTTGGTAACAAAGTTCTTAAATAATTCATATACATATAAATATAATAATAATTTAATAATATATAATTATATAATTATCGTATTAAAAATAATATAAAAAAATAATTTTTTTTTATTATTAATATTATTCTGTGAGTCTTAAAACATGAAGATTAAGCTTGTTTTCTCTCTTTGTGTTAGTTTATTGAGTGCACAGGGTATCTTATAGTTTAGCAAATAAAACAGGTTTGACTTAAATGTTGCACACGTGCAGCGTCGACTGAATGTTGCCACAAGCAGAGAGTCGGTGCCACACACAGACGCACGCACAGCGACACGATTGATGCTCGTCTTGGGCCATCATTCCCGATCTCATCCGATGCGCTTCTGCTCTGTTCGTTTGTAAGCGTTGTGTGGTAGCAGTTAGGGGAGGATTTTGCAAGTGTACGCACCGTCGCCGCCGACGCCGACGCTGCTGCAGCTACAAAAAGGATCAGTTTACCTTGCGGCAAGATCATTTCTCAAGCGACTACCGTGCGGTGAACAGCAGCAAGTCTCCGTTTCGTAGCAGCGTTCAACATTCAACGTTCGCTAGGCCAAATTCAACAAGCTGCTTGCCTCATCTCAACCAAAACACACACCCAATCTAATTTGCACAATGGCCGTGGAGGGTCAAAGATTTATGACCAAGACACAGCACTATCGCAAGGTCACCAAACCGCTGCTGGAGCGCAAGCGACGTGCCCGCATGAATCTCTATTTGGATGAACTCAAAGATCTTATTGTGGATACAATGGACGCGCAGGGGGAGCAGGTCAGCAAGCTGGAGAAGGCCGACATACTCGAGCTGACAGTTAACTACCTTAAGACACAACAGCAGCGGCGTCTAGAAACTGGACCGCCTGCCACCACTTCCACGCCCACTTCCCCACCGCCAGCTCAGCTGAACTTTGACAAATTCCGCGCAGGATACACACAGGCCGCATACGAGGTCTCCCACATATTTTCCACGGTGCCTGGCGTGGATCTCAAGTTCGGCACGCATCTCATGAAGCAGCTGGGCCATCAACTCAAGGATATGAAGCAACAGCTGAGCAGCCCAGTGCCCAGCGAACGTGCCATCGAACCTGTCAACCTGGCCAACGGCAACGAACAGCGCTCCACATCACCTCAAGAGAATCTAGACAAGGGTGAGGATGTCTGGCGACCCTGGTGAAGCATCCGTTGACGCCCACCCTTAAGCTTTATTACATTTGCACATTGAGAGCTTTATTAATCTGGTTTTAGTTTGTAGTTTTAATCGAGTTTTCCAAGGTATATTGTAAACATTTGCCCAAGTATAGATACATATGATATGATGTGATGTTCCTGTGATAGTTTTTAAGTGCGTTTTTTGTATTTGATCTCCAGTAGAAAATAATACCAATGTATGTTAATATAATTTATTTCGATTTCAATTCATACTGAGCTTCCCATACTGAGCTTCCATTAAGATTAAGCTGAACAATGCTTAAGACTAACATTTATGTACTTATACATTTACATGCTTTAAATAAATATATAATTGACAGACATAAAACCAAACAATTTTTAAATATTGCTTTATAGCTCTCACTATATTTGAGAAGGAGATAAATTGAGCAATTATTCTCTGAACTGGTAATCTATAATCGAAATTATCTGTTTGTGGACCTAAGCTTTTATACAATGCAACGCCTTGATGTGCATATGTCTACAGTTTGAATGTGACCGTTTAATTCATTGATTTGATTATTGCTCGATCGGTATACTCAGAATAAGTATGGTAGCTGATTGAGATATTATTGGCACAGAGTATCCTTAAAAAAAATTAAACTTATTGATTCACTGTGTAATAGGAAGCAGAATCAATATAATTTTTTTAAAGTGCAAATATTTTCTATAGCCAAATCAAAATAAAAATTATTTTCTATAAAGTTTATAAATTTTTATTTTTTAATCGAAATACAAAATATAAATACTTTATAATTATATAATTATAATTATATAACTCTTAATAAAGTAAACTAATATTGGTAAACTTTTTTTGTGTATAAAAAGACTTGGATTTGGATATTCTGTAGCATATATCATTTAAAACGTTTAATATATATTATTTTGCATATATAACTCAATTAAATAAATTTTGTAATAATTTATATATTTAAATCTAATACATAATTATTGAATAAAATAAAACTATTATATTTAAATTATGAGCATTTATTTTATTATGAATGTAAATATTAGTATTCGTATTGTTATTCTAGTGCTTGTCACAAGCCTAAAGTTTAACCAATAGTTATTCAAGGTAAAATATCCTATAGCCTCTCCATGAGTAATCAAAAGTACCACCCAATAGCTCAACACACGCCAGTCTACATTCACATGTAAATTTCACCCAAACTCCATAGTCCAATTACAAGAGAGTGGAACGCGCACGACTTACAGTCAAAAGTCGAAAGTGTGTCTCCCGTGCGCCACACGCGAGTAACGAGCTGCAAGAGTCGAGCTGCAAGCATCGAGCAGCATCGCTTGGCCCCTGCCCGACCTCGACTCTCAGTTACAAAAGGTGTCCATGGGCCAGGCACAGAGCAGAGCAGAGGCGGAAAAGCAACGGGAACGCACATTAAGCACACTCGTCGCACACGAGCAATGTTCCCACAGGATCATCAACTGGCACAAAGCCGGCCAACAAGTGTAGGACGAGAAGCCGAAATGGAATACCAATGCACAAACAGGAAGTGCTTCTCTTTGCAGCTCCGCCTAAGTGAAACGCCCCAGCTGAATGTTGCTGCTCCTAGCATTCCCACGCCAACGACGAAGCAGCGTCTGTTGTTGGTACAAATGAGATGGCATGAAGCGTGCAGTTCATTATCCTTTCGCTCGCCCATATTCTCTTAGGCAAATCATAACACAAATCTAGAAATGGCAGCTGCGCCACAAACGCTCGCAAACACACAAACTGCAAAAATTCCCATGGCCAGGCCAGGCGGAGCATGGTTCGAGCTGCGCTTCGTTGCCCATTGAGCAGGTGAGCCTGCTCAGAATATTGGTGTGAGAAACCAAGGAGGAAAGTGTTTCCCACGATATTGCCAAGCAAACACACACATGCATACATACATGCACACAAAGGCAACGATCCTGCAAAGGCAGCGATCCTGCTCCCTGGTGCCCGCTCATGATAAGGGTGCCACAATAAGAAAGCGAACGAACAATAAGAAGCAGCGGAAGGGTCGACGACGTCGTCGTCGAGCAACCCTCATGCCAGCACACGCTGCACACGAAATACCAACACAGCCGAGCCCAAAGCCGAATGCCGAGGGATCATGGGGGTTGTTTTGGCTGCATGGCTATAAAAGGCAGCGGTCACGCTAGTCAGCAGTACACAACGTCTTGCACACTCAGAGCAGCAACAGCTCAGCAAAGCAACAAAATACCAAATATTAAATATCATACAAAATGTCTTCAATGCAAATATCAGAAATGTCCAAGACGTATCAATACCGCAAGGTGATGAAGCCTCTGTTGGAGCGCAAGCGACGCGCACGCATCAACAAGTGCCTGGATGAGCTTAAGGACTTGATGGTCGCCACACTGGAGTCGGAGGGCGAGCATGTCACACGTTTGGAGAAGGCGGACATACTCGAGCTGACCGTCACCCATCTGCAGAAGATGAAGCAACAGCGCCAGCACAAACGCGCCAATGGTGGCGCCGAAACACTTACGCCTGCAGAGGGCTTCCGTTCTGGCTACATACATGCAGTCAACGAGGTGTCCCGATCATTGTCCCAGCTGCCCGGCATGAATGTTAGCCTTGGCACTGAGTTGATGACACATTTGGGTCAGCGACTCAATCAATTGCAGCCCGCTGTGAAAGAGGAACTCCCAGTGACAGCTCCGCTCTCCGTGCACATTGCCAACCGGGATTCCTACTCGGTGCCCATTTCGCCCATCTCCAGCTATACCGGCAGTCCCAACTCAAGTGTGGCCAGTGAACAAATGGGCAGCGCCTCCCTGCTGACCACCTGCTCCAGCAATCTCAGCATCAACGTCACCAAAATGGAGGAGGTGCCTGACAGCGAGGATGAGGAGAATGTCTGGCGCCCATGGTAGACCAACACAACAAATCAGGATGAGAGAGAGAGATAGAGAATGAGAGTTATGAGTAGCAAAAGTCTTCCAAGTCAATGGGTTAACCAATGCCCATTGACAACCACTTAGTATTAGGTTAAAAAAAAAAGAAAGCTTTAAACGAGGCGAAGTTCATGTGATAACTAAGTTTAATAATAAATTAAATAGCTAAAAATTGAAATACGTAAACATGTTTTTATTGACTCAATATTTGCACCTCTCAAAATAATGGGAATAGCTGCTTATCAATAAGCATTTGCCTATCCAATTGGTCAAACTGCTTCCAGGAATATGTATCTAATCATATATGAGTTCCGCCATAGGACAGTTCATCGAGCGGAAATGACCAAATGTTGCTACGGATTCCCGAATCCAACTGAGTCAATTCGTTGTAATTTTGTCTAGTTTTCTTATTGTTACCGAAAATCTCATAACAATAGAAAGCGAAAACAATACCAAGGCCGAGAAGACAGCCAAAAGTAAAAATAGTGAAAAGAAAATAGGAGAGAAATAAACTCAATGTCCGTTACAAGGCTGTCGACGCGTCCAGCGTCCAGGCACCCTTGAACACGTGTGCACACAATAAGACCGGGCCACATAAAAAATTAGAGACTTATATCTTGGCGTGTCTAATCGAGTTACGACAATGTCGCTCAGCCTTAGGCACAAAACCCGAAATCTTTGTAAAGTTGAGTCGATGCCGAACAATAGCAAAAAAGGATCGAGTCATCGATGTACAACCCTCCGGTCCAGCCTCCAACCATTAAACATCCTTTTTTTAGCCATAGCCACTCGGCTAGAAAATCGTGTGCACAATGGTCAAGGCAAGACACATAATTGCTCGGGCTGTCTGTCTGACATTCAGGTAAAGGTAAATGATTGCCATTCCCTAAGGCCCTGACAGGATATCGCTTCTTGGTTGACCCGCATCATTTGGTTATCTCTTGCTGCTGTAGCTGTAGCTGTTGCTGCCGCTGCCGCTGCCGCTGTCGCTGCCCCAACAAGACCAGTAGCTCCGACGCCTGAGCTGTTAACAATCAATGTAGTTAAAGACAGCCACATAAAATATAAAATAGCCCAGACAACATGAAAATTATGAGGGCACCTCTAGGGCTGCAAAATGTGACCTTGATCAGCATAAACAATCTTAAGATTTAAGATTGCTGTCACTTTGGTGAAGTAAAAATAAATTATAGTGCAGTTTGAGTGCTGCGGGCTAAGATTAACTATAGATTAACTGAACTGAAATCATTGAGTAAATATCCTACTTATAACTAAGTATACAATTTAGATTTTTTTCAATAATTATTACTAAAAATATATATAGATATTAGAATTTTAAATATGCTCAATTTGTCATATTTATTTATTAATTTTAATTAGAACTGAAATATAATAGGTGAAAGTATAGATAACATTTTGGGTATAACATTTCAGAATTTACATAAATTTTGTTCGACTCAATCTAATCAAATGAATTCAATCTTCAAGCAAAACAAACGAAAATAAAGAGGAACATCAATTCTATTGTACAGCTCAATTGCATACGCAGTCGAGTAGCTCATACAAATTTGCATATGATCAACGCGAAAACCAGTAAGAAATCGCAACTCAACGTTGATCCTCGCCCATCCCTAGGCAGCATAATTGTGGCATGGCAACAACAACAGAGACAACGACAACAAGATGCATAACCAGAGCCGACACCGACAATGGACAATAAGCAGAGTATGGCATAAGGCGAAGGCAAAAGGAAATGCATGCGTGCTACAAAAGATACTTAATCTTAAAGGTAAGCCCGATGAATGATGAACGAATATGTTGCGACGTAACCGAAACCGAAGTCTAAAACTCCGAAACGCTCAAAGAAGATCTGCAGTCGCGCTCGACGTTCGAACGCAAGCCCAAGTCATTAAAAATCTACAATACACAAACTGCATACGAATCACTGGAAGGGCCCCAGCACACGCACACACAGACAGAAGACTAGGCTGGCGGAGGGACAGAGGCGCAGAGGTACCAAGGTGTAAGGGACGAGGTAGAGCAGTACAAAAAATATCAGAAGCGAAGATCGTGAGAAAATGGTTTGGAACGTGGTTCTCACACGATCGACACACCTGCCCTTTTTATATGTGTTTGTATGTGTGTGTGTGTGTGTGTGTTTGTGTTTGTCCCTGTTGTACGTATTTTTGAATTCAAGATACAAGACCACTTACGGGCAAGATCACGACTGAAGAGCGAGGAGGTGAATAGCTGCCGCTGCCGTCGCTGTTGCTGTTGCTGCTGCTGCTGCTGCGACTTGAAAGAGAAAAGCAGCGTGCGGTAAGTGTGCGGCAAAGTCGACGTCGTCGCATTGGCCAACATTGTAATGACTGTGGACACACGATCGTTAAGACCACAGCGTAGCCGAATTGAAAAGGGGTAGGGGCAACAGGGTAGGGGGCAATGCTGCGAGGCGGCCTGTGGCGCGGCGCATGCGCGAACGCAGTCGCAGCAGCGTTTTGTCGAACGAACTCAATTTACTTTGTTTATGGCAAGAGTGAGACACTGTTAGAGCGTGCGATAGAGACAGCCAGCGAGTGTGAGGCACCAGCCGAGCCGAGCCACACTTATATGGTGTGCTATTGACTCTGTAATATCTTTAATATGGGATGTTGTTACACTGCATTGGCACACGCGCACGTTGCCACTGGACAACCGCTGCCCAGTGTTCTCTCTCCCTCTATCGCTGTGTGTGTGTGTGTGTTTGTGTGTGTGAGATGCTGGCACGAGTTGTTTCATGGCAACCCCACACCATTGCCCCCCGCCTACCAAAATGAGCGCTGTTCATCCCAAACGATGGCTGGCCCATGTGCAGCCCATTGCCAGCGCCCGCTTGATCGGCTGGGCTGGTCGCCTGGCCGGTTTTTGATTTTTTTTATTAAGTGGGGGTCTTGCGCTTACTTTAATATGGCTGCATTAAGTTTTGCGGCGTGTGTGTATTATGACTGCAGTAGGTGGCACTGCCTGGCCCCGGGGTAGCATCAGCAAAAGCAGCAGCAGCAGCAGCAGCAGATACAACATCGGCAGCAACAGCTTCAGCTGCAGTTTCTTGAGCGAATGTGAATGTGAATGGAATGGAATTAGTGTGGGGCCAACACTCAGAGGTCACGTGATGTGCGCACCGTACTGTACTTCTTTTCTTAAAATAAAAATATACATATATCTACCTGCGAACATACATATATATATGTATATATATGTATATATATATATATATATATATATATATATATATATATATATATATATATATATATATATATATATATATATATATATATATATATATATATATATTATTTTTGCTACTTTAAGGCGCTTACGAACCGTTCAGTCTGCTCCAAATGAACCGTTAGTTATTGGCCCACTTAAAATAATATCATCATCATTGTCAGCTTTAAAAAATGAAGTCAACAAATTGATACTTCATCAAGGTGTCTTTATTAGTTCATAAATAATTGTGAAATACAGATATTCAATGGGGCTTGCAAATAATTAATGATTAACTTGAACGAGGCAAAGTCCCAGAAAAATCGAACCTAGGTGTAACTTACTATAAAATACCTCAAATAAAAACAAATGAAAATCCAAGCAAGAAAACAAATTTTATTATATACAAATATTGGTTGTCTATAAGTAATAAAAGATAAAAAACAACTGTTTAAAATGCCCTTTGACTAAAGTTCTATTTACTTTTTGAAAAAAGGCTCTTTTGCTATAACTTTCATAAAAAAATAAAAACATTTCTCAAAAATATCATATTGAATTTATTTTTATTAAGATCAAGTCAACTTTTTAGCAAAATTTAGCATTTTGGATTTTTTTCTGTAATAGTATCATATAAATATGTATGCATACAGATATACTACTATACTATATACACTATATTATTATTCTCACTTATGTCATTAAAATATCATCATAAGCCTACTAATCTCCGACCGCACTTTTCGAAATCATCAACCAAGGCAAGTTCTTTAATGGTCCTCTTGCAATTTTCGTTTCTTCAAACTTGACCAAACGAAAACAACAAAAAAAAAAGCGCTAAAATATAAAAGCTACCTTTATACATGTGTGTGTATATGTGTGTGTTAATAATAAAATAAAAGAGCTGTGCAGGTCGCTGTGCCAATGTTACGTGACTAATCACATTTGGCAAAGATTAGCAGCAATCAGCATCTGTGGAGAGTAGCAGTCATCATCATAGTTGTCCACACCAGACACAAAAGCGTTCAATTCGAAGTTCCGTAACCAAACCGCACATTCGCATACTAATACATATACATATATACATATATATAGTATATATGTATATATGTGTGTATATGGCTACCCATATACCGATACCAATACCGATACATAACAAAGTTTTAAGTGCTCGGTCCAGTCGCGGTCGCGGACCTTAATTTGCGATGTCTGGTGGTCCGTCTGTCTAACTGTCCAGCTGGCGGCCCCGGCGCATGTGCCAAACGGTCAAGCGCAGTTAAAGCTGTCAAAGCTACAACAACAACAACCACAATGCGAGCCATTGACAGGCGACTCGAGCGGTTCTCACACTCAAAAACTTGTAATAAATGACGTTTCCTAGAATTTAGTTGGTGTTCTCTATATACGCACAGCTACATCTATATATGTGTGCATGTATGTATGTATGTATACATATATATGTACATATGTAAGTACGTATGTATGTTTAGATAAAAAATATGTTGTTTTTTTTTTTATTTTGTTTCTTTGCGCTGTTTTTATTATTTAATTGCCAGAGCAGCGCCGGCGCAAAAGCCCCGTCGGCTAAGCTGAATGAAGTCGGAATCTGAGAGCTGAGAACGAACCGTCATTAAATGAGGCCAACTCTGGAGAGGCCCCGAGTGTGGGAAAATATTTAGCGACTTCCGGCTGCGGTTTTGATTTGGATTTCTATGGAGCTCATTATATGCCTGTCGCCTCCGGAAGGGCTTCATTGATGATTGTGCTTATCGTGCTGAGCAAAAACGAAAACGTGACGCAGGCGCCTCTGATGAAATTCAATCACTTGCTGAAACTTGAGATTGACCAAATTGAAAAGAAATTTCGGGTTTTTTTTTCATGAATATACAAATTTATTATTGAATTTGATTTGCTCTGGGTATACAAAAAAAAATAGAGCGACACTCTTTAGCCATGTTGTCGGCTTTAGCTGAGTGGCTCATAGATGCCTTTATTTTGGTGGAACTGTCAGCGCACGGTTTCCAATCCAGCGCGCCTGTGCGAACAGCTGTCCCAAGTGGGTGAATGAGTTGTCAACGCCTTGTGCTTCAAGGCAGTCGCCTGCAATGCGTTCACCATGGACGCCACATGGGTCCAGTGCTGTTGGAGCTGGTGCTGGCCTCGCTGGGCGCTGGGCTGCAACTACCGCTGGCGCTGCCGCATTCCGAGGGTGGTGGCGTGACCAAAGCTGGAGACGGACTACTGCTGCTGCTACTGCTGCTGCTTAGCTCATCGTTTGTCTGCAGTGGCACCGCGACGCCTATGGGTAACGTGGGCACCACCACTTGCAAGTAGTTGAGTCGATGGCCCAGATGACTCATGAGCTGCGTGCCCAGATCCACGCTAACGCCGGGAACCGCAGCCAATGTCTTGGACACCTCATTAGCTGCATGCACATAGCCGGCACGAAAACTCTCCGCAATGCTCAGTTTGGAGTCGCCGGCGACGCTGGCACTCGAGCTACTGCCGAGCCGCAGTTGCTTTTGGGCACGCAGCTTCTTCATGTGCTCCACAGTCAGCTCCAGAATGTCGGCCTTCTCGAGGCGTGTAATGTGTTCGCCCTCCTGTGTCAAGCACTCCACCATTATGTCTTTCAACTCGTCCAGGCACTTGTTGATGCGCGCACGACGCTTGCGCTCCAGCATGGGTTTCATCACCTTACGATATTGATATGTCTTGGACATTTCCATTTCTAGCACCATGTTGTCTACTGGTAACTCAACGATATCACGCGTAATCCACAGTTGATCTTGAGTATTTTCTTCTCTGAACTTGCCAAGCGCTGCCTTCGTGTTGCATACGCCGCAAAGTCGTAGCTTTGAATGATTCAGCTCGCTGTTTGCGTCGTGCTTTTTATAGGCTCGGGCCGCGTTTCGTTGCGACAGCGAGTGCGAGCGAGATGCGCATTTTGCCTCGTGCGCGACCCAACTTTTGAGTTCCTTTCTCCCTTGCGCCTATGGCTTGCTGCTTGCTGGCTTCTGTTTACGTATGCGCTGTGTGTGCGCTCAGCCAACGTCGCTCGCTCTCGCTCTCTCACCCTCTCGTTTGCTTGTGTGCGAGGGCAATAAAATGACTAGAGCTGCGGCTGCGCCTCTATCTTGCTGTATGCATGCGCTTGTGTATGTGCATATGAGTGTGTGTGTGTGTGCTGTTGTGTGAGTTGTGATTGTTATACCGTGGGAAACTGTTTCGCAGCCGATTTCCACGACGACGACGACGGCTGGCAGCCTGGCCTGACTTCTTCTGGTTGTGCATGCTTGGGGTCTTTGCCTGTCCGTCTGTCCGTCTGGCCTGGTCTGACGGCCCGCCTTAAGAGCTCTGACTGTGGCAGAGCGGCAGCCAAGCGAGCACATGCCTTCCATCCATAACAAGATGTTTGCATTTCAATTCATTTGTATGTGGCCGGGTATTTGGACTCGAGCTCAGAGCTCTCTGCTGTTGATGTTGCTGGTGCTGGTGCTGGTGCTGGTGCTGGTGCTTGTGCTTGTGCTGGTTCGTCTTGGGTCTTGTCTTGGCTTCGGCTTGCCATGTGCCTTCGCCTTCGCCTTCACCCTTGCAGTAGCTTATGGCACGCTGATAATTGTGGAATCGTCATCGCGCAGCAGTTTGTTGTTGTTGTTGTTGTTGTTGTTGCTTTGTTTTGTTTTTCTTTTTTTTTTTGTTTTTGTTGTATGTATTTTTTTAACGCTTTATGGATCATTGATTGGGATCGTGGGCTTCGTGGGCCAAGCATTACGCTTTTCGTTTACATGATTATTCTTGATTGCCCATTGCGACGACCACTACTCGGGCTTTGGTATCTGTTTGCTTGCGCTCTCTCTATATGTGTGTGTGTGTGTGTTTTTTTATTTTGAATTTTTTGACTTGGGTACGGCTTATGGCTCGGACTACTTCTACCATTTGTAGACAATTACCGGCTTGACTGGGCAAGAGGCAAAGCGTTTTATGCGACGTGTGCGCGAAAGTCAGTTTTGACTCGATGCTTGTTGCTATTGTTGTTGTTAGCACACGCTATAAATGTTGTTGTTATGGGCTGTAGTATGTGGCTCGTGGGGTGTTTGAGGCTTTTGTCACGTCACGAGTGATTTGAACTTTTTAGCACATATTTATATTTAGCACGGCTTCAAACTGTGATTCATTCACAATTCACAACTGTAGTTTGTATGTATCATATCTTCAATTCAACTATTTATAGCAATCATTGGCACACACGGCTCCAATTTCACAACACTTAATTAGAAGTGGCGAACCGACGAAATCACATTCAATATGACAACACAAGTGGCGCATCATCAGCGTCAAACAACAACAACAACAAATACAAAGTAAATAAATAAAAAACAAACAACAAACGAGGCACAAGACAAATTAAGTTGGCGTTTTGTACGCATTTCAAATGAGCTACAGTTAACAAATGTTAACAGCCTCATCTTCATTTTGACCGTATGCCGTTGTTGTTGTTGTTGTTGTTGTTGCTGCAGCAGTTGCGTTGGTCCGTTAAGTGAGGCGCGAACTCATCGCTGTCAAAAAGCTGCCTGCTCCGGAAACGGCTAATTGGATTGAGAGTGAAAAGTGTGTGATTGTCAGTGTTGTAAAGCACGAGTTATGTACAAAATAATAGGGGTGTCGTAATTGGTTTCGATTTCACGAGGGTTTGAGCGAGTATTAGAACTGTCGTGTGCTAACTTAATAATATGCTTTCAAATGATATTGATGTACCTAAAAGATTCGTAGAGTTCACATAGAGCAGTCAATGTTAGACAATATAACTTAGGGATAAAGGAACAATAAAAAAACATATTTTTTTTATTAATATATATATATATATATATATATATATATATATATATATATATATATATATATATATATATATATATATATATATATATATATATATATATATATATATATAATATATAGACAATATAACTTAGGGATAAAGGAACAATAAAAAAACATATTTTTTTATTATATATATATATATATATATATATATATATATATATATATATATATATATATATATATATATATATATATATATATATATATATATATATATATATATATATATATATATATATATATATATATATATATATATATATATATATATATATATATATATATATATATATATATATATATATATTCTTTCAATCGTGTGTGGTTTAGGTTTTATATGTGCACTGCGGAGCTTTAAAGAATAATTAACAAAATTTAGTCGTTCATAAAAATATTGAAAAAATTAAATAAAAAACTAAAAAAATAAAAAAATAGTTTAACATTAGTCTTACTTCATATATTATTTTTTTTCGCATATTTTTTGGTAACATATGTATAATGTAATACTTAGTTGTAAGTCCATTATTTTTTATGTTTAGTGCTTAGAGCAGCAGTACTATTTTTATGACCACAACGGTATGCACACACTTTTAAGAGTTCTTAAATAATATATATGTCAAAGCTGCTTGCAAACATTACTCAAATTTATTAAAATCAATAATTTAACGAAAAGAGACTGTACAAAGTAATAATAGTTAAATTGATTTTTATCGACCAAAAATATATGTTGTTCTACTTTTAAATTTTTTTTTTAAACATAAATCAATAACCACAAGTAGCATTGTGTGTTTGTTTTTTTAATGCTGCGCAGTAAATAGGTCTAATTGAATTCGTCATGCTCATACGCACTGTGAGCCAATGCGATTTTGCAATATTGGGCATATTGCGTAGCGCATTCTCTATAGTCGTTTAAAACCAACTGAAATACCCGCATCATACGCCACACACTCGAGCTCACACACACACACATCAATTCTCAGCAAAAGCCCAACGAAGACCTCATTTCTCCCGCTTTGGTCGTTTTTTTCAGCATTTTTTTTTTTCATTTTTGTAAAACAATTTTTATTTTTTTTATCGATGGCATACGCACGCGCGAATTTTAGTGCCCCCGCTGCGCCGGCGACCAACTTTGGGGCAACAACAACAGCACGAGAGCGTGCACAGGCACAGGCACAGGCCCAAGCCCAGAGACCAAGCCGGGCAGCAACAACAACAGCTATAGCGTGTTGTTGAATTAATTTATATCCAACAGTGCGCTTTCAACTTTATTGCGCCGCGAAAAGCAGCCACAGCAAGAGTCAGAGTCAGAGCCAGCAACGTCAGCAATGTGTTCGCTCCCCCCTGGAGACCGCCCCTCACCGACAGCTCCATAACGCCGCCAGCAACCCACACAGAGACAGGGGCAACCCATCCATACCGACAAAAGGCACTGCGGAGCAGTGGGGGCATGCAATGGCACTCACAGATACTCGACAAGCCACACACACATGCGCAGTGCCAGACCGTGGGAAACAAACTCGTGCCAGTCGTTTCATTGCTGTCAAATAATATCTTGATGGGGATCAACTTGAAAAGATTGGTTGGGGCTGGCTCGTTGCCGCTGCCGCTGTCGCTGTCGCTGCTGTTGCTCCATGTTGTTGTTGTTGTTGCTGTTGCTGTTGCTGTTTGGCGAGTCGTTGCTGGCCGCTGTTTAGGATGCGGTCGACGCTTTTGTTTTTTTTTTTGTAGGTCTCTTTTTAGTCTTTTTAATACTTTACACATTTGTTCGTCATACCCCAACCGCTGAGTGTCTTACGTGTGTGTGTGTGTAGTTATAGCCATGGTCGTAGCTCAGCTTGGAAACCAGTTTGCCATCCGCCAAAGCGAGGCTGAGACTGTGGCTGCTGCGTCAGCGTCTGCGTCTGTGGCTGCTGTAGATGCCAGCGCATACTCGCTAAGATCACATAAAAGACCCGGCACGCCCCACCGAGCTCCGACCCACCGCCTGACCCGGCAAACGGCCACAACTTTCGGTCAGCTCATTCGTGAATGGCTGCTGTGGCTCGCTTTTATGATGCACTGTTTGCGCTGTGGGTCTGTGTCAGTATACACACATATGTATGCGAGCACTTGGCACGTTGCCCATTATTTTCAGACCGCTGGAGGCTTCAGTTACTCAAGTGCACATATCATATTACCACAGGGCCTGAGACAAGACGCAACTATATAATGAAAAGGCTTACAGCCAACTGCACCCCCAAGCGCTAAAGTGTAAGCTGTCAATTCCCCTCGGTTGGTCCAACCGAGAGGCAAATGACACATGCAGGCGCTCCAACTCTCAACTCTCAACTCTTTTCCTTGATAAACATTGTCAGCATGTCTTAGAGACATTTCACACACACTCAATCCATTAGCTGCAACGATAACATAAACAGAGACCTATTTCAATGCCCCCTGGCTGATATCTAATGCCATTAAAAAAAAGTATCTCGTAGATATGCGCCTATTGCAACATTAATCCCAAACAACAGCCAGCGCGCTTCACACACACTTCTCTGGGTCGCACTGAACGAAGTGTGTAACAGTCCCTTTTTTGGCCCCCCTGCATCAAGTACATCAAGAACAAACTCGCCAAGGAAAATCAAAATTAATTAAAATATCTATAAGAATTCACAAGGGAGCGTCAGCGTCAAATAAGGGCGCATTTATATTGAAATCGAAGACAAGTGGCAGCCACATTTATTGCCGCAGGGTTCGAGTTCAAGTTCGAGTTTGAGTTCGAGTTCCACCACAAACAAAATCCGTGTGGGAAAGTTGAAAATCGAAAACAAGTGATTTGAAATGCCCATACAAATATAGCAGAACCGCAGGACGAATGTTGTGGCAATGCGTGGGAATGCTGGATTTATTTTTTTTTTCTTATATACCCTAGGGTATATTGCCTTTATGTTGATTGCCCATTAGGACAACAATTTGCACTCCTTTTAACCGTATGATGATCCCATGCACAAATATTGGGCTTCGTTTGCTGTGTCCTGGCTTCCTTCGAGTCGTGAGAAATTTTACGAAGGAACACCTGCCTGTTGTTATTCGGTTCGAAGCCAAAGCCACTTGAATACATTTCCTTCAAAAATTTTAGGGTACCAAAAAATTGTTTCCCACACTTCGTATGGCCGAACAGTTGCACTTTTTGTTCCTCTCTCTCTCTCTCTCTGTCTCTGTCCTTCTGAGATCGGGGATACATTTACGTTTCCTTAGCGAGTCGCGACTCTCGACTTCCTACACACTGGAAAACAGGCTCGACTCTGGCTACCTGCACTGCCCTTACAGGAGCCTCGGCTTCAAATTTCAGGTTCTCGCTCGCTCACCAGCTAACCAGCTAACCAGATAGCCTGCTAACCATCTTATCTCTCTCACCACGGTCGCTTTCAATGAGGGTGAGGTGCGTACCACGTACGCGTGTCTGTCAGAGGGTCTTTCTACGTTTCCTTAACTGTCTGTGTCTCTCTTTCTCACTCTCCCTTCTTTTGCTTGTGAGTGCGGCCACAGGAAATGCATTTTGTTTGGCTGCGCTGCCGCTGAGCGGTGCGGAGCGGAGCGGCGCGTTCAGACAGCTATAAAAGCGGTTGCCTTTCGGTTGGGAAATCATTCTGACATCGTCAGCGTTTCAAGCAACACACAGCACAACAAACACACTCGCTTTTCCATTTCAAATTCAAAAATGTGCCAACAAGTCGCCATCAGCAACAACGACAACAACAATAATAAAATGAAGACCAGCTACAGCATCAAGCAAGTCTTGAAGACGTTCTTCAAGAAGCAGCAGAAGCAACAACAACAGCGCCGCCAGAACTCCCTCGAATCACTCGAATCAGTGGACAATCTGCGCAATGCCGAGGTGGAGGAGGTCTACTATGCCGAAATCGATGAGAATGCTGCCAACGAGAAATTGGCTCAGCTGGTGCAGGAGCAAGAGCTCAACAGCGAGGAGGACATCTATGTGCCTGTACGCTTTGCTCGCACCGAGGCCGGCACCTTCTTCTGGACGACCAATCTGCAGCCAGTTGCCAGCGTCGATGCTGATCTGCTGCAGCCCGCTTACTGCTACTCCAGCCAACAGCATCCGTTCATGCAGTACCAGGATCGTTGGGCCCAGGCTTAAATTTGAACGCCCACGTCCAAGCCACAATTATCAACCAGCTTTAAATGCATGCAACATTGTGATAGCAGCAGCAGCAGCAGCGGCAGCATCGTACTTAATCTTAACTCAAACACAACTCAGCGATCCCAGCGCTTCCATTAGTTTTTAAGACATTGTGATAGAAATTGACAGCTTTAAAAAAAAAAAGAAAATAACAAGAGATATTTTACAAAATACAAGAAAAGATATAAAAACTTATATTACATTTGGTTTATAATTTGTTTGGGTTTTGGGTTTGGCATTTCAGTTTTAGAATCTAAGCAGATCTTCAACATATTTTATGCACATCCTTTATATATCTCGAGCATTGTTATGACGTCTGGCATTCCACGCAATTGAGTAGCTGCTACAACATGTTTACGATATGAGATTCTGGTTGTGCTCGGCTCATAAAATATGTTTCATTCCTCTACGTGACAGATAAGAGACGTACATACATATGTGTTTATACTTTTGGATGCGATACATTCTTTCTAGATAATTTACGAAACAATTTGTTGTTGCCTTCTATGATATATGACGCCAGTGAAATTATTTACTCTTACGCCCTAATGTCTTGTATCTGCAATTGTTTCAATTGATGAATTTGATGTGCCGAATAGAAACTCTCAAAAGTAATCAACAGAGGCAATTAGAGTCAAAATAGGTATTCTTAAAATGGAAGTTCATAATGATGTTTTGTGCGATATCAAATATGATCTTATCTTTAACCTTCAAAATAATTTAATTGAAATTTATAAATTAGATTAAAAAACAAATACAACAATAAGTAGAGTTACTTACATTATTCTATTAAAGTAAAAGTACTGGAAGTTCGTAGAATTAATTAGAATATATTGAAAACTAAAAGCAATTTGATGTAAAACTTCATTTATATATTGCTTGACAATAGTTTCTCTTTGATGTAAATCTTCATTTATATATTCCTTGACAATAGTCTCTACACATACTCTCTCGCACACATACTCTTTATATATATACGAGTTCATGAACTTCCAATATGATGTTGACACAAGACATTTAACTTTGTGCACTTTACTTTTCCTTACTCTTTTATAACTCGACCTTGCCTTAAACAACCTTTACAGATTCTATGCATATATTTTATGGCATGCATTCCGCTTGGCTATTGGCTCGTTTGGCAGCCAGCCAATATGAAATATTCCCACTCCGGTTGCAATGCCATCATATTATTGCAGTTGTCAGTTGCCTTGGCTAAGGCCACCGCCACCTGTGTGCCCAAATATGGCGATGGTGTGCATAACTTCACGGCAATTTCTTGCACGGGCTTGTCGCCGCGTGTCGTACAACTTATTTATGTGCTTTTCTAGAAAGAAAGAAAAGAAACAGTCGACAGGAGAAGGAACTGGTGCTGGTGTTGGTGCTTGTGTTGGTGTTGGTACTTGTAGTGTAAAGGAAAAACCCATATCAAAAGCCACAATTAAAATGCAACATGTAGACGTCAACACCTTCCAGTCACGGGCCAGTCACAGCCGCAACAAGCACGCAATACTCACATGCCAAGGCGTTTCGAGGCGGACGTTGAAATTGGGCATAAAAACAGTACCGCAAAAGATAATCGTTCTCATACACTCTGTTGCTATTTCTCTCTCTCTCTCTCTCTCTCTCTCTCTATGTATATGGCCATCCCTGTTGCCCTATCAATCACTAACGCATTTCTCCTACACTAAAAATGCAAATTGATGCCACACAAAAAAAAAAAAAAAAAAAACAGAAAAAATTTAAAAATTGAAAAAGAATCAGAAAATTGAATAAAATTCTGGTAGCGCCGTGACGTAAATTAAGTAGCTATATAAGTTTCTGTTAAATTGACTCCGACAGCGCATAATTAATTTCGTATGCGCAGCGGCAAAGAATTGGAATCATCATGGAATGCCGCGTTGTTGATGTTGATAATGCTTATGATGATTGCCACTGCTGCGATTGGGATCTTTGTGCCCGGCTACCTCTGTTCATTTGCATTTACAAGCGAGCGCTACATGTACATACTATGTGTCGTATGCAGACGATGCGCCGCTCTGTCTCCGTCTCTCTCTTGGCTGAGTGACTAGAGTGCTGGGTAGACCTGGCACAGGTGCACCGAGCCTGCTGAACTGGGGTTTAATGTACGCCTCTGTACCCAATTCTCAGCGACAACTCAGCGGCGGCCTTCGCGTGCGTGACCGGCATGCGCTTAGCGGTCATTGATTGGCCAACAGCACAACAGCAACAGCAACAGCAACAACCGCCACAACAGCAACCGCAGCAGCAGTAAAAACATTGTTGGCCAGTTCTTTGACCATGTCTATGCTCGAGCTGGCTATTAGCTAAGGGCGCCGCGAGCAACAAGTGTGTGAACACATTAAACGGTGATTAGGCGACAGAGTTTGTTGTTGTTGCTGTCGCTGTTGTCTAAGCACTTTGTGTGTGGCGATTGCTGCCACAAATTAGCCCGCTGCAATGTTACCATTAAGTTGATGAGGGACACTGTGGGCAGCCGGAATACACAAAATGTAGCTAAACAAAGATCTAAGCGCAGAGACAGTAGTTCATTATGCTCCTATATCATATAAAACATATAAATTATGGTTCAACATGCAAATGCATACGATTTAATGTAGGTAAAATAATAATTATATATATATATATTAGAATTAATTTAAATGCATTTTAAATAAAGACTTTAATAGGCTGATAAGTATTTAAATTTCCTTTTATTTTCTTAAATAAAACCAGACTTTTAATTTTTCGATGTTTTTTAAAAATAATTTTTAAAAATTGCACAATGAATTTTATTGAATCCTGCACACCTATAGAATTTTTTAAAGTATACTTTCGTGCGTAAATTGTTGACCACATCGGATTGCAGACCTCTCACATAGATTGCTAGATTTTGGTTTGGAGTTACTTTTTATAGGTAATATATTAAGCAACAACTTTAAGACTAGGTAAAGATTTTAATTGACCACGGTATAAGAGTTCACATCTCGGCTGTATTGCCGAGTGCTGTCAAACGAGTTCAACTAAAAAAAAAACATCAAGATTTATTGGTGATTGGTCATGGCTTGTGCGTAACCTTGATAAAAACCGACTGTGCTGAGCCACAATTAAATGGCAAAGCCGCTCAAATAAATTCCAATACATTTCCGCTTCATGCAGTAGCTCCTAATATTTATAGACTGTGCTGCTTTTAACGACTCTAATAGATAGTTAGCCCCCTCCATAGGTCAAGCACTTGATGTTTATAACTTATGTTATGAGCTCTTGAAAAATTAATTGTTTTCTTTAACATAAAACTAGATTTTATGTAATAAATATATGTTTATCTTTTCATTAACTAAAAGTTTTTCAAGCTTCAACTTCCAACAATTTCAATTGATTTTTAATTTTCCAGTGAAAATATGTAACTATATCAATTCCGAATAAGATGAGTTTTGTTTACGTAAATAAGACAGACTCTCATGATGGAGATGGAGATTGGTAAACAAAGTCCCGTTGATGACATCGCATATATTTTGTTGGCAACATCCATTCGATGTATTTATGGCAAATAGTTCCCCGAAGTTATCGCCAAAAAAAAAAAAAACAAAAAAAAAAAAACAATACGAAAATGTTGTTCAGATGTGATAAACAAGATACCAACTGACAACAGAACAATAAAGATGGTGATTCTTATTGATTGCCGATCGATTGATGGCTAATGTCTATTGGCATAAGGCAGACAGGCCCGTCAATTAGAGCATAACAAACTATTAGTCACCTCGGTCATGGTACGAGCCAGAACATTGTAGACCGAAAATAAACACATTGCATGTCGCATTTTTAGATAGGCGTTTGCCTTATCAGCCCGCTGCTGATAAGAGGACCTGAATTGGCGCAGAAGTGGTAGCAATATATATAAAAATCAATGAATTTCCTAACAGTTATAGCAATTGTTAGCAACAGCTACCAAAAGGCACACGTAGTCCGCGTAACCTAAGCAAACAAAGGAAAATATAGAGAAAACAAAATAAATATTAATATATACAAACATAAATAAATATTTACAACACACTTTCCCGAGAAAAAATAAAAGTTTACTTAATGAATTCGCAAGTTTTGTCGCTCTGCTGCTGCCTGGCTTTCGTCGCCGGCATAGCTGCCAATTCGGTGTCCACCAACGAGACGGATTGCCCACAAATGTGCCCGGCCATCTATCAGCCAGTGTGCGGAACGGATGGCTTCAACCTCAAGGAGTTCGCCAGCATGTGCAATCTGAAGGCCAGCAACTGTCGCCGTGCACGCAATGCCCAGACGAGTAAGTTACTAACTTGATATTCAATGCTAGCTGTTTCATATTTCTAATGACTTTTGTTTAGCCTACGCTGCAACAGATATGGCCTGGTGCACCTCCAAGGAGGTGGAGAATCTCGACAAGCAATTGAATATTAAACTGGATGTTGCTGGCTGCCTCAAGCCCTGTCCCATGATCTACAAGCCCCTGTGCGTGTCGAATGGCGAGTACCGCGGTCTCGTGCCCAACGACTGCTCCTTGGAAATCTTCAACTGCGCCCTCATGGCTACCGGCGTCAACACCGCTAAGCTTCTGCACATTCTTCAGGCAGAGACTTGCTAAATTTGAAGATCCTTTACTCAATTGATTTCTCTTGAGAAATATATATACATTAACTAAATTGACGGAAAATCATTTGAATCGCATATTGATTAGCTTAGTCCAACTGGGGCACAACAAATAATATATTAAATACAAATATCAGCCAGATTATCTTGTATACCTTATCTAATCGCGACAGCTAATGAACGTCTTTTGTTTTCTTACTATACTAACAGCTTTCCCAGCTAAGAGCACATTTTAGGGTAGTCAAATTGTCGCTCTTTCCTTGCAAGCTTCTACTTAGCATTTATCATATTAAATAATTTATTATTAATTGCTCTGAAGAGGATTCTCATTTAAAAAGCTGATAAATATGTCTTAAATTGCTGGAAATTGATGTGTAAACTTAAACTTGATGGAATAATAAAATCAAGAGAGCTTTCATAAATTACTAAATAAAACTTGGTTTATAAATGCTTTTAGAAAATTGAAATAATTGATCCCATAAGTTTATAACTGATATACAAATTTATAACATAAAATATCATTTGATTAAATTTTTGAAAATAAAAATTAATTTAAATACTTTCCTATATATTGAAAAAAAGAATAAAATAATATATTAAAAAATAATAAAATAATATATTAATTTTATATATATATATATATATATATATATATATATATATATATATATATATATATATATATATATATATATATATATATATATATATATATATATATATATATATATATATATATATATATATATATATATATATATATATATATATATATATATATATATATATATATATATATATATATATATATATATATATATATATATATATATATATATATAATTATTCAATAGTTCACATACTTTGAATATATATATTTTTTTTTATTTCTTCTACTGAAAACTCGCAATAAATATATTTTTTAAAATATATATATATAAAAGCACAACAAAAAATACTGATATCAATTGATATCAGCAGCTTCTCTAACATCAGCATAAATCAACAATTTGTATAGTTTTCAATTGTTTTTCATTTATTTGCAAATTGATATCACATTGACAAAGTATATATATTGCGTAAGAAAATAAATAATTGTGTGAACAAGTAACTAATAAGAATTTGGGTAGCCCAATGCTGGACCTCGACTGTCTGTCAGCTGTTTGGCTTAGGCCGAGGTGCAGTCTCGAGTTACCCAAAATGAGATCTGTTGTAGGGAACACATTTGGAGTTTGGGTGGCGGCTAGCAAAGCGTGCCGGGCAATTGGCTAAAGCTTTGACAGAGCCAGGCGTGCAGCAGATCGTCGTCGACGCGCTCCTGTGTGTTGGCCCAGAAGAAGGTGCCGTTGTCTGTGCTAATGTACTGCAGAGGCAGTGGCAGGTCCCACAACGTAGCTGCGGCCGCAGGCGCGACATCAGACGAGGGCGTGGACTGGGGCACTGCGCTTACGTTTAGGTTGTGGGTTGTGTGGTTGCTGATGTTGTTGCTGTGATGTGTGTGCTGGCAGTTACGTCCATGATGGCAGGCATTGCAGCTCTGTGTGCTGGCCTTCTCTACGTAGACGCTGCTGATCAGCGTGGGCGTATTGGGCGGTGGTGGCGTCTGTGTTAGTTCCTCGTGCACCTGCTGCAGAGACAGCTCGGCGAACTTATTGATAGACTCATCGGGCGTTGTTTTGCTGTTGTCGCTGTCATCTGTTTGCAGCAACTCCAACTGTGGCAACAGCTGCGTATTATTGAGATCCACATTATTGGGATGCGGCTGAGAGGTGGGCCTGCCCTTGCCGCCCACTGTCAACAGGCGTCGCAGTGGCTGCCATACTTTGCGCATGCGTCTCCCCGCTTTGGGCGCCATCAAAGCTGTTGCTGCTGTTGTGTTGTTGCTGGTGCTGCTAGCTGTCAGGTTTTTTGTATCCAGATACATGGCGTTAGCTTTTGTGTAAGCTTTGTTCGACTCGTTTAAGTTAGTTGTGTTCAGCAGCGAGTTGTTGCGTGTGCGCACCTCGCGAGAGTCGTTCGTTTTCTGATGCTGCTGCGCCAGCCGGCGCTCATATTTATATATGAGGCGCTGCCGCAGCGCTGCCAATGGCCAGTCAAGAGTGAAATCGTATGCCGGCTGATCTCACGAGCCCAGGCCAAGCAGCGAGCACCGAGCACCGTACGAAATTTGAGTGCACTCTCATGCACACACACACACTGAGACACACATACACGCACATGCATACTCATGCAGACACTTCTCATCGATGACGATGAGGGAGAGGGAGCTGCTTTTTATGTGCGCGTATTTCCCAAATAAATTCCAACAGGAATCCACAAGCTTGTGTGTACTTTTCCCATGCACGTACAATCGACAAGGGCCGCTTGATGAGTTTTGGCTGCAGGTAGATGAAGACGATGCCGTTTGCACAGTGGTTCAAGAGATTTAGTATGCAAAACAACTTATTGGATTACAATTGAACACAAATGACCAAAAACTATACGAGCAGACTTACGCAAAGTGACTATAAATATTAGTGTAAATTTTGTGAAAAATTAACATGGGAATATGCCTAAGAACATTTGACAAACTGTTAACTAGGTGTGTTCTTACGCGAGCTCTATGATAATCGTCTTAACGTATTTCAAATGTTCAGTTGATTTACAGAAAAATTTATTATTCATTGAATTGATTATCATAAAAATTAAAATATACGCATAAGCTTTTAAAAAGGCCGTACAATACTGGACTGCTTCTCATGTTAATAAGAGAACGAGAATATCAAATGAAGAATGCATAAATACATTAATGTATTTATTACCACAATAGTGGACCAAAACATGTTTCGATCCATTAGATAGGGTATTATTTAAAAAAAAAAATTCGGAAATTCCAAAACCTTTTTGAAATTAAAAATAGTTATATATAAATATTTTTTTTTAATATTTATTATACTTATATAATTGGCAAATAAGAACCTAAAACATCTTCAATAAGAAAGTCAACTCCCTTGAAAATGTCCCGTTTTATGCCTTATTTGCACTTAATGGCTAGCAACAAACTGCTTTGGCACCACTGTGCACTGCCTGTTCCGTCATTTATGCACGACTGACTTTGTTTTCACATTCACACGGTACCCGAAGCCGCAGCCGCAGCCAGAGCCAGAGCCAGGGCCCAGTAGTTGTTGCTGGTTTAGTGCTGCTTGTCCAGCTGAAGCCGTTTGGGCGCAGTGACGTAGCTATTTCAATGGCTCAGCACTCACTGGGGGCAACAGCTGCACCTGTTCCATTGTGGCCCCTGTAAACTAAGACACTGTGCATTTCCGTCCTGGCGCAGGCGGCGCACCGTTGCGAGTGTGGGAAAGGGCTTATAAGAATTTCACTTGGGTTGTTCGGGTTTTTGGGTTTTCGGGCACTATTGTTGTTGTTGTTGTTATTTTTGTTTCCTTTCTTGTGATTTTTTGGTGTTTTGTTGTTGCTGCTGCTGCTGTTGTTGTTGTCGTTGATGTTGTCGAGAGCAGCTGTTATTGCTACTTGTTCGCCTGTTTGTTGTCATTTATAATCAAGGCTCTGAGCCCCGGCGCTGATAAGTTCATTTTACGTTCGTCGATCCTAGCCAAGGGGATTATGACATGTTGTTCACACGCTCTGCACAAAGGCAGATCTAATGAGGCCGTGACCTGATTTCACATACATACACACAGTCCTTTAGCTCTTTCCCACACAACGGCTAGTCTCGAAAAACTAGTCGGCCCAGTCAGATCGAAAACAGAGCCTGGCCAGCTTGTTGGCTGCCTGGCCGGGGGCCGAATGCAACAAACTCGTGCCAATCGCGTGTACACCGCACGCCTGCAGCTTGTGAGCCACCGTCTCCATCGCTTTGGCCGCCATTAATCTTGAACTCTCCGCAGCACGTCGACGCCGGTGACGACGACGACGATGCCATCGTTGCCCCGCACATTTGCCCCCAATCAGCGCCTAGCTTTGAACTGCACGTTTGCTAAATTGAAAGCGACTTTGACTCCAACTCCAACTCAGACTCTGGCTATGACTACGGCTGCAAATACAACAGCAACTATGATGCTGCCAGCTTCAATTCCAACTGCGCCTCTGAACGAGCTGCGCATGCGCCTGCCTTAACGCCTTATGGGTAGATGGGATAGTCGAACGCCAAGTTGGTGTCTGTGCTATTCAATACACTTTCTTTGGCCATAACACTTGATCTTATGCAGATGCATTAAATTACTTCTTTAATTAACTCGCCTGTATCTGGAAGATCAAACTCTGCTGTGAACTTTTTTTCAACTTTATTCTTAGCACAGCAAAGATTTTTGTTTATATCAACTTTATTTTTGTATTCAAATATCATATATCATTTAGTTTTAATTTGACTAAAAGCTTTCTGGCAAAAAATAATATCAGCCGAAACGATACTGAATAGATTGTAAATAATGGTGTAAATGATGTCATGTAAGTAGAATAGCTAAAAAAAAATAGATAACGATTGATGTGATCTGTTCTGCGGCAAGGAACAGAGTTTCTTCTATGTATGATTGATAAGACATATTCAAGTGTTTTTCTAGAAGTTATGATCAGTTTTTTTTATAAGAAATACAATATTAATATTGCAGAAAATGCTTTTTATAAACACTTATTAACTAGCTTAGAACTATAACCTGCTGCAGAAGGGGCACTGCTGTACGATGTTAATATTCTTCTTGGAACTGTCAACCACTTTTGGCGGAGCATGTATGAGATGTTATGTTAACTAATTTTGGCAGAGCATTTCAGCTTCGATTTAGGGCTTCTGCAATTTCTGCTTTTTTTTAGCCACAAGCATCTATTTGGCTTTTGGCTTTTGGTTCACACGGCAGGCGACCAAACGGGCAATGAAGCAGCGAGGCAACGAGTTTTGCGCAAAAGTTAGCGCAAAGCTTAAAAATATATATATGACAAGCAATTAGTGTGCATTGAGGTTAGTTGAAAATGGTTTTTGGTTGTGGCTTGTGGCTGTTGTGATTCGCTGTTTTTGTATCGCTGTGTGAGTGCGTATGTGTGTGTGTGTGTGTGTGTGTTTGTGTGTTTATGTTTTTATGTATATCTGCGTGCTTTTGCATGCGCCTTGTGAGTGGATGCAACTGCGTTACTCATACGACACGTGTGACAACAAAGTTGAAAGTTAAGTCCGCTTGTAAGCTGAGGCTCTTGTTATTGTTGTAATTGTCATTGCTGTAGCCGTTATTATTGTTGCCTCTGTTTGAAGTCAGCAGAAAAAAGGCCAAGCCAGCAACCAAGCAGGCAACGGCTAACGGAAGTCATGGCCAAAAGACAAACAAACACACCAGAGATTCTGCAGCATCATGGGAACTGCTTGGACCGGCAAAAAAAAAAAACCAACGAAGAAAAAAAGCACAAGTGTCATATTGCTGTGCTGGTGATAAATAAAAAACAGGCAACATTTTATACACATAGTGTGTGTATGTGTGTGCCTCTTAAGAGCTGCCAGCTGTCCAGCTGCCCAGTAGCTGTAGCCGAGATCAGCGAAAAGATGAAATAAAACATCATCTTAGAACGACAACCGGATGTTGAAGTTTATTGCGCTGAACGTTGACGGCGACAACATTTAGCTATGCAAAAGTTTTTCGGCTACTCCCGAGAAGCTGTAAGAAAAGCTGGAGACGGCGACGCTAAATCGATACGCTTCAACGAAATGCTAGCCACTTAATGTTGCTGTTATAGTTTTGTAGTCGTAGTTGTCGCAGTCATCATCATCAGCCAAGCATGCGACATAATTGCGCGAGTTAAAGCCCCCCAAACAAGCGACAACAAAAACAACAACAACAACAACAACAACAACAGCAGCAGCAATCATCAGCAGCAGCAACAGCAACAGCAGCAGCAGCAGTAACAACAACAAGCAGCAAAACATTTCAGCAATCCATCGGATCGCATCACAATCCAGCCATCCGTCCAACGTGTGGGAAACACACGACAAATCTGTTTCCCACGGTCTCGTAAAGTAGGCACAACACAACACACACTCGCAGTAGGCTCCCATTTGTGCATATGCATGCCTGTGTGTGTGTGAGTAAGAGCACCAAAGAGCCAAAGAGCCACAGACGACGAATAGGAGCCGCCGTTGAAGCAGCAGCGCAACTGTCATCATTGACAATAAGTATGACATGGACGATGGCAACAGCGACGGCGACGGCGATGGCGGCGGCAGCGGCGGCGGCAGCGGCTAGCAGCGACGGCACACTGAGAGCCACGCGCAGAGCCATTCTCACTCCAAATCCGAAATCCGAAAGCCTCGACTGCGACGCCTCACTCGGCAATCAATTTTCGAAGACGACGCGCGCCAGAGCGCAACAGGGCACGCTCTCTCGCTCACGCTCAGCCAATGCAGCGGATCAACAGTGTTTTGCCGAGTCGCTCTGCTTCGTAAACTGTCGCAATAATATGCCAAAGAGCGCACAGTGGGCACAATGTATAAATATTAATAGAACTTATCAAAATTTTAAGCCTATATAAACTTATATTCCAGCTTTTCGTTCGATTAGATTAGCTTAGATTATTATCATAAGTAATTGGTACTGATGGTCAAAGCTCCTTAGAGACAACAACAGGTTAAATATTATGGGGAAAATTTATATATTTATATGCATCAAATATAAAGACAAGATATATATTTTTATTACTATTGTTCAGATCCGACCGCTATATGGCTTCTCAAAACAGGTTTCAAGGGAGATTTGCAGCATACTTTAAGGAACATAAAAATATGAAGTGTCGGCCGTAAATATCTCTGCAAACTTTATTGTAAAATATAATTGATAAAAATTAAATATTTTACAGTTTGTGCATTTTTTTCTAAATATAAAAGTAGTAAACGTTCTACTCCGATCTATATATTATATCAGGTTTTGCTGCTCTTAAAAGTAGGCAGCAGTTCAGTTGAAAATATTTTTAGAAAGTTATAATAATTATATTCTTAATTTCTCTATAATTATTCTAAATTATTCGAAAAAAAAGGAAAATAATTAAAAGCAAACTAGATAACTAAAATATTGTTAAAGAAAGTGAAATCAATATTTGTGTGTTTCATTAGCTAACTCATACAAATTGTTCCACCAATAAGCATAATGTATTTATTCAGTGACGACCCACTGTGCAGTCGGTTGCCAGGCAGCTCGGCAACCCCAACCCCAACCTGTGCCTGCAACGGACTTCACAGTAGCCTCTCTTTGTGTGCGATGCCGAGTGCCGCTACCGAGCCGAGACCGAGCGAGCACGAATGCCACCACAGCTCCGCACATGTGTGCGTGTGAGCGATCATGCGGGAGCTCAGGCCCAGCCGCTGCGCTGGGAGAGCGTCGTATAAAAGTAAGGTTGGGAACTTGTTTGCCACTCATTTCATGAACGTGCCGCCTGTTGAACGGAACGCTAAGCGCGACGCACGCGCAACCGCCCCCAAAGAAGATACGATATCGACGTGAATATGTGCGTCTAGTTCGGTTGAAGTCGAAAATCAAAATTCATAAAAAACTAATAGAGAATAGTGAAACGTGATTCGAATCACAACATGGTCATGGAGATGTCCAAGACGTATCAGTACCGTAAGGTGATGAAACCGCTGTTGGAACGCAAGCGACGTGCGCGAATCAACAAGTGCCTGGACGATCTCAAGGATTTAATGGTGGAGTGCCTGCAGCAGGAGGGCGAGCATGTCACGCGCCTCGAGAAGGCCGACATACTCGAGCTAACGGTGGATCACATGCGCAAACTCAAGCAGCGCGGTGGGCTCACGCTGCAGACCGTCGGCAACGCGGCAAGCGGCGGAAATGTGGCCGCCTCCAGCACGAGTGCCGCCCACGTCGAGTCCTTTCGTTCTGGCTATGTGCATGCTGCCGATCAGATTACACAAGTGTTGTTGCAGACGCAGCAAACTGATGAGATTGGCCGCAAGATTATGAAGTTTCTATCGACGCGCCTAATTGAGCTGCAAACTCAATTGCTACAACAGCAACAACAACAGCAGCAACAGCAACAACAGCAGCAATCTCTCTCGCATGCCACAGGACGCTTGGCCTTTCCGCTGCTGGGCGGGTACGGCGCCGCAGCCGCAGCCAGTTACAGCGCCTTCCTGGCGGGCAAGGACGAACTGATCGATGTGACATCCGTGGATGGCACAGCGCTATCCGAGACAGCGTCGATTAGCTCGCAGGAGTCGGGCGCCTCGGAGCCCGTCTGGCGGCCCTGGTAATCAACTGGATGCCTACCTGGCGACATCATCTAATTTCTAGATCTTATCTTAAGTATTCCAAATGGCTATTAACCGTTCGCTGCAGCCATTATCAGCAGCAGCAACAACCGCAACAAAATCTGTTGTCTTCCAAAGCAAATTGTGACAGCGAATCGCATTGATTTCGTTGCACTGTGCATTGTTTTTAAATACTTTTAAGTTTATTTTGATAATAACTGTAAATGTTTGCATTTCAACTGTGATATAACTAAAGTACGTGGCCTTTCAATTTATCTGGAATGCGCCAATATCCTAATAATCTTTGCTAAAGTTCCCTAGAGTTTAAAGTGTGCGTTGTGTATAAGTAAAGGCATCTTATAAAAATAACTATATTAAGCTTTAAATAATTTATAAATGTTAATTTAGGACCTAAACATAAATAAACAAAAAGTTCTCATGTCAAACAATACAAAAACAGCTAAATTTTTTAATTGAACATAAAAGCAGACAATTAATAGGATTGCGTGTTCCAATTAGATGCCAATTGTATGGGGTTGCTTTGCTGCCGCTGTTAAGTATTTCGCAATATTACTTAAAAAATTGTGAAATGTTTGCATAGATTACCGAATATAGCATTTTATTTACTAGAGACGGGCGTTTTAGAATGACAAAACAAAATAAATAATTATATCATAATCCTGAAAGATTCATTAGTATAGCTGATATGGATTATGTCAGGCAAAAACCATGGATTGTTTTATAAATAGACGAGACGAAGAAATATCTATAAAGAAGGGTTAAATTTATAATCACTTTATCATCTATTTCAATATCAGTGTATTAATCGTTCAAATGTTTTACTTGAAAATCAAGAGATATACGATGATGAAACTTCTTTATAACTAGAAAAATTAAAGCATTCATTTTACAATTTCTATTTGATATTGTATATTTTCATTATACAATTTCTATTTGATTATATACGAGAGGATAAAACCGTTTTTCGTTTTTGATTCATTGTTTGGAACTGTCTGACTTAACTTCTATTTCCTAAAAACCATTTGCCATATCAACGAATCCAGGCTTAAGCTATTATCTGTTCTTATATGTCTTCAAAAGAACCCAGCTTCATTTTAAAATTACAATTCCGTTATATTTTTACATAGGAGAATCGGACTAATATTTATCAGTAGTAGCCAAGCTATTTATAAGCGTTGGCCCTCCCACGAGGTTTTCTATTTAAGGCAATCAAAGATACTTAATGTCATCAAATATATATTTATTGAAAGGTTTCACTGCAATATAGCAAATAGCAAGCCCTGCGCTTATAATTATGATTATGTATCAAATTCAAGCAGAATATCAGATCGTAAATACACTGTATTTTCTTGATGCCTATCTATTGACATGAAATATGCGCTGAGTGTGCATTTAATGAATTTCCATGCATATCTTCACAACTTCTCCAACTCCTGTGCTCTCATTTCAAATGTGATCTACTGCCACACACATCACACACACACACACACACACACACACACACTCATACACATACTCAAATGCATGTGCTGACTTTTACTTTTATCAGTCGAACATCTCTTCACATTTCATGCAACAAGTACATCAGCATATCTGAAGTTGCCTTCACACAAGCAATTAAGAGCTTGTAGCTACTGTAAATAGATGCAGATACACAAATACATACATGCATACCGAGATAATATGAATGTGGGTAAATATATACATTGTCCATATGTATATTCATACATACATACTTACTGTGAATGTCTGAATCATTTATGTAATCAACTGTGCATCAGAGAGCACAGCATCTTCTTCTTGCAATAATTAAATAACTGTCCGATCCAATTGGTCCCCTTGCACGACCAACGATCCCTTGTTTAAGTTCTGATTAGCCGCAGGTAACAAACTGCCACAAACTGGTTAGACCTGCTGCAAGAAAACAACCCCTAAATTTGATGCTGTTGCATGCATTCTGATTTTTACCTGCATGCAGGTTAAGACGTAAACAATAAACCTGACTTAATAGGGACACGGTAGGGATTTGGTTCAGGCACAGGTAGACCAAAAAGCAAACAATCGATCGGTCACAGAGTGGATTAGCCGAACGGCCAATGACTCAGGCTACTTAACAATGGTTTGCAGTTATGCAAAGGTTATTAAGTAGTTTTTTGTTTGTAAAGGATCGCTGGAAATTGAATGCCATTTAGGAATGAGAACAAAAAGGTAGTTTTTCTTTTAAATTGTATATATATTTTTGTAAAAGTATGAGTTAAAATTTATCACAATTTTGTAAAGCTCGATTGAGTGTTGCGCCTTGCAGTTAATTTTGTTTGTTTGGGATTCACAAAATTAGCAGAAGACGCGTTAAAGCAGGAAGCTGGAACCGCTGGTCCGGTTCCAGAAATGGAAGACATTGTTGCGTGTGCTTGGATGGCCAAACGTTGGTTGCTTAGGCTTGCACCCAGCGATCTTGGAACTGTGCGACGGCGATTTCGTTGGCTGTGCTGCAGTAGAGTGGCTCGACGAGATCGTTGTCGGCGGGCAGATCGGAGGCGGCGGTCCAGAAGAAGGTGCCATGAGCGGTGCGCACAAAGTGTACTGGCACGGTGGGCAGTTGCTCAAGCTCGTAGTCCTCCATTTCGCAGGAGGCAGATAGACGCTCATTGGCCTCGTTCTCATAGGATTCCAGAGAGTCAGCGCAGGATTTGTTGGCGATAAACTCGAGATCAGCATTGCGGCTATTCTCAATGGACTCCAGAGATTCCAATGAGTTGGCCTTGTGTGTATTTTGCATGTTCTGCTGCTCCTCGACTTGCTGCTGTTTGAAGATCTTTTGCAGCAGCTTCTTCACGCTGTATGATTTCTTGTTGGTCTTGGTGTTCATGTTGTTGTTGATGATGTTCTTGTTCTGGCACATTTTGAATTGTGTTGTGTTGCTGTTTAGCGGCGTTGTAGCTGTTGCTGAGTTGTTTACTGTACGAAGCGTAGTGCTCGAATGATGTCTGATCCTCTGAAATGTCGGCCTTTTATACCCGCACAGGACCAAAAACGAAACCCAAGCCGACAGCAGGTCGGGACAACGAGGGTTGCGGCAGGCAGGCAGACAGCCAGAAAGATACACCAGATATTTAGCGAGTGTGGGAAAGTACAAGGATACGTGCACAGACAAAACACTGTAAACGAGAAAATCCTGAGCGCATATACACACAGATGCACACACACATTTAAAAACGGCAGGTGTGTTTCGAAACGGACCGCTGGGACGGACCTGCACGCCATTAACCTGCATGCGCTGGAGTGTGAAGGCATGTCATGCTGCTCTGCTCCCACCTGCTATTGGTGTATAGCAATTTTATCCTGCGCCAGGATCGTGAGAAGCGAGACTTTCTACCAGTTCCCACAGTTTTTCGAAGGATCCTTTTTCGAGCCTATTGAAAGCAACAACTCCAACAACAAAAACGAATCTTTTTGCTGATCACTTTTGGTTTTTATATGTTGTTATCGTTGTTGTTGTTGCTGCTGCTGCTGCTGGCAGCTCTTTATGCACTTATCTCGTTTTGGTTGGCATAGAAATCCCTTTTTTTCGGGTCTTGAACACGTGTGCAACGGTTGCCCCCGCAAAACGTGGGAGAATATTTTCAATTTTCAACGCTTGAACGACTCAGACAATTAATGGCCTGACAGCAGAGGCCCAGATCAACTAGTTGAATAGGCAAACACATTGGACGGACTGTGATCTGGGATCATTTAATGCGCTGTAATTTGAAATTTATAAATTTTGTGTGTGCCTCGAGGCGTTGCCCGAAACGAGCGAGAAAAAAGGAGGATCATAAAAGAAAAAGGAAAAAAAGCGGAGAAAAAAATTCAACTAAAAACGTGTCAGGCATTCGAAAGCCGAAGGAGTTGCTTTTAATTTCATTTCGATGGCACACAATTAGCAGACGACCGCTACCTCGCTGCCAGCCCTGTCTTTGTGCCTTATTAAGGGGCACTTTGTGTGCTTCCATGGAGGAGCTGAGCGAGAGCGTGCACACTCGCTCGCTCGAGCGTTGTCCTTTTTGGACCTCGGCTCGGTCGCAAGTTGGACACGTGATGGCGCGTGAGGCGTCGACGATGGCAGAGAACGATTTCGGGGACGATCCTGTACTTAATGGATTGTCTTTGACTTGACTATAAATATTTGAAGCCCATGTGCGTTGGGTTTCTTTTTTATGTTTTTTGTCTCTTTGGAGCTATAGTTTGTTTTATTTTTTATTTTTATACAGATACAGAGACAAATTAAGATTCAAGCAGCAACAGTGCTGGTGAGAAGTTGTAGGCTGGCGTTAACAGTTCGTTTCCAAATGTGTTTGTACCTAGGGATTGCTGTAGTCCTCTAGATGTGTTCCTTGATTATAAGGTTCGCTTTGTTATTAGGAGCTGTTCGAGCTGATTTGTGTGTGTTTTCTTACTTTTTTTTCGAGCTGAGCTCAGCTATTGAGGTTTAATTAGAAGTAAAGGCAACAATCTAAGGATTTGTTAGCACAGCAAAGCAATAAATAGCCAACAGATAAGAAATAAAGTGACAATTGGTGCTGTGTGCTGATTCTATAGTAAGTTTGCTATGTGTGTACACTTTTTGAATAGGGATTATAAACAAAAGGTAGGTTCAGTACACGTAATTTATTCAAATGCGCTCCCTGATGATAAATAAGTTAAACAAAAAAATCTCAATATTTTTTATATCCATAAATAAAGTATAAAAAGCATAAATATTAATGCGAGTAGTAAAGATATATTTACAACTTATAAAATCATAAAGTTGTAATAAGATTTTATTAACAAAATTATTAATATTTAGCGGCATAAGCTCTAAATTTTTAACAATAACAAAACAAACAAAAATCAAATTTTGTTAATACCTTTTGAATTATACACGTTGGATATTTAATTGTCTTTTTTTTATTTTTTTTTATTTCTGTAGAATCAATGCACCATCCATTGAGAGTCGTCATTAAACAGGAGTTTACGCTATGCATACATATATATGAGTACACGTTTTATATGATTAATAATCAAGGTATGAAAGGATTTGCATTAAAATAATCATTATTATTATTATTATTGCTTTTTTTATGGATACACAAATTGAGTTTTAATTTATTTATACTTATATGGAATATATATATGTTACGATCCATATGATATTTTGATAAGTATTATTATTTATTTTATATATCTAAATTATTATTCTAAAATCAATAAACTCAGATAATAATTCTTTAAATATGTTCACATTAAAGAGAAATCTTTTAATCCTTAATCCTATTTGTGCCTAGCGTGATAATTTCCAACACTAATTTTACCTTTTCAATCGAGATCTTTTAGATGTTAAGTCTGCATTTGATTGTCTAGTAAATTTTATGATGGCTTTCTTAGGCCAAGCGCTCAATCTATAAATGAAGACTTGATTTTGGAACAATTATTTGTGGTATAAAAGATCAACTGCATAAAGAAGTCACTTAATTCCAGGAATATATCCTTTAAAAAATAACAGAAAGAGCTGACCGATTCGTAACGTTTGACGAACGTGTACAGAACAGAATTTCATGGAAATAGAAATTAGGGCCTTGTATGTTTTGGTTGAATCATTCCAGCATATTATTGTTATGCACGATTGTTTGTTCCAATTGTGTTTCGTCCTTGGCTCTATTTTTGGTTGACTCATTCTCCTAGTTTTCCATTTCATGGCCCACGTGCATGCCCATACGATCCAATAGAATAGCCACCAAATATTTCTATGGCGAACCAAAAACCCAAAAAAAAAAAAAAAAATAAAATAAATAAATGATCGTACGAAAAGCCCTGCTGGGGGTCCAAAGACTGCAGAGATAGACAGATAACAGCTACCACTGTGGCGGTTTTCGGCTATTTCGGGCTACCGTGGTGCCTTGTTGTTAGCCTAAAATCGTTTCCAACGAAATCTCTTGACCTGCTCTCTCGATGAACACGTGCACTGATTTCTTATCGTTGCCGATCATTAAAGGTTCCAAAACTGTAGATTAGCCCGAAACAAAAACCTGTGGCACACAAAAAAAAAAAAAGAAAATAAAAAAAATATATGTATATCAACAACAACCTGAACCCCTCACCGATTGCCATTGTTTGCAAGTGTTTAGATTCCTGGCCCAGTTGTGTGTGCGTACACACACGCATTTCGAACGGGATTGGGATTGGGATGGTGATTGGGTTTTAGGGCTTGGTTTTTGGGAATGAGAACGTGCATCGTCTTGTTTGAACACGTGACGACCTCGTTTTAAGCGCTGCGGGATGTTTGGTGTTACGACGCCGTTTCAAAATTGCAGCGTCGCCAACTGACACGTCTGAGTGATGTACTATCCATACGATATGCAGCAAGTGGCCAAGTGAATCGCTAAGGTACGTGCGTAACTTGTGAGCGGCAAATTTTCACACATGTGGCAGCAGCAACAGCAGCGATAGAAATAGCAGCGAACCGGGAAATGCCCGCAATCAGGTCTAGTTACAGGACTCGGATTTTCCAGCAAATCGTTGTCAGTGTTAACTATGTCGATGTTACGGTATTTCCGCTGGTTCGCTGGTCAGCGTGAACATCAAACGGGGCGTGCGAAAAATTCAACCGAATGTAACCCTAGAGCCGACTCATACTTGAGCTGTGTCTAGCCTAATAGAACCCAAGGCATCCATAGAACCCATAAACAGACAATTTCGAAGACCAGGGCGATAAAGTCATGTGCGCTGCAGTTAAAATAACAACAGCTACATATCGCAGCTACATTTGAATAGCGACCCACACGGCGGTTTGGTAATGATAAAATAACACACCATAACACACACTCGCACACACATGCGGCACACTCATAAATGCGCTATAAAAATAAAAATAAAAGAAAAAAAACACATGTGGGGTCCTTTTTTTGTCATCATATTACATGCAAGAGACGAGTCGACTACAGGCAGCGCACTTGACACGAGACAGCGCGACATGTTGAATTATCTTTTAGTTTACAAATTAGTATGTGAGATGCAGGCTGTTCTTGGAATGCAGACATTGTTGGTTTAGGAGCAGGATCAATGGGCAATTGCCGTGGCAGTGCTTTTTTCTTTTTCTTTCTTCTTTTAGTCCGCCCATCACTCATCGCACGTGCAGCGCACAAAAGGGGTTGTAATTACAGTTTAACTCAGTGTCGCCGCCCTCCCTAAAAACCAGGCTCAACACCAGCACCACACAGATCGCACCACACAAGACAGCGAGTGGCCTATGCAGATTCGATGGCAACACGTGCATATTGATGAGCCCGTTGAGCAGGCGAGGCGTGGACAGGTCTCAGACTCGTATTCGGTTTGCCACTCAGGGGCGTCGTTGATCGCTGCAGCTAAGGTTTCACATACATATATATAAATGTATAGAAAAAGCCAGCTTAAGGGTCAGGACCTCCTACTTGCGACCCTAGGGAGCTCGAGTTGCTCAGTCCCTCAGTCTCTCGCCCTTTCTCGTTCGCAGCTGGGGTGTTTGGTTGCGTTGACACGTTTGGTTTACCGAACAAGTTTCTGGGGAGCCATTTCAACTCATATAAACAAGCACCTACAAAACCAAACCCCATTAAATCGAAAACAAAAACGAAAACGAAAACTCATTAAAAAATTTCGAAACTGTCGTCCCTTCTTGCCTCGATCATTCCACGCGCACGCACAAATCTTCCAATTTCGAAATCGTTAGCGTGTCTAGTCCCATTTAATCCTTCCAAGACTAATTACAAAATTGTAGACGCCAGAGTCCTGTTACGCATACAGATAAGGCAAGTAATTTAAGAGCTGTCCCCCATTAGATAGGATATCTTACTTAAATATTGGGTTTCAGCTCAGATTCTATGCCGAGCACGCAGCTCTCAACCAGATATTGCACTCTGATCTTGATAGCAGTCCCAGACAAAGGGAGAAGAGTGTCAATATTTTGAGGCAACATCAACAGGTTGAGAGAAATGAGATATTGAGTTGGTACAGTTGTGCCAAATATCTCTCTAACAATAGCAAAACAAAGTACTTTCATTTCACTCGAAAGAAAAAGTAGATAATAGATAATATCATTCAAAAGAATAGAGACAATCCAAAGTAATCCTAACAAAGACTCATGGCGGAGCATTAGGTAATTTTGAAAAATATATATTAAAGCAGAGAAAGTTAAAGTTTATTTGAAATGTAGATGTTAGATTTTATTAAAATAAAATCAATATATTTTTTTTTTAAAAAGACTTTTTTCTAAGTAAATAACAGTTCCTATTTTGTTAATAATAATAGTCTTTGATATAATTTAATTGTTTTAAGAATTGAGTTATTATAAAACCCATTCTTGAGATTGGCCAAAAGCTGTATATCTACTTTATGCCTACTAAAAGGCGTGCAAAATTAGAAATAAACTATATATTTCAGAATTATCCAGCTAAAATCGACATAGTTGTAAATTATACCGCTTGGCAAAAAAAAAATGATCGATTTTAACTGTCGGTCGTCATTCTTGTTTTTTTTTTTTTAATGGGTTGTTTATACATATTTATTTCAATACAGATCAAATTTATAATATTTTCTAACTGAGAAATCACTTAAACGAATTTCATTTCAAATGAGCTCCTGAAGTATCTCTGAAAAAAATGTTTAAAGTTCTTTTTTTTTAGAATACAGACAATAAAACTAAATATCTAGTCAAACAAAAAAAAATTTAAAATGAAACCAATCAGAAAAAGTTTTCATTTTTGACAGCTCTTCAAAGGTCCTATCCAAAAACATTTAAGTGTTTTACTCTAAACAATTATTAGGAAGAAAAAAAACTTTTTGAAATGCCATCTGAAGTTCAAAAGATTAAAAAATGCATTTTAGTTTTTTTTTTTCAAGTTTTAGTTTTTATTACTATTAAAGCTTGTAATATTTTCTTATAGTCTAAAGTTAGTAAACAAAATCTTGCTACATATTTACAATTATTCTTAAAACTATTAAAGCTTGTTGGTTGCGCTTAGATCTATATAAAGCTCTTGCTATCACAGTTTACATCGAGTCAATTGGAAGACATGATTCGTTGTTATGGTTGTAGTTGTAGTTGTAGATTGTTGATGCTATTGTGGTTTACCAGGGGCGCCACATGGGATTGTTTGGTGATTGTGGACTGGCTACTGCGTCAGACTCATCGGCGTCGCTGTGATAACCAGAAGATGCGGGGCTAACTGGACGACTGATTGGCGAGGATTCCAATTTGGTTTGCTGCTGCTGCTGTTGTTGTTGTGGCTGATCTGCTTGCAGCATGCGCTGGAACTCAATGCCAAGATGCGTCATCACCGTTTTGCCAACATCAACGCTCATAGCTGGCGTGCAGGCCATCACACGAGAGATTTCACTGACGGCATTCATGTAGCCGTTTTTGAAGCTGTCCATGGGCACAGGTGAGACGGGCGCCTGTTGCTTGATGAGCTGTTTGCGCATGAAGACAAGTGCTGCCTCGAGCATTTCGGCCTTGTCCAGACGTAATATGGCATCGTCGCCCTGGAACTCGGCAACAAGTGTCTTCAGCGTGTCCAGGCACTTGTTCATGCGTGCCCTGCGCTGACGTTCTAGCAGCGGTTTCTTCACTTTCAAATAGTGCTGGGTCTTCGAGACGAAAGCGGTTTCAGTTTGTGGTGCCATTTTTGTGAGATCGAATTGAGTGCTTGCTTGAGCTGTGCACGGCTTGCAGGATGCTGTGTGAATGATGCTCTTCTCGAGTGCAGCGTCGCCTTTTATAGGCGCACGTATCCTGCAACCAGGACCTGCAGCAGGTAGCCAGACATGCAGAGAAATCTAGAAATCTCGCTCTTTCTTGCGCTCTTCGCTCACTGCGTGGGAAAGGAAATCGTTGCTAGACCCTAAAAACTGAGTTACACAGCAACAATAACTATAAGACGATTGTCTAGTTGCGTGTCTGACGCATTGTAACTGCAATTAAACCGTAAAATTCTGACCAAGAACCTAGAGAAACGGCGAGGGCCCAGACAATTGACTGGACCGTGGTGATTTGTCTTGGCCAAGCCAATGGTAAAATTGATGAAAAGTTATAAATGTTCTGGCTGCGATGTGGTTTTATGGCTGTATCCTTCGAAAATGGATTCTTTGACCGGACAACGAAAATGTACACAAAGTATTGGCTGTACCAACATGACTTAAATTCAAATTAATGTGAAATATATACTGATTGTCTTATATAAAGAAGCAAATTAGTTAGATATATGGAACTTCAGCTATTCAAATTTAGATTTCTTATGATCCTTAAAGTGTAGGATGATGAATCGTATACACATGATATAATAATTAAAATTATATACTAAAAACTTTGGTAATTGAATTCAAACTATCAGCATCTCAAAACTAAAGAGAGTTCGACTAATGTTTACTAGGAATCAATTTACTTCAGATTCTGTTGATTGCGCGAATCTGTTTTGGAGTTTTATAGTTTTTTTTGGCTGCACAATTGTATTTGCATTTATTATTTATGCTATTAATTAGTTTGTATACACCAAAATTAGATTATTATAATTATTTACTATTTCAAGTTAATTTTTGTTACTTATAGTATATATTGCATTATTAACAATCAGAAGTCAACATTGCAAACAAGTTCAGCTATGAGTTCATAGTACAAATAAAATACACAATCTATACTTTCTATTATATGAATATTTAATATTCTGCTGTCTCTGTTGAAGTAATGCATATGTATTTTATGTTAATATAATTAATTTCTATATAACAAAACATATAAAGAAATTATATTTTTTCATTCATTGGCTGTTAAAGCTAAATCACTTATCCTTTCGAAAGGCCTTTAGACAGCTAATCCAATTACAGCTCACAAAGTCCCATTCCCATAAAACTATAATATTTTATAATTACACTCTCTGGCTGACTTTACTACATACTAATACTACTGCAACAATCTGTAGAGCTCCAATTAGGATGCATGCTTATAAGAAGGGTAGGTAGCTCCATTGCGGAAAGTGGCACCCGCAGCTCGGCAGCCCGGCTGCCCGGCTGCTCGTCAGTCGTCCGTCGTTCACTTGTGCGTCGCTTGCTCGATTTTCATATCGTGAGAACCGCTCGAGTAACGTCGTGTGTTTCCCACGCGATGTGCACACCTGCCATTTAAGTCGCTTATATGGTTACGATTACAAACAGCAGCAGCAACAGCAACAGCAACATCAACAGCAACAACAATAACAACATGAGGGCCTCGACTGTCGACGGCACACATTTATTGCGCCGGCGCGACGCGTATTATCAGCGTCGTGTGGCTGCCCTGACGACTTGACTGCCTGACGGCCTAACTGTCTGACTGACTGACTGAATGTCTGATTGTCTGACTGACTGATTACTGACTGCTTTACTTTAGTTTTTCACTCTTGTCGTCATCATGTTGTTGCTGGCGTCGTCGTCATTGTCGATTGTTTAATTTAAATCGTCGTCGCGATGTCGGCTACTCGGCTTCAGCTTAATGATTATACCTCAAAGTCTGCCTCGAGGTTTCTGCGGAATTGTACGCAATAGTTATTTGTACTTTACGACATGCGCTAATTGAACCGCAGAGGAGTTTATGAGCCACAGCTTCAGCTTTGGCTTCAGCAGCAGCCGTTGATTGGCCAAAGCTGAAGGTGAAAAGTTGGCGCTACCGTTGACGTGATTGGAATTGAGTTCTTTTTTTATAGACAGCGTGCTACTGTCGGCCAACATCAATGGGCCGTCAATTGAGGATTTGATTTGATGAGCATTGGGTCATGTGTGCGCACAGAACATGGACGGAAAAAACCTCAGAACAAAATTGACAACAGGTGCAAAGCTTTCAAATTTGCAATCCATCAGACATATATCAGAGTGTTGCACGTATCAGAACAAATCAGAAGGCCTTGAAAGCCAGTTGGAATAGTATTATACCAAATTATTTACATAATTATGTGGCCTATTTTAAAAAATAATAATCTAAATAATAAATAAACCACTTGATGAAGATAAAATTCGAATAAAGACAAATTATTTAGAGGAATTTATTTAGTTCATAGAAATACAGTTCAGATGTAGTTATTGGTAATTCACGCAACTTTATATAAGTCAACAAGAACATATACTTGCAGCATGTGACTTGACAGGGGACCCTGTTCTGTCTTGTCGGTGGTATTAAAAACAATAGTGTTGTTGGTAGTATGTAACAATATTCAAAGCTTATAATAACAATTGCAATTGGAAAACTCGGACAGGAATGGTATTATGCTGTCTCTAACACAGTTCAGCGATAAGAGCCTATTCTGAAAACAAATAAACATCATACATACATATATCAATAAACAAATTTTAAATAGAAACAGAAATCTTGCCGATGAGTAGATTAAGCTAAGAGATTAAGTCACTAAATCTGATTAGTTGGTTGGAATAAGCAAAGATTGCAAAGATGCTGATAAAAAACCACTGAATTAAATTCTTAATTTGCTTATTCTAGGTAACAAATGCCTTCAAATGATAACTACTCCAAAGTTTAAGTTGGCTGTACTTGATGAATCAGGGTTAAACCCTAAATAAGCTTTAATAGTCTTACCGTATTTGACTATCTATAAAAAAGACCCATATTTATTTTGGCATAAGAGGAAAATTTCCCAGACGTCATTGCTCAAGAATGTTAACTTGAAATTAGTTAAACGTTAAGTGGGCAATTGTCAAAAGAAATCTGCGTGGGAAATGCCCTAGCAAATGTCCCCAACACCTACCAACGATTCTAATTAGTTAAGTCTACTTGGAACAAACTAGGTCTAGTGGTAAATAATACACTGCGACACTTTAGACTACGCACTGATAGCCTTAGTGTCTACAGTAGCAATCATCGAAAAACCACATTCAATTAAGTAACAATTTCCTATACAACCACCCGAAATAAGGCGCGTGCCACACCCTGCCACTGCTTTAATTAAAACTGACTGCAATAGCACTCAAAATATAATCCACAAAAACGCCCATAAAAACTCAATCAAGTGGCGATCAAACAAAACTGAATTGCTGCACCTTGTGCCACAGACCAAGTGGCAGGCAAATCAAATATATGACTGGCCACGTGACCGCCCAACGCCCCGCAAGCGACTGCCGCTGCTGCTGCTGCCACTGCACAGCACGAGGCAAGTGCGTCTGCCACGCGACTCTGACCGGCGGCCAGGAGCTTTCCACAAGTGCGCCAAGCGCACAAATATCAATCAGGTGCAAATATGGCGCAGGAGGTGGCGCTGGGTGCATTTGATAATTGAACGCGTGCCAATTAGGCAATGCGAACAACACACACACGCATACACCCATACACGCATGCACACGCGGACACACTTGTCCGAGCAGGCTTTAGAGGTCGAGCGAGACTTTCGCCAGGCAGCAAGTGCAATATGTGTCAGCCAGTCAACATCCACCACCAAGTTAATAACAACAACAACAGCAACAACAGGAACAGCAACAGCAACAGCAGCAACACGAAACGGGCTGTGGCCTAAATTGCAAGCAGCTGCCACTCGAACCGTGGGATATTTTTCCCCTAACCCAACCGAGGGCCATCGAACCTTATCCATGGGAACCACAACTGCTCGACGCTCTCAATATTTATTTTGTGCGTTCGTTATATTGAATATGTACAAAAAAAAAAAAAGAGACAGCAAAAAATAAGGGAAAGGAAGCCTCGACAATGAGGGGTGCGGACGACTGACAAGATTATCCTGCACGTGTTGAGCTTGCTCTCCACTTCGCCTGCGCTGAAAGCGTGGCAGGCGAGTGTTGGGCGGCTGCTGTTGCCACAGTTGCTGCTTTTGCTCTGCAGCAAACTTGCAACATCAGACAGCCGCGTGCTGGGCACATGTGTTGCGCATGTGGCACTTGTTCGTTGGGTGGTGGTGGGTTCAATTTTGGGCGGGATGCTGTGCTATAAAAGCGCGACACTTGTTAAGCCAGCAGCACAGTTCAAATTTGCAACGCGAGACGCAAACAACAATCTAAACGCGAGTATGTCGAAAGTTAAGAATCTAATTGCCAAAATGCTGCAGCGACGCGGCAAGTGCAATAGCAACAGCAACAGTCACAACAACAACAACATCAGCAATTGCCAGCGTTACGAGAGTCTTGAGGAGATAGCGCAGAATCAGGCCAACGAACGCATGCTGCAGGAGACAACAAATGCCGCACATCAATTGCTTTTCTGCTTGGAAACCGCAGACGGCAGCTTTTATTGGCATGCTTAGTAGCAACAACAACAACAACAGCAGCGGCAGCAACAGCAACAGCAACAGCAACAACAAACCGGTAGTTAGAAGCGGTCAAATGTATGAATGAAAAGACTTCTTCAATGAAGCCATCCATCCAGTCAGTTCAATTCATGTCTCAGCATGCGCAACAAGTTGCATGCAACGCATGAGCAAATGATAAACAAGTTGCCATTGCAATCAGCCAGTCATCAACAGCAGCAATGTCAACGTTGTCCCCCAGGCCAAGGCGTGAATTCAAAATCTTGATGTCCACAATATGCCAACTTTAAATAACTTGTGATATATATAGTTATATACTCAGTGTCGATCGGAGTTTAGTATAAATGTTTCTAGATCTTAAGCTAATAATAAATGACTTGAAAAGTAAACCAACAATTATAATAAAAGTTTATTTATTTATCAATGGGCTATATTTATATTAAATTGGTTCAAGATCAAGACTTTGTTGCATTATAAAATTGTTCCAAGCAAAAGCGAATGCCTTGTTGATGACAGATGATCTTCACATATATTGATGATCTTCTATTCATATATTGAATGGTTTATGGTGCAAACAACTGCTTACTTTAAGATTTCCTTTTGGACCAGGCTGCCAAATACATTAAATCAAATTCTGATTGAAACATATCAAACATATATACCAAGTGAATTGTTAAATTAATAGTTTTAAAAAATTTTATTCTCAAGAAATTCATTACATTGAAACTATTTTATGAACTTTTATATATTTTAAACATAAACAAATTTATAAATTCAAGATTTAAAAGTTGGAGCTGAATTATAAATTAAATTTTAATTGTGATATATTTCCTTTCCTGACGTTTGGCGAAACTTTTCTAAAATTCAACTAAATTTATTATAGTTAAGCTACATATGTACATTAGCAACTACAATATTCCATATGGGGCATTTCATATGGTTGAATTTAGATAAAGTTTCACCCAAGTTCCATTCACATTCGTTTAGCAACCCTTTTGACGCCTGCGCGCCCTCGTTTCGCAAACTTCTAGCCTGACATTTTACGTGTGTCTGTCGCGCGTTATTACGCGGTCCAAGCATGCGCACATATTCAATTACGCAGCCACAACAGCAACAACTGCAGTAACAACAACAGCAATAATAACAACATGAATAGCCACAACGATGACAAGAGCGTTGCATTGACAATAAGCAGAGCAACCCCCAAGCCCGTTGCGTGCCTAAATATGCCCCTGTTAAAAATCGTCGATCCGTCGATCCGTCGTTCGCCATGTGCAGTTGAAAAAATGTTCTCACACTCTCGAAGAGATTGTAACGGCTTGCTGTTCAGCACACTCTCAGCACGGCATCGGCATCATCATGCTCTGCCATCTCATCCCCCTGCATGCAATGCGACTGTCTCGCTCTCGCTCTCGCTCTCGCCCTCGCCCTTGATCGGCTGCTCGCACTTCCTGCCCGTGGCCAAACTGGCCACGTATATTGTTTATATAGTTAACGAATGCGATACATTTAATCTTTAGTGTGTGTCAATTTGCCGTACAGTCATTTAGTTTGCATGCCCCGCACAGTGTCTCTACATGTTCGTTACCCGATCCCTGGCTGCCCGGTCCCACGACGTGCCCAGGCATGCCACTTAGCGTGGCCCAAGTGTTCAACAGAAGCTACAATTCAGCATTCATAATTGACAACAAGAACAACAACAGCGCAGATAGCAACGACAGCAAAGAGGAACCTCTGGGCCACGTCTGGCAAGAAAAAAATAAAAGGCAGGTGGTAGTTTTTTCGGTGGTACTGTCCACACCACTCGCCATGACTCGATCTTGGGCACGGTCAGATTTACAGTGGGACAAGTGTATAAATATGCTGTAAAATTTAAATGCAAAATAGTTGAAAACAAATAAATCGATATTTTTTGATAAATATCTATGCTCAAATTATACTTGTAATTATAATATATATACTTTTTTATTTATTTATTTTATAAATTTAAATAATGTAAAATCCAGAAAATTTCAGTCAAGTCTCTGTATTTTGCCATAACCATATCAATCCACATCATTCAAAAATTTCCGTTTTTCTTAGTTCCCACGTTAATATGGCAAACCTGTAAATTAGCTAAGAGGTCTGTTCACGTCTACTTAGTCCGAAAATGCCTGGGCGGTGTCCATTTGAATTCAACCTTGTTGCTTCACTTTACCACTCGCAGTATTTCCAAAACTTCTTTCACACAGTCAGTACCGGAATACCTGAAACTAACCGTATCAAGTACAAGCCATGCTACGTTTATTCCACAACAGATCTTTTAGTTTTCTACCTTGCACTACCTTACGAAACTGCAAACTTTCAAACTTCATTCCCACGCACAGGCAGTAGCCAAAAACCCTGAAACTAGCCATATCAAGTAAGGGACATGCCACGTAAATCCCATAACAGATTTTCAGCGAAGTTTCAGAATTTTACACATCAAGTAGACGAAACACGTAGTGGAAAATCCTAGTAGTTAATTCAATTCTGTTTTGTACAAAATTTCCGCATGTGTTTTGCCCACTGTGCAATGTGCATAAGGGCTCAAATCGAAGACTCTGTACTTAGTTGCCTCTCTCTCACACGCTCTCTTTGCCTCTCACTCTCTCACCCTGCACGGCCGACCGATTATAACTTATAACACCAACGAGCGAGAAAAATCTTGTGGGAAACTTGAGGGCAAAGTGTTTCCCACGATTCGAACGTCAATGTAAAAGAAAACAGAGAAGAGCTAAAAGCGGCAACAACAACAACAACAACAACAACATGCTGAACATGTGCAACAACCACCACCATCGCCACCGACACCACCAACACACAGACGCACCATCAGTTTCATCCCCTGCCAAGACACAGCAAACTTGTTTGCCGAGCCAACAAGAGAAAAACCAACCACCAGCAGGCGAGGATCGCTGCAAGGCGCAGACGCAAACGCACCGAGAGTCGATAACCGAAATACAGACACGAACCGAGCCGAACCGAACGACTGAGTAATTTGCTCGTCAGGTGGTGTTGTTGTTGCTGTGGCTGTCGTTGTTACTGCGCATGAGCTCTCTGCTGTTGGCTCTCTGGGTGCGTGCGCTGAGCACGAGACGCAGTTGACGTCGACGTCGGCACGTGCAGCTATAAAAGCAGCGGTAACTGGAGACGGCAGCAGCATTCTCAACGCAATCGTCGTGCAGTACACATCGTACAGCTCTTCTTACATTTAAACATACATCGCTAACAACACAACATGGCCACCAAATACGAACAATCAAAGACTTATCAGTACCGCAAGGTGATGAAGCCTCTGCTGGAACGCAAGCGCCGCGCCCGCATCAACAAGTGCCTGGATGATCTCAAGGACCTGATGGCTGAGTGCGTGGCACAAACTGGCGATGCCAAATTCGAGAAGGCCGACATCTTGGAGGTGACCGTAGATTACCTGCGCAAACTGAAACAGACAAAGGCCGCCCATTCCAATGCCACTGCATCCGCCACTGAGCATAGTTTCCGTGCCGGCTACATTCGTGCCGCCAACGAAGTTTCTCGTGCCCTGGCTGCACTGCCCAAAGTAGACGTCGCCTTTGGCACCACGCTGATGACCCACCTGGGCATGCGCTTGAATCAGCTGGAGCAGCCCATGGAGCAGACAATGCCTATGTCAATGCATACGCCACTCAGCATCAACTGCGACTCTGCTTACTCCAGCAAGAGCACCAACAGCAGTAGCAGCAGCACCAGCAGCCGCGACACCTACAGCCCGGTCTCCAGTGGCTATGCCAGCGACAGTGATTGCGGCTCAACCACGCCCATTGCTGCCCAATCTCTGCTGCAAATCAGCAACAACGGTGCCAGCGTCTGGCGTCCTTGGTAAAGGAGTCAATTGCTCCGCAGTCATCGGGACACACACGCAATCGAACTGTCGCTTTACAAAGCTTTACAATGATCTTCATTTTGCCTCTAATTAAGTGTTACGCAGTTTTCTAAGTTAGGTCTGTGATAGGGCACGTTTTATTGACTCCATTATAACAATTAGCCAGAAGTCTGTTAGCCAGTACAAATGTTTATAGAGTTTAAGCAAAACAAAACCAACAAAAATCATATGAAAAAAAAAACAAATATAAACAACAAATATGATAAGCAAAAATACTTTTATCTTTTATTTTACAACTGTTCACAGTACTTTATACAGCTTGCGGGAATCCAATCAGAATATAATATCTGTTGGAATTTATTAACTCTTACTTTCCAATAGGAAACTCGTTAAAAAATAATTTCAAAATAAATAGTTTCTTAAATTTATATTATTTTTCAAATTAATTATAACTGTTTAGTAATATATATTTAAAAAATGGCTTTTTCTTTATTTTATTTTTACATTAATATGTTCGTGGCAAATTTCATCTCAGATCTGTATAGATTGCGCGCTTTAAAAGAGGTATATTAAACTTGAGCCATATCACTGATTCAAATAATATATTTCTAGAGTAGCCTTGAACTAAATCAATCAACACATATATCGAATATGTGTCTTGTTTTTTGTCAAAATATTAAAAGAATTATAAAATTTATATTTTTTGTATTTGTATATTTATTAATTTTTGATATAATTATTAATAATTAATCATGATTACCTTACACCTTGTACTTGGGCGTGACTGATTTGAATCTAGTGACCCACATATTCCTTTAAGATTTGTGGGTTCAAAACTATAAGCTAAATCGCCTTTGCTGTCGAAGCTCATCATGAATACATATTTTAATGAGTTGGCCACGCCTACTTCCGCCTGTTGCATTTACTTTAACATAGCCATAATAACCTGAATTCCCATTTTAAATGGGTCAAACGCTATTGCAAGTGTAAGCTGTTTTCTTCACTAAAAAGACTCGAGAATATTATAGATTTAATCAATGGAATTATAGATTATATTTGCTAACTATGAATGTTGTTTATTGTCAGTTGCAACTCCACTGAGCGTATTTTATATTAGAAAAGACTAATAATAATAAGAGTATTAGACTGAAATACAATTCTTCAATAAACATCACATCACAAACACTTGTTCAGTCGACAATTTTAATAATTATTAAAACAAAACATTTTGGGAAAGGAATTGTAAGTAGTTCAGTCTAATACTCTTATTATTATTAGCCTTTTCTAATATAAAATACGCCTTTTCTAGGAAATAACCCTATTTAGAATCTAATACATTTATTATTGATCCTTTCTAATATTGAAACACATCCTATAAACCTTTCAGGAAATTAACTTTAAAATTGTGTTGGCACTTAAAACTTAACTAATTAGAATAAATTAACAAATTTTAATTCTAATTAGCGTTACGCCTCCTACCACATTTAGTTTAGGTAATACAAACATCTATTGATGGTTAATCTAAACTAAAATGTTTTGGCATCAACCACGTAACTCAATTTCTAATTAATTCCTAATGTGTATGCTAGGCGTGAAACTGATCAATTATTGACGATAATTGTTAGCTGAGTACTATAGCTTAGAGGTCGGGCGGAGGGTTGCAAGAAAATCCCCCTATCACCCAGTTCGGCCAGCGATCACCTTTGCCTGGTCCACGGTCCACGCGCTGCCACACTTTCAGCGCTCGCCTGACCTGGCAGGCCAAGACAGAGGCCAAAGCCAAACGAAGCCAATATGCCACACTAATTGTGCCCAATAAACACTCATCGGGCAATGAAAACGTGGAAAACAGGGATCGAGGCACAGACCGCATTATGCCATCATCATCTGCATACATTGATGAAACAATAAGCGAGAGATGGCACGGCAGGATAACAATGAGAACGGGAACGACCCACGCACACGCACAGGATGAGGCAGTGAAGTATGCATTAAGGATAATAACACCGGTCTAAAGAGCAACTACAGCAGCAGCAGCAGCAGCAACAACAACAACAGCAGCAGCAACAACAACAACAACAGCATGAGCAATGCCCAAAACAGCGACAGCTGCAAAATTTGTGCTCTGATCCTTTAAAAAAGCGAAGCATGTGGCCAAAAGGAAAACAAACGAGAGAAAAAAAATTGTGTGAGAAACTTACTTTCAGGTCGGTTCCCACGCCACGAGCCACAAGGATTGCCGATTGTCCTCCATGCCAGCCGCTCAATTGCAGCTGTTCCACACAGTTCCAACGCCAGCGTGCCAGAGAGGGAGAGTACTGCCAGGGACATGCGCGTGCGTGCGAGCGAGATGGGGTGCGCTCATGCGTGGTCGTGGCCGAGGGTGGATTCTGAACTTGGAACCGGACTATAAAAGCAGGGCTCTGGCAACCAAAAGCCATCATTCACGATACAGCCAGCAACAAGGCAACCACGAACATTTTGTACATTGCAAAACGCAACTGAAATTTATAAAATATTCACGTAAAAATGGAATACACAAGCAAGACACAGATCTACCAGAAGGTGAAGAAGCCGCTGTTGGAACGTCAGCGTCGTGCACGCATCAACAAGTGCCTGGACACGCTAAAGACACTTGTCGCCGAGCTACGCGGTGATGATGGCATTCTGCGCATGGACAAGGCCGAGATGCTCGAATCAGCTGTCGTATTCATGCGCCAACAAAAGAGAACCAAATCAACAGAAATAACAGCAACAACAACAGCAACACCACCTATGCCATTGGAGAGCTTCCGCAATGGTTATATGAATGCCGTCAATGAGGTGTCACGTGTTATGGCATCCACACCTGGCATGAGTGTTGACCTGGGTAAATCGGTGATGTCTCATCTGGGCCGCGTCTACAAGAATCTACAGCAGTTCCATGAGGCACAAACAATGTCCGAGTCGGAGGCGGCAACCGAATTGAGCATCAATTGCAACTCGGCGCCTCTCAGCCCTGCCTCATCGGGATATCACAGTGATTGCGAAAGTCCATCGCCGATGCCAGAGGAGAGCGAGAAACTGTGGCGCCCCTGGTGAATCATCAGGCAATAAGCAGTAGACAAGAGGAGAACAAAAGGCAACGCAACTGTGATAACCAACTGTGATGGGAACAAAACAATTAGTAAAACAATTAAATAAATGCAATTAGGAAACAAAATTATTTGACTTATGATTAATATTGGTTGGGCAAGCAAATGGGTGACTTTCACTTTCAGCATTGGGCACTTGCAATATTTTCAGATGGAAATTTTGTTTTAATAGAGCTGGTTCAGATAATGTAAATTTAATACATTATTTGTATCATGCGCAATGTTAAATTGTTTTTAATATTTAGTTTTAAATTTTTCGCCTAAGACTTATTTATTATTTGAATTTTTATAACAAAAACAAATCCTTTTATTTATATATTTTTGTAATTTTTTTTATATATTGGATTAGAAGTATAATTAGTTTGTATGACAAATTAATCAATCAAATCAATTGCAATGAATTTTAAATTCCGATTGCGCGCCTAATGAATTGTTGCTCAACAATGTTGCATAGCGATAAATGAAAGTCGAACGTCTACGAGCCACTTAAATCGATAAATCAAAGTGGAGTTTCGATATAATATGGCGGCACGGCGATACACCTAAATAATAAAGTGATGAGATATATCTAGCGATATATCGTCGGCTTTTTATTTTTTCCACGCATTAAAATCACGTTCGCAATTTAAAAACAAATCGGCATAAAAATTGATCAACATTTACATGTAATTGTACGTTTCGGGTGGTACAAAACGTTGTCGAATTTCAATTAAACGCAACCAAAAATCTAAGTGCAAAATAGACGGCTAAAGCAGATGCGAAAAAAATAGAGACGAGAACGAGAACGCCACACAACACATACACGACGCTCAGGCTGACTGTCAGACGTAGCGAGTCGGTCGGTCGGTCGGTTGAAGAGGCCAGTTTTTACGGGTAGAATTCGAGTAAAAAATTACGTTTTTTGCATTGAAAAAATCGGCTCGTGCAAATATCAGTGTAGTGTATGTGTACGCACACAAAGTGGCAATAAAATGTGCAATTGTACGGCAAGCTAAATGCCCAAATGAAAATTGGTACTGCCAACTACTCCGTTTTTTAATTGCTTTTGTTTATTTTTTGTTGGGCCAATTTTTCTTTTGCGCTGCGCTCGTGTGTGCGCCTGTGTTTGTGTGAGTTTTGTCACTCGTCCGTTTAGGGTGCGCGCGCGTGTATAAGTCTGTCTGTCTGTTTGTGTATATGTGTGAGTGAGCAACTCGCTGCCGCAGCAAGCAGTGTTTCCAGCAAATTACATTTTCCTGAGGGATTCTATAATGTTTTTATAAGAAATATATTATTTCATTGCTGAACTGTGACAAAATGCGTAAAGTCAAAGGCTATTATATTTAAAATGAGTCAAGCTCTCGTGCAACTGAGCAGTGGCAAAATTTATTGTTCAACTAAAGGTGGCAACCCTGCGTAATTGCAGTCTATCTGTATATGTATTGCACGGGGTACATTTGTTTGTGCAGAGCGTGCGGCCAGCGTGCATTGCTTTTGCAAAATTACATGCCACAATAATGTGGAAATAATTTAACAAGAACATCTTATGCTGCCAAAGAAGTGCATGATCATTTTATACCGTATGCCGCATGCTTGTTTTTTGCGTAACATTTCGCCCAGGCACATGCAACTGTGCGTTTGATTTTTTCGGCGGTAAACACTCACACTCATACCCTCGTATGTGCGTCGTCCTCTGTATGTATGTGTGTGTGTACACTCGTTGTTGCTGGCATGGCTGCCATTGCTGAGATGCTCAAGAATATGTGAGCGCGCTTATGTTTGTGTGTGTGTATGTGTGTGTGCGTGCGTGAGATTCTACGTATTGAAAAAAATGGTGCAAAATAACGACCAATATAACTAAGAAACGTATAATTGTCATTGCAGGATACCCGCAACATGCTAGACAATATGGAAACGCATGAGTTGAACTAAATCTAAAATCGCAACAAAAGCAATTAAACGCTTGCAACATTTTATACATGTTCCGGTGCTAGTGCTGCTAATTTCGGCAGAGGAGAGTTCAATCTCAGGGTGCCAGCAGCGGGCAGCGGCGCGCTGCCAACAGGAAGAGGAAGCATAAGCAATTCGTTCAACTAAAATATATATGTATATATAACAAAAAGAAAAAAAAAACAAAAAAAGTTACGGTACAACAAATCACAACTGTTATTTGTTGCTGTTCATCCCGTCGCTTCTATTGGGCAACAATCAAACAGGCATTACAACAACAGCAACAATGTATCCCGCACCGGTGCGTCACCCCGCCGCCGGGGTAAGTATTACCAGATTGCAATGGGACCCAATCAAGTGTTTTGCTAATTGTGTTTCGCCCCCCATGTCCATCTTCAATACGAACAGGGACCACCACCTCAGGGCCCAATCAAATTTACCATTGCCGATACATTGGAGCGCATCAAGGAGGAGTTCAATTTTCTACAGGCACAATATCACAGGCAAGTGTCTACGACATACAAAATTTCGCAATGGGAACCCCCAGCAGAACTGCTCGAATGATTAGTTAGTGTGATACCGAAAATGAAAATCCATGGTATTGAATATCGCATGTTTCTTGACTTACTGTTATCTTAGTAGTAGTTTTGTGAATATTATATTTATAATTTTATAGAAAATAGGAACTTAATGAAACAAAAAACAAAAAAAAAAAATCAAACGGAAATTGATGTTCCCAGTGATGTCACGAAAACATCCTTTCTTTCTTCAGGGATATTTCGTATTTATATTTCAAAGTATTTCTCGAAGTATGTACGTATAAAAAAAAACTACCTTTTCTTTATAGAACATTCGCCATTAAAGTCGCATAAAGAATGTCCGATTTCAGATTCACTAAAATATAAAAAGAAAGAAAAAGAATGTTGATTGCTGTAGGTTTTTCATGTGCACATGCTCTGCTGGGCTACTGCTGCCTTTCAGCCTCGTATGTGTTTGGCTGGGGAAACCGGTTTGCCAGGCAGCGCGCCATATGCGCTGCTGGTCATAGGATTTTTTAGCCGGCGCGACGACGGAAGCGTTGCCCGAGATTTCTTTCAACTAAACTAATTTGCCCTTTTGATTATTTTTCCTGTGAATTTCAGCATCAAATTGGAGTGCGAGAAGCTGGCGAACGAAAAGACCGAAATGCAGCGTCATTATGTTATGGTAAAGATATATATATATATATATATATATATATATGATTGATTAACTTTCAATTTCATTATGTTTTCTAATCCTTCTCTCCCACATTTTTAATGTAGTACTATGAAATGTCCTATGGCCTTAATGTGGAAATGCACAAGCAAACGGAAATCGCGAAACGTCTTAACACACTAATCAACCAGCTACTTCCATTCCTACAGGCCGATCATCAGCAACAAGTGCTGCAGGCGGTAGAGCGTGCGAAGCAAGTCACAATGCAGGAGCTGAATCTGATCATTGGGGTAAGTTTACTCTGCCTCCTCTTGCTCCTCACCCAAATGGCCGGTCCAGTAAAGTATATTTGCTTGAGAGTGAATATCTATATAAAATGTGTCACTCATTTACCAAAATCATACAAGATATAGAAAAATGAACAACGTTGACAATTGAAAAAAAATATATATATCAAGGCTTTTTTATTTGTTGTAATATTTCATATAGTTCAAAGTTAACTAAATAAGAAAGATTGGCCGGCAGTGGTTTAAGGGATTACATATAGTCGAGAATCAAAGTTGAATGCTTTCTTTATAAATAAATACTTCTATTTAAATCAGTTCATGGTTAAATTATTTTGATTAGGTCGATGCTGTCAAAGTTTTCGTTGCTTTACGATTCCATTGGGATATGTTGGTTGAATCACTCAAATTTATATTAAACAAGATGACATAATTCTCTATCATTTTCCAATCCTAACATTTTCATTGCCCAACAATGTTTTTTTTTTTTTGTTACGATTAGTAGAGCAATATATAATACTTTTATAATTATCAAGCTGCTTGACCAACTCGTTTATTTCATTTTATATCATTATACTAAAATAATTATATACAAATTGTATATACTATAATTTTATTAAACGATGGGTTTGTGCGTGCGGTATGCGTGTGTCTGCAGCAGCATCAGCAGCAACATGGGATACAACAACTTTTAGTAAGTGATTATTATTTTGTTTATTTGCCATTTGCGTTCGTTTGTTGTTGTTTGTTTGCTTGTTGCGTTATTTCTCGCTCGCCTCTCCACAAGGTGTTGTTTTGTTCTGTGGTATTATTTTTTTTTTTGTATACAATGCGTCAAGCCAAAGTCGCCGCCGCTTGTTCAACTTGTCGATGTTGTTGGTGTTGTATGCACACACACACACACACACACACACACACACACACACCGCACAGCTACATCAAGATAGCCTTTGTTACACGTCCCAAAGCCAAATAACAGAAAAATTGAAGCGCCTGCACCAAAATCAGTATTTGATCAACTAACTAACTGCCTGCGGCTTATCCAATTGCAGCAGCAAATACACGCACAACAGGTGCCAGGCGGACCGCCACAGCCGATGAGCGCACTAAATCCGTTTGCATTGGGTGCCACAATGGGCTTGCCACACGGGCCACAGGGCTTGCTCAAAGCGCCGCCAGACCATCAAAGGCCGGACATAAAGCCCATGGGCTTAGAGGGACCAGCGGGCGCTGAAGAGCGCCTGGTAAGTAGCAGCACTTAAGCATAGATATTATCAAAGACTTATCGAACTACTTTTAATGTTGCAGCGCAACTCGGTTTCACCAGCGGATCGTGAGAAATACCGTACGCGCTCGCCGCTGGACATTGAGAACGACTCGAAACGTCGAAAAGATGAGAAACTGCAAGTGAGTATCAAGCTATAATAAACGTAATTATCATTTAGTATACTCGTATCATTGTGTCATCAGCTGTTGCTGCCTCTCAACTCACCAAAAACAAAAAACCAAAACAAAAAAAAACATTCCTTTAATATATAGTAGCCTATCTCATACGTAGTTGTTATTGTCTATCTCTAATCCTCTGTTAATTCATGCGCTTCATAAAACCGAAATTAAAACTATAAAATCAATATATTCAAATTATATTTGTAGACTAGTGCAATTAACAGCTGAATTGCTATTTGGGTTGTTGATGTTATCGTTGTACGAATTTTGTTTTATTGTGTTTGTTTGTTTTTTTCAAAATTATTTGCAGGACGATGAAGGCGAGAAAAGCGATCAAGATTTAGTCGTAGATGTTGCAAATGAAATGGTGAGTTGAGTGTCGGCCCTGATATTCATGCAACAAATTCCTCAAAACATTGAAAAAAAAATGCAACAATACGAATATATTGAAGGAAAAAAAACATTAAAATAACCGTCATTTCAATAACCCTTGTAGGAATCCCACTCACCACGTCCCAATGGAGAACATGTGTCCATGGAGGTGCGCGATCGTGAGAGCTTAAACGGCGAGCGTCTGGACAAACCGGGAAGCAGTGGCATCAAACAGGAGCGTCCGCCCTCGCGGTCAGGCTCCAGTTCTTCGCGTTCAACACCCAGCCTCAAGACAAAAGATGTAAGAGCCAATACGATATTTGGTTTGCTCAAGAATGGCGTAAACCACTAAAAGATAATTTCATTTTTATAGCCTGTAAAACTAGAGACTAGATTCTTCACATTTAAATTAATATTATTTATTAAACTTTCGCGGCCTTTTTATTTTTATAATAGATGGACAAGCCGGGCACACCGGGAGCTAAGGCACGCACACCGACACCAAACGCTGCAGCACCATCTCAGGGCGCAAATCCTAAACAAATGATGCAACAAGGTGGCCCACCGCCGGCTGGCTATCCAGCGTCGCCGTATCAGCGACCGGCGGATCCCTATCAGCGTCCACCATCGGATCCCGCCTATGGACGACCGCCGTTGCCGTACGATCCGCATGCGCATGTACGAACAAACGGCATTCCACATCCCTCGGCACTAACTGGTGGAAAGCCGTAAGTACATCATCAATATTATCCAAGCTAAAAGTATAACCTATGTTTGTTTTCTTTTGGGAACAGTGCATACTCTTTCCATATGAATGGTGAAGGCAGCTTGCAGCCGGTGCCATTCCCGCCGGACGCGTTGGTTGGTGTTGGTATACCAAGACATGCGCGACAAATAAATACGTTATCGCATGGTGAGGTCGTGTGTGCGGTGACGATTTCAAATCCTACAAAATATGTTTATACGGGCGGTAAGGGCTGCGTCAAAGTGTGGGACATCTCACAGCCGGGCAATAAGAATCCCGTCAGCCAGCTGGATTGCCTGCAGCGCGATAATTATATACGCTCGGTGAAGCTACTGCCGGATGGACGCACACTTATCGTTGGTGGCGAAGCATCGAATCTATCGATATGGGATTTGGCCAGCCCTACGCCACGCATCAAGGCCGAGCTAACCTCAGCAGCGCCTGCCTGTTATGCGCTCGCCATCAGCCCCGATTCAAAGGTGTGCTTCTCGTGCTGCAGCGATGGCAACATCGCTGTCTGGGATCTACACAATGAGATACTGGTGCGTCAGTTCCAGGGTCATACAGACGGTGCTTCGTGCATTGACATCAGTCCGGATGGCTCACGATTATGGACCGGCGGGCTTGACAACACGGTGCGCTCGTGGGATCTACGCGAAGGTCGCCAGCTGCAGCAACACGACTTCAGTTCTCAAATATTTTCGCTTGGGTACTGTCCCACAGGTTAGTCTTAACTTTTAGATTACGTGGCCATAAAACACATAATAATTTACGTATTCCACTCTTATAACAGGTGACTGGCTGGCCGTGGGTATGGAGAATTCGCATGTGGAAGTGTTGCATGCATCGAAACCAGACAAGTATCAGCTGCATTTGCACGAGAGCTGCGTTCTGTCACTGCGATTTGCTACCTGCGGCAAATGGTTCGTTTCCACCGGCAAAGACAACCTGCTTAACGCATGGCGAACACCATATGGTGCCAGTATATTCCAGGTGAGTGATTTAATACTTTTTGCTTAAGTTGCTCTACGTTCTATCAAATGTTATATTCGAATGGATTAAGCTTGCTAATTTTAAGCAGATAATGAATATTCAATAGACTAAAAGGAGTTCCTCAGGTTAATCTGCAATGATCACCGTAATCTGAGCAACATCTAAAAATTAACTATCGACTTATATACATATATATGAATAACAATGTATATCTTTGTAATTATAAACAATCTAATTGTTGTTTTTGTTTTTTATTTATATCGCTTGCAGTCGAAGGAAACATCATCCGTACTTAGCTGCGACATATCAACTGACGACAAATATATTGTGACGGGTTCGGGCGATAAAAAGGCTACTGTCTATGAAGTTATTTATTAAACAAAAACAAAAACAATAACAACAAAACAAAAAGAACACCAGAGGGAATCCACACTTTTCATTTTGTAATAAGCGCATATAGGTTTTTATTAAAACTATAAAAAATGATAAAAATGAAAAACACATTGTTCGATAGCATGCTAATAACAACAAACAAACAGAGAAGCAGCAGCAACAACAACACAGTGGCAGCAGCGCGGTGCATAAGAGCGAAGTAAAATTTCTATAATATAAATAAAAAAAATAAAACAAAATAAAAGAAAAACCTATAAAAAAAATTAAGCGTACTTGTAGCTTCTAAGCCTAGGCTAAGTCCAATAAAAAGTTGAACACAAATTGCAAAGTAAAAACCTAAAACAAAATAATAATAATAATGACGAAAGAAATATAGAGCGCAGCAGAACGGGAAAACAAAAAGAAGAAAAAACTACAAAAAAAAATAAATAAAATAAAAACAAAAAAGAGTAATAACAGTCGGCGTTACCTACTACGCTCATCAAAAGAATTAAATGCAGGGTCCTTTTTAATTGTGGACCCAGCATGGATTAGTCATTGCTGGAGCGTTGAGATTATGAATACCAGATGAGTACACGGTGTCAGAAATGTGAGTGCTTTTAGTTTGTCTATGTGTTTATTGTCGGCAGCGAAGGTTTTTTTTTTTGTAAACAAAATCGAACGTACATCAATGATTACGTGTGCATAACAAAATTCTGTTTTTTAATTCCTTTTTTGTTTCAATTTGTTTAAATTAGTGACTGCTACATTGCTACCACAGTGTCCTGAAACGCCCCCACTTCCCTTCGCACACAAAACACATTTGCATGCAGAAAAAGTATATATGTATATTTATTTATATATATATACATCTATATATATATAAATGAATATAATTGATAAGCAGTTTAGTTAAGAATTTTACATTATAAATTAATACAACAATAACAGAAAAACGAAGCGGGCGCCGCCGCAACAGCACGTCCACACATCCGCACATAAACACACACACAAACCCACACAGATACGTCAATAGTCGGGGGCGCCAAAGCAGCCAGCTTTTGCTTGTATGTAATATTGAAAAATCAAAAACAAAAAAAAAAACAAACAAAACAATTAAATCTTTTGTCAAATTCAAATATTTGTAAAATCCTATGTTTCGTGCAGCTAAGAAAGAACAAGAACACAAACACAAAAAATAATAATAATTTAACAAAGAAACTTGTTTACATATTAGTTTATTTAGAAATGAATCGGATATATATAAATATATTTATATATATAATTGTGGGCACATCTCGCGCCCAGCGGAAAATGTAATAAGCAAATAACAGAGAATAGAGTGCAGCACACGCTTCGATTTTTAATTTTACAAATATTATTATTATTGTGGTTATATATGTATATAATTATATTATAAATAATTGAAGCAAAACGAAAAAAAAAATAAAAAATTATATATGTAATCAAAAGTAAAGTAAACTACTCCTTTTAAAATACATCGGTCGTATAGACGCTCCGCTGGCGCGGCACTGGCGCACCCTGCTGGCGAGAAAGCTTCGTGTGGAGCTCCCGCAGTGTTTCGCACTGGCGACCCGATGTCTTGCGAAACTTGTCAATGGCAATGGGCAGCAGATTGTCCACCAGAAAGATTTTGTTCTTCATCACAAAGTTGGGCTGTGAATTATGGGTTACAAGTTATTACAAGACTTATGAGAAGTGATTCCCCATGGTCAACTCACATCCATCGACATATCGCTGGGTGGCTTTAATGCGTGATGTGCCAAAAAAAGATCACGCAACAGATGTTCCAGGCTCTGCAACAGCGTTTCACCTTTGGCCAGGCAGCCGCAATGTTCGGTCAGTTGCAGAAATTGGCGTATAAATACGACCGTGGATTGGGTAAGATTTAGCCACGTATCGCCAGTGGTCTGAGCGCGTATATCAATGCCCAACGTATCCAACTCTAGCAGCAATCGCTTCAAATTGGATTTCGTTTGTAAATTATACGGCTGCCAGCTCTCCTCTGTGCGACCCACGGCATCCAACAAGCGCTGTTTGGACTCCTCAATAAGCGACTCGAGCGTTGTACGCAAAAGACCTTCCAAATGGTAACTAATATCCAGGCCAATCTCGGTTAGCTTTGTGGCCGGCTTGCGCACGCGTTCCACGCACTTGGCCACTGCCTCCAAGGAGGTGCCTTTCGTCAGATAGTGTTTGATCAACTGGCTGGCAAAGTACTGCAGCTCCGCATTACACCACACGACGAGGGCTACAAGAATAGGACTTAGATAAGAATGCGGCGTGTATTTAACGAAATGGTTAGCTCACCGCTAACGCACGCCGGCTGTTGCTCAAACGCGCTAAGGAAATCGCATGCCACCTGCGTCAAGTCGCAGAAGAAGAGCTCCGAGATTTCCGCATTGTTCCGACGCGCCTCGCGTTGTGCTACACGCAAACTAACTGTACAGACCTTTAGCAATGTGGCACTCGCCTGTCGGGAGCGCCCCATTTCGACGAGGAGCTTGAGAGGTCGTCGGACTTCACGCAGTGCAATTTGTAAATTACGATTGTGACTGTTTGAGAGCTCCTGGAGCAACACATTGGTTAGCTTTTGCTCCTGCTGCTTAATCTTCGCCTCAATTATGTCCGCCTGGAGCAGTTTGTTTTTATGCTGGGCCATGCTCAGAAACTCTTGGGTGCGCTTGATCAAGGACTGTGCGTCCTCGAAGTGACGTTGTGCCACCAACGTTTGAATTTCCTCGCTAGCCGTGCTCAGCCATTCGGGTGTTTCATCCTCGAGGGACTTCGGTTGCATATCTGTGGGACTTGGCTCAGGCAATCTCTCAGGCGTAGCCGTTTTCGATTGGGTTTGCTGCTGTTGTTTGGATCGATTTGGTGGCTGTGGCGCTTGTCCCTTCTTTGGTTTCTTTTGCTGATCAAAGCGAAAAGCTTCTTCCAATTTCTCAATCCATTCGCTCTTGCCGGCAGCTGTTATACTCTGATATATCTTGGAACCATCAGGCGTTATAATGTTGATGGCATTCTTAACACCGTCCAAGTCTTTGATATTGATAACGGCTATCCTCTTGGGGTCGTATTCCGTAAGGAACTCCAGGCGCCTGCAAGAAAGTGGGTAAATATGTAAAATGAAAGGTGCTAAGAATAATGTCTTAGGGTTCCCTACTTATCATGCTTCACTTTGCATACAATGAGCACATCATTGAACAGAAAAAAGAAGACGCGTTGTATAGGCCGGTAATCATTGGCATCCAGTTCAATAAGGGCTCCCTCGTTTAGGAACGTTTTTCCTTCAAGATTCCCATTAAAGCCCTGCACCATTTCCTTCACAGCGCGCGTCGCTTGACTGTTCTCCACATCCTCAGTGGCTGCACTGCTCTCCGCCTCTATGCTGTCTGCTTTGAGATGGCTTGTGGACTTCCCATCGGTCATGGTGGCCAAAATATTGCGTTGCTCGATTAGAATGTGCGACAGCTGGTACATTTCCGACTCCAAATCTGAAGATATTTGGATTTAAAAGCTGGCATTAGATACATAATATTTATCGCTTACGTGAGATCTCCTTGGCCGTTTGAATAAACTGCATATAGTTCTTTTTGCATGTCTGCTTAAGCGTTGCTGATGTCTGTTCATTGTAGGCCTCGATTTCTTTTTTTCGCTGCTGCAAATCGCTTCCGCCCACACATTCCCGTGTCAATTCCTTGGTGTCTATACGAATCAAAAGAGAATGTGCTTAAAACAAGTCAGACTATCTAATAGCAACACCCACATTTATCCACGCTAAAATTGAAATCGTCGAACTCCTTCATTGTTGATTAGAAAAATGAAACACAAACTCAAAACTTGTTGTGAGCTGAGCTATGCAGATGTTAACATAACGCAAACGACACAACGTAAGCATAACATTATTCGCGTGGCGCGTAGTATGCTGTTCACAAAACTACCAAACAAACAAATCATTCAGATTAACTGATATGGCATGGTAACTTAATTTTAAAAAATCAAATGAATGCAATTTTGTTGCTGCTTAAATAATATCAAAAAATTTACATATGCTAAGAGCAATTTTGTTTGCAAGCTAAGCAAAAACTGTTAATGATGGGAGTTTTCTGTTAGCTAAAAAGAAATTCTGTTAGCCAACCCAGTGGCAACGCCAAACCTTTATTTGTTGTGTTGATGAGTAATTCTTAAGAAATTCATTCCTGCACAGTTCTTAAGTCGTAAATAGTTATTAATTTGGCAATATGGATTGGCTTTTTGGCAAAAAGATCTCACCGGATGAGATGCTGCGCAAGAATCAGCGTGCCCTGAATAAGGCAATGCGCGATTTGGATCGTGAGCGTATGAAAATGGACCAACAAGAAAAGAAAATCATTGCCGACATCAAGAAAATGGCCAAAGAGGGCCAAATGGATGCGGTCAAGATCATGGCCAAGGATTTAGTGCGCACGCGCCGATATTCCAAGAAGTTTATGCTTATGAAGGCAAACATACAAGCGGTCTCGCTTAAAATACAAACGCTCAAATCTCAAAATACAATGGCCCAAGCAATGAAAGGTGAGCGATGAGAGGATTTCCATTGATGATTCACATTTTACTTATGATATCGCTATTTTTGCAGGTGTCACCAAGGCCATGCAGAACATGAATCGTCAATTGAATCTCCCGCAAATACAAAAGATACTTCAGGACTTCGAAAAGCAATCAGAGATGATGGACATGAAGGAGGAGATGATCAACGACGCCATCGACGATGCCATGGAGGATGAAGGCGATGAGGAGGAGACCGATGCTGTTGTCTCCCAAGTGCTTGACGAGCTGGGCCTACAGTTGGGCGAACAATTGGGCGATCTACCCACTGCCTCCGGATCACTGTCCATAGCAGGCGGAGCTGGTGCACAGAAAGCAGCTGCAACTGTTGCTGCAGGTGGTGCAGGCGGCGGACCAGCTTCTGGTGGTGGCGGCGGTGCTGGTGCAAGTGGTGGCAGTGGTGGCTCAACGCCCATGTCCGATGCAGATGCTGATTTGCAAGCACGCCTGGACAAGCTGCGCAAGGATTAGTTAAACACCGTATACACCTGCCGTTTTATATGCTAGACGCTGTTATTTTTAAGCAACAAAATTGTTAACTTTGATATGCCCGCCCGTAAACCTCCTCACGCAAAAAGATCGTATCGCTAACTATGATAACAAGCGTAAATATATATATATTTAAGTAAGGGAGGGATATACAATTAAGATTACACACACATATTGGGAAACACACATACAATTCAAGCTAAACCGTCAACTAATTGAATGGGCAATTCCGTAGAGAATTTCATTGGAAGCCATTGCTCACAAACACGCGTTCCACTTCCTGAAACACTTTGTCCGCATCGGGGCTGGCATCAATGGTCTTAACCTGGCCGGCATTCTCAAAGTATTTGATGATGGGCAACGAGTCGTTGTTGTACGTTTGTATGCGCTTCTTTAGGCTGTCCATGTTGTCATCGGTGCGGCCGGAGCCGCTCTGGCCACGTCCCAGGCAGCGCGTCACGCACACATCTTCAGCGCAATCGAAGAAGAGGACGAACTGCATATCTGCCTTGTCGGACATTTGGCGATTCCAGCCATCCAAATTGTCCTGGTTGCGGGGGAATCCATCGATGAGAAACCGCGACTTGCCCGAGTTCTTCATTGCATTTTCCAGCAGCGAGCATGTGACCTCAACGGGCACTATCTTGCCATTGCGTATGTAGTCCTCGATCAGCTGACCATATTCGGAGCCCTCGCGTGAACGCTCTTCACGCAACAAATCGCCAGCAGATAAATGCTCGAATTGAAATCGTTCGACAATTTTCGAGCATTGCGTGCCCTTGCCAGCACCGGGGCCTCCTAATACAAAAACAACCTTTGGCTTCACACTTGACATTCTGTATTTGGGTTTTATAAGCGACGCTTGGTTGTGTAAGCTGAGGTAATTGGTTTTACTGTTGATGTTGTGGTTGTTGTTGTTGTACAGCTGGGAATGTTGGAATTGCTGAGGTAGCACTGCGACACCTTGGCCAAGTGACTCAAGCGTTTTTGGTATCCGCGTAATTGCGCGCCACATTGACAACTGACTGAAACTAAGTCGTGGCGTGTGTACCTAAGAATTTCCACTGGAAACGGATATTGTGACGTCATTACTAAGCCGTCAGCTGTTTGCGAAGAAGAAGCAGCAGCATCAGCAACAATGCGCGCCCTACCAACACTGGCTGCAATTCAAGCGCGAAAAATTGGTTCACCGATTGTAATTGTAAATTGAATGTGTATTTTGTTTTTCAGAATTTTATATAAGTTTCGCTTGGTTTTTCTGTATTAGATCTGAGACTAGTTGATAGGGTATTATGTGCTGTGAGCCTGGCGTAAGATCCACCTCCTCATCATCAACGCCCACTATAACGCCGGACACTGAATACAAATAATGTTGGAAATGAAGAATGTATTATGTTAATTGTACATAATTAACTCACTAACACACCTGCCACATTAGCCTTGAGAAACACATGGCTCATAAGATTGGGCGCCACAATCCGTTGCTCAGCCTCGCCACGCTGCTGATTGGGCATATACCGTGTGGCCACTTTACTAAAGTATTCATCCACATTTGTCGCGAACTCCTGCGCATATTTCGACTCTTCGGGAGAGAGTCGTTTGTCGGCGGCATCGTGTGCCGCATCCTGGTTAATGATGTGCTGAGTGAAGGCCTCGATTTTTTGCAAACGACAGCGTAAATAACTGGCCATAATATAGCGTATGCGTTCCAGTTCCATCTGATGCACCACAAAGCGAAAGTCATTCTTGTCTAGATCCTTCATTTGCTCTTCCATGTGTGCCACTTGTGACATCATCAGCTCCAGCATGTCCGACTGGTGCTGCAACAATTCCGGTGCACACATTTCGTTTGTCCAAGCGGTTTCCAAAATTTCCAGCACCTGAGTGAACAAAATGCAACAAATCCGTGATAGCAGATTCTCATAGGGAACAGAGAACTCACCTTTTGTGCAGTTATAGGCTCTGCATCCTCGTCATCATCTTCCTCTTCATAGGCATGAGTTAAGGCAGCTTCAGTGCTCAGGTCATGCTCGTTTAGAGCTTGCTCCAAATTTTCGCTGTCCGACATAATTTCGCGCGTCGACATGTAAACAAATATTCAGCTGTCAACAATTACGTTTACATGCGAATGGCAAGAAGGTATTCACAATTGCCCAGCACTGGCATTGCACGCTATGGCACAAACCGATTTCCAAAAGAATTTTCGCTCAATTGTTGAAAGAATATTCAACAATTGGCAAAATCTACGCTTGGCTGTCGAGCATGGCATGGGCGGACGCAATGGCCAGCAGGTATGAAAACATTTTTTTTTCATTCTCGAACGAACTGTAACCTAACAATTTCGCAGGTCGCCATACAAATAATGGACTACACATATGAGTTCTGCATGGGTAACGAGAATATAACGCAGGGAGAACTGCAGGAAGTGATCGAAGAGCTGATGGATCAGGAATTCAACACACTATGTGACGATCACTCCATACCCGAGATATGCCGCAACCTATTGCGTTACAAGCAGATGGCAATGGCCTCCCAATACCCGCAAATTGAGATGGAGCTTAGCAAATTACCGCAAGGCAAGGACTGGCTGCGTCCCGATGTGAAAATCACATATACACCCATAGACGGCGACTCATCGTCTGATGAGGACATGGAAGACGATGATGAAAATGCTGACGATGCCATGAATACAGCTGATAGCGACGAAGAGACCGCCACAAGCAGCGGGCGCGTAACCCGTTCCCAGACACGAAAACAGCAAGAGGAACAGTTTGTGGAGCCAGAGGAAGGCTGGACGACAGTGCGTCGCAAGTGAAATAATTAACATTAAAAGCCAATTTGTTAGTTGTAGTATGTGGCGTTTACTTCTTGTAAGTCTAGAAATCGAAGTGGCGGTATGGGCGAGCGAGTCTTTGCCACGTGCTCCGTTTTGCACAGGTTACACAGGGTTGCTGCTGGTGATGGATTCTGCTTGGGTGTCGCTTCCGAGCGTTGACACTGTAACTGCGACCAGGAGGTGAACTGCGAGCCTTTGGGTAGCACCAGCTTGAGATCAACAACCGAGGCAAGTGAATCGATATTGGGAGTCAATGAAAGATTAATGGCCGGATAGATGATGACGGCAAAGAAGGCACAAACAAGTATCAGCACGGGCACGAATACCGCAAAGTATTTGTCAGGCAAATAGGAGTGCAGGCCCAGCTCCACGGGCAGAAAGGCCCATGCCACATAAACACAGAATAGCACTGTAAAAAGTATATAAAACGCAAATCCATAGATTGCTCTATGTGGAGTCGGCGCTGGACTGTGTTCCGGCATTGTTTTTTAGTTCCGATTGAGGTTGCTCGCCAAACAGTTTAATCGTGTCCTGGCACAATAGCAGGCACTCAAAGAACGATGTGATAGCAGTGCGTAAATTCTTCACTTGATCGGCACTGAAGTGCACCACAAGCACATCGTCCTCCAGACTCAGCGATTTCTGCACAAAGTTGCGGCGCGGTTCTTGATCCACACTCAACACCCGATAGGCAATCTTGGCATGCTCCGGCGTATCGAATGGCACTCTTATTGTGCTGTAAAATTTAGTATGTAGTGCGATACAATACAATTTATTATATACATACGATTCGTTCGACTTGCTGACATTCGCTTGCTGTGGCATCATAAAATAATTATGACAATTTTCGAGCTAGCAACCGCATTGATGTGTTTGCCTGAAACGTGAATGTCAATTTGAGCCGATAATCAGCTGTTCGTTTAGCTGAGACACGAACCGTAGGTGCAACCGAAAAAAAAACTAAAATAAAATTTCTAATACACGGAATAGCTGCTGCAGTTGCACATGCTTGTAGGCAAATAATGTGAATGGCAATTTTTGGTAATTTGCCAAAGTGTGCCCAGCTGATTAACCTTGGTCACGAACCAGAATTCAGCTAATTAGAAGAAACAAAAATTTAAAAATTTTCCAACTTGTATTTTCTTTATTACAAAATGCTTCCTCGTCCAATTCTTAACTCGATGAAAATCCTAAGCATATTTACTTCTTGGACTTAATGCCACCCTTGGGTGCGGGTTTCTTGGATGCAGTTTTGACAGCGGATTTGCCACCGGTCTTACCAGCGGGCTTCTTGGTAGGCGCCGCCTTGGTGGGCTTCTTCTCCACCTTCTTGACGGGCTTGACGAGCGCCTCGCGCTGGCTCTTGAGTGCTTTGACAATCTTCTGCTCCTCGATGAGGAAGGCGCGCACAATACGCTCGCGCAGGCAGCCATGGCACAAGACGCCGCCGTATGTGCGGGACACGGTCTTATGGCGCTTGGACAGACGTGGACGCTCGCTTGGGCGGGATGGGGTGATACCCTTAAGCTTCTCCTTGCACTGGCCGCAGCGTGGCACGGTCTTGTTCTTCTTCACGTACTGGTAGACCAGACGACCGCCGGGAGTGCGCACACTGTAAACAAACGTCTTATTAGATTACAAGAACAACATCAACTGGGTTGATTTATTGACTTACATGCGCCTCCTGTTGGATCTGGTGTTGTACGACAGGCGTCTCCTCAAAGTCAAGCGTTGGACCATGTTGTGGCTGCTTTTATTTTAATTGTTGGTTTTAGTGGGAATTCGTTCAGAGTGATCACAGATTGGTTCCAATAGAGCATAAAATTGGATGAAAAAAACAATGAAATTTACATAAGTAAGTCATAATGTTATAGAGCGAATATTTGTCAATCATCGTGTATGGCATTTAATGAAAATTTATAAGCCGTTTTGCGGATGTCCACAGATTATTTGACAAATTCACAGAAAGCAAGCTTTACATACTTGTAGTAAAAAACCAAAAGAGGGAAAGAAGAAGCAAATCAACGTGAAGTGGGCTGCTCTCGCACAAAAAGGTGTTGGTAAGTCACCTCAGAACTCATTTAGTATTTTTTGCACACTTTTCAAGATTTGGCTACACTTTTATTTGTAGTTGGTACTATTTGATGTAATGAAATGCTTTAATTAATATTGATAATATGAGAGTTTCATTGTATAAAGGATCATATACGAATATAAATTTGAAACATTTTTGAGGAATTGGAAATGAAGAAAACACATTTACTTGAGTATTTTTTTATTGAAATGTGCTGGTCACACAATTTGGTATTAATATTGCCGCTCGCGGTCTTAACTGGCCCACGCGTCTCCGTTCCTCTCGCCATTTCTCTACAATAACCGGCAATACCAACGTTTGACCATAACAATGAGTTTTCTGAAGCCCAAAACACACATAGAGGAAGGCGACATTGTCATTCTCTATCTGAGCGTGAACTCCATGCACGCCATAGAAGCGGTGCCCACGATAGTAAACAAGAAAGGCGAGACTATAGTGCACATCTTCCAGACGCCCTACGGCTCACTAAAAGTGCAAAGTATGCTGGTTAGTCCAACAATAACTACATTTTTAATTGATCACAATGTTTGACACCGCCAGGTATTATTGGTGTGGAGTATGGAAGTCGGGTGCAGCTGTCCAAAGGTTATGCGCATGTATTACAGCCAAATCCCGAACTGTGGACGCAAACGTTGCCGCATCGCACACAAATCATATATACGCCGGACATAAGCATGATATTGCATCAGCTAGAGGTACGTCCCGGCGCAGTTGTTGTTGAGTCTGGCACCGGATCCGGCTCCTTGTCGCATTATTTTTTGCGCGCCCTGAAACCCACGGGTCACCTGCACACCTTCGATTTTCATGAGGCGCGAGCGGATCAAGCGCGCGACGAATTTAAGCGACACGGACTCGGCGACTTTGTAACGGTCTATCATCGAGATGTGTGCGATTTGGGCTTCACCAGCGAGCTGGATGGTGTAGCCGATGCGGTCTTTTTGGATCTGCCCGCGCCAGATTTGGCAGTGCCACATGCATTCAAGGCGTTGAAGTTGTCGGGTAAGTGAAACGCGACTGCCCAGTCAGCGCATGACAACAAGTTGTCAGCGCCCTTTGGCGCGGCAGCCGACAGCAGCCGCAGCCGTAGCAACAGCAATCAAGACCCTGGCTAGCTTGGTCAGTCAGTTGTCTCTCTTATTCTATGTCTGTCTGTCTGTCTGTCTTGGCCATTTCATTGTGTTTGACATTGAATGCGCCCGCTTTTGGCAGTTGACGTGGTCAGGCAGCCCGCTGGGCAGCTTTGTCACTCATTAGTGAAACCAAATGCGCGTTTGCAACATTGCAGCTGCAATTGGTATAAGAATGTGGGTTTCGTATGGATATTTAAATATATATATTTGTATATGTATGTATGCTATATAATGTGATAAGAAAGTCTTAGAGTTTGAATATAATATATAGAGAATAACTGAAGGCTACGAAATAAGCAAAGATTGCATAAAATCTCAGAAACATTGCTGTTTGAGATATATTTTTAGACAAACAATATGATTTCTATATTAATTCTGAGATTTGAATTTGAATTTTTTATATTTCCATACAAATTGGTATTAATGATATATGTCGACAGAACAGCAGCTAGAAATATTGAAAGAGAAAGGAAAACTTATGGCAACAAGATTTGCCACAGAGCCAAACATTTTTAGGGCAAAAATCTATGCTTAATAATTTTATAATGTCAACAATTTTAGGTGGTCGCTTTTGCTCGTTCTCCCCATGCATAGAGCAATCGCAGCGTTGCATTAATGTTCTCACCAAACTGGGCTTCAATGAGATCTGTTCTATGGAGGTGTTGCAGCAGGAGAGTGTGATTAAAACTCGTTCGTTGCCTGTCATCGATTTGGAGTTTCTCAAGTCGCCCAAAAGCTGCAAGGGGAATTCGAATGATGATAGCAAAACAAAGGAACCCAAGGAGCAGAAGAAGTATCTAACGTCTAGTAATCCTCAAGTGCTGCCTGGCCACACGGGCTTTCTCACCTTTGCCACGTTGCCGCCCAATATACCCAAGCCGTGAATGTGTGTGTCGTTTGTTTAATAAATTTGTAACTACTTTTTATTTGTCTGCTGAATTGTTATTCATAGTCAAAAGAGTAGTCCTCGAAGAGATTGCGCTCTGTGCTCCTGATGCCGCCGCATTGATAACAGCGCTGCTGCAGCTGCTGCTGTTGCTCCTGTTGCCTGCGGCTCGAGGATTTGCGTGCGGGCGCCCAAGGCAGACGCTGTTCCGGTATGACCACCTGTGTGCGTTCTGGATTACCATTGCAGGTGGGACAGCGACCTACAACAGTTGGCTTGGACAGCATGCCATAGAGCAGAGGACCGGGAGGCTGTGCGCTGTAAATGGTGACAATCCGTGGCAGGCTGGAGTAGGGGCGCGTATGAAACATCTTCTCCCGGTTCAAAAAACTATATAAAATTGTAAAAATTGTTTGTAAAGAATCTTTAGATTTAGTTATGTGTTCGTTTATACTTGGGTCGCGGCTCCAGCCACAGGTTGTTCATGCGCTTGCTGCTCATGATGTCGCCTAGCTTCTGCAGCAGACGCAGATTTTCGCGTTCGATTTGCTGCTGGCGCTCCCGTTCGTTCTGCTGCTTCTTCCACTTGCGCTGCACATGGTCGTGCTGGCGAGGAGACTTGGTATCAATCGCTGGCCGTGCGGACATCACTTTCTCGCGATGCTGCGCATAGCGCAGCTGCTCCCAGGGCTGCTGCAGCAATTTGTCGCGTCTAGAGATCATTGTCAGCCGTTGCTTCAACTGGAATTAAAGTTCGAACTGGAAATTCTTTTTCTTTTTTTTTATGTTTGGCGTATCGCCCGGTGTGTTTACATGCACAAACAAACATTGGTGCGTCCATAACAACCTTGCCAGGACAACGCGCACACTTGCTCGTCCACTCTACAAATAGTGCACAATCATGCTCGCAGATTAAGTTCAACGACGACGACGATGACGACGACGACGACGACGGCGGCGGCGGCGGCGACTTTGCTCAGCTGTCCGGCCTGTCTATCCAAACAGTGACATCCCACAGACTTGACTTGCAAATGCCGTGTTACATAATTCTGAATGCTTGAGGTTCTGTTTCTGTTTCTGGTTCTGGTTCTGTTGCAGTTTCTGTTCATATGCTACCTCTGCTTGTTAGTCAGCCGGCGGCCCGGTTACCGATTCCCAGTTCCTGTGTAGTAGCCGCTTCTCTTGGTGTGGCGGCAAAATTTTCTTTCTTCTTTCGGCTTTTTCATCTGTTGCTGTTGCTGCAACGGCTGCTCCTGCTGCCTGTTGCTCATATGTCAACTGGCAACTCAGCTGCTGCCGTTCTAAACTCTTGTTTAGTGTTTGATTGATGCTAAGTGCTTGTGCCTAGCTCATATTTAAGTACTTAATGCACATACCAACTTTTCAATAATTTCTTATTAAACATTATTTGGTAAGTAGTAGTTCATATCGAACTTTTATCAACTGCGTTTTATGCAGAATCTATCAATTCATTCCCCATGACAACAAGCCACAAGAAGCGCTGGGAAACACAATAAAAATATTATTTACTAGAATTTTAACGGAATTATTTTAGAAATAGTTTTTTTAGTAAATATAAAATAAATATAAAATATTTTTGTGTAATTTTACTCTCTCTCGTTAAGTTTTTCGAAATTGCTTTTCATCTGCCCAGATTTAAGTTTTGACCAGAAATAACTTTCATAAGGAATACAATATATGCAGATGCGGTTTCATACAGATAATTTATACATTATTTTAAGTTTAGCCTCAGAAATGCGAATTATATAACTTCTCTATGAAACACTAACAACAAAAAAATTTATGCCCTTTATAGTTCTTATTGTTGGGATGATTTCCTGGTAATATGATCCGCCATTTGACGTGAAGTTTTTGTTGTTGCTTTAAGTTTTTGTGAGCCTTAATATGTATGAATCTATTCTAAATAATATTGCTGTCAAAAGTGCCAGCAATTGTTCTGTTTGGAGTTTATTAGCCCCCCGTTGGGGCGTCTTACAAATGCGTCTATTGTTTTTTGTTTTTGTTTGCGTCCGTATTGCAGCTACATTGCTTGGTGTTGTTATTGTAGTTGTTGTTGTTGTTGCTGGGAACAAGTTGCTGGCTAACTGGGCAACAGTTCGTTGCTGTCTGTTGGGCGTGAGTTTGCACTATTATCAAATTAAAAGCATTGCCGCTTATTGGTCAGTTAATTGGAAGATCTGTAATTTGATACTGGGTAACGTGTTGCTTATCACAGCTCTCGTTGTTGTGCCTCATTGTTGTGTTTGTATTTGTACAATTATCTTGTTAGCTGATCGACAACTGTAACGGATTGCCATTTAGCCATGGCCCATAGCCCAAAATCCACAACCCACAACCAACAGCCCATCATCCATAGCTATGGCCACAATGCTGATGAGTACTACTAGTACTAGCAGCCACATTTCGATGCCACTCTGGGCATATAGCTCGGCATTTATGTGTTTTCCATTGCTGTCGGGCAGCGTTTGACTCGTCACTACTAAACACCTGCTTATTTGCGCATAAATTTTCGATAGAAATGCTCATATTTATTGAAAATACTTGTATTTATAAAATGGCATATAATTGCGCTGTTGTTGTTGGGTGTGTGTAAGTGTATAAGTGTGTGTGTGTGTGAATATGTGTGTTAGGGGGGTGCAGCGCTGCCCGCAAGCAATGTGGCCAGTTTCTCACCTTTAGAAACCGACCAGCAGTCGCAGATGGCGAGCCAAACAAAAAAAAAATTATGATGCCAGAGGTTGACTCTGCTTCATGGACTGTTCATGATGAAACCTTGAACATACTACAAAATATTTTAGAAAATATATAAATATGTATACATTAGTCAATACTATAAGAAGTAGTTTAGCCCCAAATGAAACCTCTTTCGCTATGTTCTTACTACAAACTGCTCCACTAATCCTGATTTATTTATTACGTTTGTTCGAACTTTTTTTCTTACTCTATTATGTTTTTTATACATCAAATTTAGAGCATTCAACAATTCTTTAAGTTTTTAAAAATAATTTAAGTTATCATGGTAATTCAATTTCAGTTCTCATCTGCAACTCTTTGTGTCCTCATTTTCAGTCTTTGGCAAAGTGTGACAGCAATTGGTAATGCTCAATTATTGTAGTGTGCTCGAGCTGAGTTTTGGGTTAGTACTCGCATATCATATACAAAGTGCATACAATAACAGGCCTGTCCATTTATTACAATATGCGCCGGCAACGCCGCGCAACAACAGCAACTGCAACAGCAACAACAGTCGAAAACTGCGATTTGCTGTCAGCTAATAATAATAATTTCGATATTGAAAATACGTTTTCTTAGTTAGGTACGACACTAAACGATTTCGCCCATTGCGAGCTGTTGTTGCTCAGTGCTAAAAGTCAGGCAAGCACTGCGAGCAATAACAACAATGCAACACTTGCAACAGGCAACAAGCAACAGGCAACAGGCAACGGACAACGGGCGATGGGCACAAAGTTGACCGTTGGTGGGGGCGGTGCTATTTTCTGCTGCTTCTTCTTCAAGCGTTTTTTGCAGACAGGTGGTGTGTGGTGTCGATGTTGCTGGGTCGCGCTCGCCTTGGTGTTCAATATGAGCCACAATTGAGGCATTTAATCGAGCATCTCTTAACACGCCTTGGAATGTTGACTTATTATTGGCCATGCAGCGAGTTGCAGCAGTTGCTGTTGCTGTTGCTATTGCCGTTGTGGTTGTTGCCGTTGTGCCTGTTGCCAGTTGGCAGTTGCCAGTCGGTCGCTCTCTCTCTTCGGTTGTTGTTGCTGCATTGGTGTGGGCAATGGTCTGTGTCTGCTGCGTCGGTGTCAGAAGTCTGTAGTTACCTCACAGTAAAAGCGTTTATCATCATTAGACTCAATCTAAAGACGTTTTGGCCGGGGTTATCATGTTGATTATGTTGTGTGAAAACAAATTACATTTTGCGCTCAGGCTTTAACACCATTTGTATGCGCCAATGTTGTCGTTGTTGCTGTCAGTATGTTGCTGCTGCTAAGTTTGCTGTTGCTACTAATGCTGCTGGCTAATTGTGAATCTGCTTGAAAGATTCAATTGTGCCATTGACAAACCAATTGGCTGCTCAATTTTTGTGAAAGGCTTTTACTCGCTCTCTGGGCCGTGAGAAAATTGCAAATCAAAAATATTTCTGCTATTGCCAATAATTGCTTTGCGCAAATTTGTACCGAGCGAAAAATATGAGAAAGAACTTGATAATAATTTAGCTATGCGAGCTTGTCTTAACCACAGCTGTGTTCTATATTGTTGTTGTTGTTGTTGTTGTTGTTGCTGTTGTTATTATTGTTGCTGCTGCAGCTGCGGGCCTGCCACTTGCAACAATAGCAACAACAACAACAGCAGCAAAGCTAAAACTTGGCCCTGACCGTCCGTTAACACTAAACTGCAAGTAACATATTTTGAAGCACATATTTATATTCTTGTTATTTTATTAAAAGCTGCATTAATACCTACTAAAGTATATATAAATATGAGAAAATTGAAATATTTAGTTAGAATTGACCTAACATTTTGTTGCACAGTGTATTTTATTGTCGTCGCTTGGCAAACTAAAAGCGAACTTGATTTCGCCCAGCCAATAAACATTTTTATGCACTTTTAAATTGTAATGTTTGTTGCTGTTGCTGCTGTTGTTGCGATAACGTTTTTAGATTTGTGCCACACACAGTTGCACACACACACACACACAAACACAAACACAAAAGCTCACACAGACTACTTATCGAGGGTCAATGTCACACCTTGACGCCTTCGCCAACATATTTTAGCTGACTTTTTGTCACAATTTATTACATTTGGCTATATCGTGAGCGTGTGTGTGTGTGTGTGTGTGTGTGTGTGTGTGCTGTTCTCTTGCCTTTAGCCGTTTGCCGTTTTATCTTGTCAACGCAATCGTCTATTAGTTTTTCTTTTTTAATTAATTAACAATGTTCGCATGGGTGTCAATGGCGAAAATGGCTTGGCATAGTTGGCTGGCCCAGGCTTATTTATTTTATTTCTATTTATTTATTTTTATTTGTTCAAAATTGTTTGCCTTACTGTACATGCCTGTATAGTTTTTGCTAAGAAAATATTTGTACATGAGGTTAAAGGGGCTGTATTATTGATTATTGAGTGCAGTAGAATCAATTAAAAGTTATTAGATAAAGAATATATTTAAAAGAAATTTTATTTTATATATAGTAGTTCACTAATATCTATATGTTTAAATTAGCTTAAATATTAATAATATAAAAATAAATAAATATTTTTTTAACTATTTATTTATCTATATATTATTAATAGTATATTATTATTATACAACTATTTGTCAAAATATTTATTAATATTTAATACGATTTAAACATGACTAAGGCGTCTTTCATTTGGGTTTCTGGTAAAACCAGCCAATAAAACAGCGACGCTAGAGGCCTGGTGAAATTAATACTGACCCGTATAAAAATATATATATATATATATATATAAAAATATAATAATCTATAACTTAAGCAAACAATAGTTATATTTCTATTCTAAACTCTGATTGAATTTAATTTACTGTTTCACAATCTAAGTCTAGCTCACATTTAATTTGATTTACTTATGATAATCATATTATCAATCAGCAGATGCTTTAACCAGCCCATTTTAAATCTCAAATTCATATATCAACATCTATGTAAGTAGAAGATTTCACTGAAAATTCCAGAAATTCTTACAAGTTTGTCAACTTGTTGCTTGTTCTCAGCCAAAAACTATGCAATGTCAATCAATAAACTTTGGGCAAGACGCCGCCAGCAGGTCGGTCTAGGAGAACTAATTGAGCCATTTTGAGCTCTATGATAATCGTTTGTGAGTACCCATAGCGACTGGCATGGTCAATCGAACTGCTGGCCAAATGCCCATACCCATTTGGCAACGCCTTCACACAGCTAAAGAGGCTTGCAGATGTTGTTCAGTGCTGACTGCTGACTGTGTCAACTCGAATGCGCAATAAAATTAAAGTTTTGTTTATGAATGGAATTACATGGGCTGACTGCAAAGGCAAACGGCAAACGGCAAAGACAACGACAACAGTCGACATTTAGCAAGAGCAAAACGCAGCTGGAGCTGGGCATTGAGAGAGACCCGGCTCAGATTCACAGACACTTCATCTAAATGTCAGGCCATATCTAGTGACACTCGCACAACGTTCCAGTCGCTGTTAGCCCTCAATTTCAACACTCGTATTCGCACTCGCCCCGGCAGCAGCAGCAGCAGCAGCAACGTCCACTCGGACAACGCCGTCGTCGTCGGCGACTGCTTTGGCGGCTGCTTTGGCCAAATCAATTGAGCCGCCTGCAAACGAGCCAAAACAAATGACTTGAGAGTTGTGGCCAAGCGACTTGGCCGCGAGGAGCGCTCAAGATCATTAGTATAATTTAAGTAAATTAAACGCAGCGATTAGGCCAGGATGCAAACGGCACCATCGCAACGTTGCAACGTTCGCAGCTACAGCTACAGCTACAGCAACAGCCACAGCTACAACGAGCACCACATCCAAATCCCCTATTCGAGTCGTCGGCAAAAAGGCTTGTGTTTATTTAAATTTATTGTAACATTGGCAACGCGAACGGCGGACACTGGTCGCCGGACAGGCGATTTCAATTTGTAAAACAAGCGAGCAAACAAGCTGTTAAAATATAATGATTGGCACCAAAAAGATGCTGCGACCCACAATATCTAGGTTAAACAATCCGCATATGCATATCGCTCTCAGTTGGCCATTGCTGAATTTATGTGGCGTTTGCGCATTGTGTCCAAAATGCTTATGAGCCATGCTTATGATTGGTAATATGCCGATGCATAAACCATTTGGCATTGAAAACTGTGCGCGCACTCAAACGACAGTGGATGCGGATACATTGTTCACCAGAAGTTTTTACAAGGCAAGCGCGCCAGTTTCCCACACAGACAATGGGGGCTCCAAAAAAAAAAAAAAAAAAAAAAAACTAAAGAAAAACAAAAAACAAAAAAAAAACTGTGGCGGCGACAACCACTGCCAACAACAACAGCAACAACAACTGGCAACTGGCAACGACTGCCGTCTCCGATCTCTAGCTTCAACTGAAACTGCAACAGAGGCTGAGCACAAAGGCAGTCCAGACAGAATTACAAGCGCAATGGAACAATGAATGCAGTCAGCACCATTTGAACAGTGGTGAAAGTGCAAAGCTAGCTAAATGAATTTTCGATAATAGAAAGCGAATGCTCATCGGCTATGTGGGCATCGATCAGAGTGTAGTTATTGGTTGATTAAAGATATCCTAACAGAATTTGCTAATCATATTTTAGGCAATTAAATCATAAATTATTAATATAAAATATAAAAATAACAAAATGTGTTTATTTAAAATATATATAAAACATATGAAAAATATATATAAAATATATAAAAATTATATACATAAAAAATTTATTAAAGTAATTATTATTTAAATAATTGAAGCAAGTTCAATTTATTATCTCTATTGTAGCATTAAAAACTAATGAGGTGAATTAAAATTAGTCTTCTACCTCACTGTAAAGCCAGCAAGAAAAATTAAAAATGGATAGAATTTACACATACAACTAGGTACCAAATATATGTTGATTTTCTTTTTAACTTTTAATAACTTTCTTTGAATAAACTAAAAAAAAAACAGTTCTAGTTTTTTTAAGTGCGAGCTTGAACTACACAAAACATTTCAGCATTGCGCTATATTATAGCGCTAGAGCATTATCATTATATAAGTGCGAATGTTGAAGTTTTAGGTTTTTACGACTTTAAGTTGAATTTATATCTATATTAGCTTTTGCTTAAGTTAAGTAAAAGGGAAGAAATATTATTAGGTTCGGATCCTGGTTAATCAGATTCCTACATGTTTAGTATAAAAATCAGAACCAGATCAATGAAAAGAAGATAATTCCGCCTTTTGCAATTGCTTTTATTATTCAATATTTTTTTTTTCAAAATGGACTTTAAGTTTTTTGAACTTATAAATAATTTCTTAGTCATATTTGAACTCTTTAGTTGATTTGCACCACTGTGCGACGCTCGAGTCTTTGGCAATTGACAAAAGCCAACGTAAACAACAGCAAGAAAACAAATAAACAGTCAGCTCAGAGCAAAACTGCGCAGACAAAACAGCAATTCATATTTGCTCTGATTTATATGGCGTCTAGAAGTTTTCCATTTTTATTATCATTATTATGATTATGATACTTTTTTCCCAGGCACAAAAGAGCAGCAGAGAGCAAGCAGCAGCTGCAGCAGCGGCACAAACTGTTGTAATCAATCAGCGGGCAACGCGCCAGAGATTTGCTTTTGCCCATTTCGACTTGTTCAGCTTGCAAAATTAATGTGCTTTAATTTGCAAGTTTGTGTCCTAAGTCTTTCGTTTGCTGCCACACACAAAGCGCGGGGCGTTTTGTATGTGCTCGCTGTTCTTGCCAGTTTCTTCCACAGAAATGTCATTAAAGCCACATACAAACAGAAAATACAAATACACAGAAATATATACACATTTTCAATGGCTGAGGGTGTGCGAGCTGTGTTCTGTGATCTTGGTAATGTCAATTGCTGCATCGCCGTAGATCTGCATAGCTTGATATTCTAATTGCTGAAATTGTTTGTCGCAGACAAGTGTGTGCGATTATATGCGCCATGCCCAATGAATAATCATTGAAATCCGTTCGCTGTTGTTGTTGTTGCTGTTGACAAGAGCAAACACCCGCATGGAGCCACAGCCAGCGGCTGAGCCTGGTGGTGGTCCTCATTGTGTCGCACTGATCCAAATCGCTGCGCCAAAGCAAAAGCATCAAATTTTTGCTACGCTCGTTTTCAGTTGTTGTTACTGTTGTTGTTGTTGTTGTTGCGGTTGTTGTTGGTGTTGTCGCTGCTCTTGCTTTTCCATCAGATATGAAAGCTGGAGCGTCGTCGCCGTCGTTGGCGTCGCTCGTCTGCTCCTCGCCCAACGCAGTTTTCGGCTTGATTTTCTTAATTAAATTTTTGCTACGCCGCTGCCAAGGCTATTCTCCAGCTACAGAGCCAGGCTGCTGCTCCTTTTGGCCTGCTTGTTTAACCCGATTGCTTGTTGATGATGCTGCTGCTGCAGCTGCCGCTGCTGCTGCTGCTGCTGCTGCTGATGATGATGATGATGTGTGCTTTATAAGTCTGGAGCAGCGTTCCGACGCAGTCGCAGATTTGACGTTGTCGATAGGGATTCGGTGCTTGTTGCTCTTGTTGTTGTTGTTAACACACTCCCACATTTTCTTAGCTGTTTTTTGTTTTATTTACTTAACTTTTATTTTTTTATTTTTATTTCTTTTTAAGGAGTAGCTGGCGAAAACTTAATGCAAAGGGACCTACTTTAAATGTTTGTGGCCCAACTAAAGCAAACAGTTAATTAGCTGTAAGCTAAGTTTTTACTATGAACAATGCTGTCTTGTACTTACTTTATACCTTATTTATAGCTTATTCGAGAAGATAGTATTAATAGCTGTTGCAAACACTTTTAAAACTTCATCCAATGTGAGCTGCCGACTTGTTTAACTTCTTGACATGGTTATCTGGCCACAATTACCGCACTTACCACATAATAGCCACAGCTAGGCCCCATAATTTACGAGCCTTACCAAAAAATGAAAAAAGTAAACCCCTTCTCATTAACCCATCACCCATCTTGTCGCCTAAAACTTGACCCGCACTCAACTCGACCCACAGCGTGACCCAAGTCGCTTATTTTGTGCAACGTATACAAAAACAACAACAGCAACAACAACAATACAGCTGCAACAACAATATGAAAATGTGCGCTGCCAACATCATTTACATCATCATTCACAATAAAATAAAAGTGCACACGCCCACTTAAAGGGCCTCATAAATTGTGTCGAATAATCAGTTTCAACATAATTTATTGTAATTTACGAGTGTCGGCAACGTGGCAGAAGCAGCCGCGTAGACCAGAGTGGGATAGAGCAGACTGGAGTGGGGAGGCCACCAGATCTACACTAACTAACAATATACAGTCAGGCCGCTAGATTCCAGCTTGAACCTGAATCCGTATCCGAATTCACATTGCGCCCACAAGTTCGCCACGAGAGCAGCTAAAAGTCTTATTTTTTTTTTCGTTTTTATAGAGCGTTTCGCAGCTAAATGCTACAAATGAAAATCCTAAACGGCACATTGAAAGCATCTTGATAAGAACATTGAAGGCAGCGAATAAGCTCTAGCTCTAGCTCTAGCTCTAGCCAAGAGCTTGAAGCTGGCGTGCGAACACCTTGGCAACACAATATTTCAATGGCTAATAATATTTTTAGCGCAGCTTTCAATATGATTGCATGGGTTGAAGTTGAAAGCCCTGGACAGAGATTTCTGAAACGTATTCCTCCAGTTAGTTGGGGCTATTGTAATTGAAACGATTGTTTCCTATTGTGCTCGAGCTGGAGAGCTCTGCAATTGCTGCCAAACAGCATTTATATCAATCACTCAATAAAAAAACAACGATCAATCAATTTCAAACAATCAGCGCAATATCAATGCGAGAGATAGATTGAGAGAGAGAAAGACACTGAGAGAGAGAGAGAGAAATCTGAGATGCAAAGATTGATTTTGAGTCAGTTGGCATTGTGATCTGTGGTAAATGCGGCGCTGGCTATTGTTGGTACCGGAATCATCCCAATCAGAAGAATTGAAATGTCACTGTAATAAACTTCAAGAGTCACTGCGATAAAGCGTCGCGTCGTTCATTTCCACTTGACGTACTGACAGCACACTGTCTTGGCCTATTATCGCCACTTGCAATCATTCAAAGCATCATCCGAGCGACAGTGGCCTTATTAAATGCTCTGGCCATCTCTGTCTAACGCTCACCACCTTGCCCACCCTTGTCTCGGCTGATCATTGGCCAAAGATATGGCTTGAAGCTCGTTATAATATTGAGTAACCATAAAAAAGGAGGCGGCTCACAACAAAGCTGCCAAAGTTTCAATTGAAAAATTTTACTTCAAGCGAATGCAAATAAGCAGTTGACAAGCGGCTGAGAAGCGCATGGAAAGACGGTACAAAAAACAGTTGTTAGTTTTACAGGCTTGTGTTAAGTCTGTTGGTATTTAGTTGTGATCTATTTATTTTCTTTCAATAATCATACTATTTTTGGGACTTTGAGAAGCGAATAATAAGGCTGTGTGGAATTTACTAAATGAAAGTTTATTGATTTGAGTACTTGAGCCTAATGATGCTTTCAGAAATGTTTACTATGAGAAGCATGAATAAAGTCTAAATTAAAAACTAAATTAAAATTGAAATACCTGTACAATTCTTAATCTAGTTTGAAATTTGCTAATCTGCTTACTGAGGCTGCTTGCTGAGGCTGTTTCCATTTAATTGAAAACATTTTTTGGAATTTATCGATATGCTTAGACTTTCACTCACTTTCTCAGCAGGCCAGCCAGTAACTAAGTCTTAATCATCGGCTTGATAGTTCTGACAATAAAACTAAAAGTGTTTTGCACTTTTGCTTAAACAAATATTTGTTTGCAATAATGCAAATTCAAAGTTGCGGTTACTGACTGCAATTACTCAGCTTTGATACGCGTGTGCTGCAGTATGCGTCTGTGCCTGGGCCTGTGTGTGTGTCTAGACCAAGTTTGTGTGGAGTTCAAAGTGCTTAGTCTGTGCGCTGATTGCCCGCCCGACTGATTCAGCAGACGGTCAGAACTTGAACGACTTGTTGGCCGGGGCCGTTGCGCATCTTCCCAACGTAATTTAAACTAAATCGGTGCGCTCGCTAAACTGCGTAAAGCAACGGAGCAGCAGTTGCACCATTGCCCCCAACAAATACACACACACATACTACCGCACACACAGACATATACATACACACGCAGTTTGAACTGGGCGCTTGTTGCTGTATCTCGAGTGCGCCTGGGCTCTGTCTTTGGTCGCTGTGTCTACTCGTAATAATCAATTATTTCTGTGTAATTTATGGTAATGTTCAGTCATGATGGATTGACTGCTCTAATGTCGCTCTAAATCTTTGTAGCTAGCTGGGCCATGCTGCTTGTAGCGGCATCGCACATGGCCACAGTTCAAAACAGAGCAGGCTCCGACTGAGGCTTAGGTCCATGCTGAAGCTGAGGCTCGGGCAGGTGCAATTGCCCAGACGCAGCTCTCCCACTAAAAGCGAGCCGAGTCTGCCAACCAGCTAGTCGGCGGCACTTAACAATGGGCCGTAATATTATTTCAAGTTATAAAAAAATCTTAGATGAATGATTTGATATATCAAATATATTTTAATTACCTTTAATTTATTAATAATAATTTTGCAATGAAATAAAAGAACTTAGATATTAGTACAAAATATTGATTTCGTTTAGTTATATATTTTTCATTCATAAATTTTAAAATAATATTCTATTTATTAATATTTTTCAATGAAAAGTAAGAAATATTTTTTCTTTTACTGTATAATACTTAAAAATCATATCAATTTTCCATTAAGTTTTCAAGGAAATAAATTATTTTTAGTTTAACTTGAAAATACTTCAACAATTTTCCAGCTGTTCACATTTTATATTCAAAGAAGAATATGGTGTCCACTGTGCGCCTGCTTCTTTACTTCCGTCACTGAGCACTGCGAATCGACGCGCCTCCGCTCCAGCTCCGCCTTCGCTGTCATCCTGGTCGCAGTTCAGTTGGGATCGGCGGTAATATGTAGCATATGTTTTCGTAAGTTTTTCTTGTATTTTGTTTAATGGCAGCTTAGATTACACGAGCTGTGCGCGAGTGAAGGCAAGTGAGAGCAAAGGGGGCGCGCCGCTTGCGTCTCTTCGGATCGGTTGGGCACATTTTTGCGCATGTTTGCGGTGGCTTCCAATGGGGTTGCCTGGCTGGATGTGGCGGCCTCTGTCGCTGCCTGCGCCATGTAACTGATGTTTAAAATTGCTGTGTGATTTTCGTGGCGAAATTAATGTTAAATAAGCTTTTAGTTTATGTCCCGCCACAGCGTTGATCAATTTCTCAGTCACCCGGTCTGGCTCATCTTCTGCTCTGCTCTGCTCCGCTTCGACTCGAGCTATTGCCGCTCTGCATTCTAATCGCAATCGCCTGCCAGCACCGTTGCTTGCTGCCTCATTCTTTCGCTTCCCTCTTCTCCTGCCACTCACTGTGCAGCATCCGTGTGTGATGATGTTGCAGGTTTTTTGTGGCTCGTTGTCTTGTTTATGTGTAAATTATGCTTGTACACATTTTATTTACAATTGTGTATAAATTATAGACGAATTATTATGTTTTTTTTTCTTTTTCTTTTTGTTGTTGTTAGGTTCACGCAACTCCCCTGCGCAGCTTACATATTAATATAGCGCCAATGCACAGTCTGACTCGGCGTTTTCTCTAGCCCATTTGAAATTCAAGCAATTGAAGTTTTACTGTATTTAGGCTAGAAGGAATGTGATTCATATGTAGCAGAGTCTTAAGGATTCAGTTTAGACTAGACTAGAATCTAGTCGTTAGTTTAACATTTTTATTAGATTAAGTAAAAACTAAATTCAGCTATGCTTCTTAATAAAAAGAACTAAAAGTTTTTAATTATAAAACTATATATATATAAATATCATAATACAATTTAATACTATAAGTACTACTTTTAAAAGAAAATTTATATTTTATATGCTCATTGAGTAAATTTAAATTTAAATCTCATTTGATGTTAGGCGTAATTATGAGAATTTATTTTAATTTAAAAAATTGAAATATTATTAAATATTCTGTTGAATTTAAGTTTAATATTTTTATTTATTAAATATATTTAGTAATACAACTAAAACTCTAAAAATTACTTGTAAAAAATATGTTTTTTATTTATTTAATTTTTGTTTAAAATCATTTAAGCTCTTATTTAAATACGACAAGCTCTAAAGTAAATAGTTAATGCAACATTTTTAATTTTAATATGGTACGAAAAGTTGACTTCTCTCTCACTCCGAACACACTTTTAACAGTGTAAACTGTATTTGTTGGTTTTGGTCAAGCCCCATCGTTGGTTTCATTTGAGTTGTAGCTGTAGCATCTGGTCTCTTGGTGAGGGCGTATCGGAATATATTGGTGCTCGAGAGATTTTATAGCCTTGGAATATGAGCGCATTAGTTCTGGGGTGAGTTCCATGCAGTCGCTTAGTTCGGCCCCATTGCAGCCTAAGCAATTGCTGTGAACTGCATAAAAAGGATTTGGCATGCAGTGGCAAAGCGAGCACAGACAGACTTGGGCTGCCTGCAGGCCACATCAGTGAGGGGGAGTTAAGGCTACAGATAGGAAGTGCAGACGACAGCAGCAGCAGCAGCAGCAGCAGCAGCAGCGTCACCAACAGCAGCTACAGCAGCAATAGTTGTACCTGGCTGGGCCTGGGAAACATCCTGTGCTGGATTTTTGGCTTGTTTTTGTTTGCTTTGGTGTTATGCAAATGCCATGGAACAGGAACATCACCACACCACCCTGTGTGCAGCACAATGGCTACCGTGCGCGTGCAATGGCAACAACAACAACAGCAAGAGCAGCTGCAACAACAACAGCATCAGCAACAGCAACAAGAGAAACACGTACAAAACAGCAGCTGTTTAACATTTATTTGCCTATTTATTAATTTCATGTAACATTTTTTCCTAGGAAATAGCCACAATGCAGCGAAATCAAAGCCAAGGAACAAGCGCAACGCATTCTCTTGACGCCAGGCAGTCGCAGCCGCAGTCGCCATTGCCATCGGTCAGACCCTGGCCAAAATGTCCAGCCGCGCCAACTGTTGCTGCTGTTGCCCCTGTGCCTTATTGTTTGTGCAACAGCAACAGCAGCAGCATCAGCAGCAGCACAAGCCTTAGGCCTTGATGCCTTTGCCATACTTCTCCCACTATTTGACTGCGCTGGCCTGCCATCGTCTGTGGCTGCCACAAAAAGTGTCGTGACCCCGGACGGGCCGAGCCAGGTATTGCATATGGTTAACCGAGTCTGACTCTCAGTTGGCTTTCAAGGAGCAGGGGGCCACGGACGGCATGTCTGGGTAGTCTGGGCTGGAGCTCAAAAATTACATGTTGTTCCTGTTGAAATGTTTTGTGTTTTGTGTGTGCAGCATTTCCATTGTCGTCGACGTTTATTTCTAAAATCTTTTTCCTTTTTTTCGCTTTTTTTTTTGAATACCCTGGCAGTGGTATATAAAACATTGTCATTCAGTTTATACAAAGTACATGATAAGAAATATACCTTGCAAATTGGCTCAATGCTAGGTTATGAGACGCATTATGTGGAGTGCCTTTTAAAAAAATTTGATATGAAGTATGAAGAAGTTCAAGATTTAATTTTATTTCAAAGTTATGAATGTAAATTATGTTTGTATATCTATAAAAATATTTAGATATTAAAAGATTTCAATGATTCAACATTATTTATCAATTTTAAATTAAAGATGTTTATTATTTGATTAGGGTATCTTTTTTCAATCATCTGGCTGTAGAGACTAATAATACACACACACATACACACTTACTCATATTGAGGTCTGAGGCAAATATGTAACAATCCTCCATGCTCCTGGCGGTCAAAGGAGTCGTCGTCGTTTACGCTTACATAAGGTCTGGGCTAGGACAAAGGAAATGCAAAAATGCCAAAAAATCGCACAACTCAAAATCCAATGCGAATGTGAACGCGAATACGAGTAGGACATTGAGTAAGAGTACGACTACGAGTACGAGTATGAGTACGAATACGAGCAAGAGTACTCTCGCACACAAAACGATTCTGGCACCCATGAGCAGGAGCATCAACAGCATCAGTTTCAGTTGCAGTTGCAGTTGCAGTTTGCTGGGCGGGTGGTGGCTCGTCGCTGATCGTGGCACATTTGCATACAATGAGGCCACAACTGAGACCTAATCCAGCCAGTCAGCCATCCAGCCATCCAGCCAGCCAGCCAGCCAGCCAACACACACACTCGATGGCGCAGCATGTTATCTCTGGCTGTGACCTACACCAATATTTCTGAGAATGCTGCTGTGGCCCGTCGTCGCCTGTAAGTGTGTCGTCGTTGTCTCCGTCTTAGTCGTCGTCGTCGTCGTCGTCGTCGTCCAGTCCAGTCCAAGTCTATAGCCAGTCAGTATCTTAGACGGCCGACGACGAGGAGTCATTCAATCGCGCCAGCTGCGGCGTCTGCGTTGCCAGCGTTTCGTTCCGTTTCGTTTGGGATTTTTATTTGGTTTCGTTTCGATTTGTTTTGTTTGCTTTGCTTTGCCTCGCTTTTGCCTGGCCATTCTACTTACAATATTTGTGGGATATCACCGCAGATCTCGGCAACTGCAACCCGAAAACAAAATAAAGGAGCCTTTGCCTGCTGCTGCTGCTGCTGCTGCTGTGTGTGAATTTCCACTCTGTCTGGCGTCTGTTCTGCGTCAGCAGCCTTAGCATCGTCACCATGAAGTGGTACGAGTAGTTTGAAATGGAAAATATCTATGAGCTGGCCCTGGCTAGGCGCTATTTTCCTAACTGTTTGGGGAGTGGCATTTGGTTTTTTTTGGTTTTTTTTTTGGACGAATGCATTTGGGCAGCAAACCGCGATTTCGGTGGCTGGTTCAGAGTGCAATGCATTTAATGGAAACTTAAAATCATGACATTTACCATAAAGTCTTGTGCTTGAGTCTAAGTCGAAGACGTATCATAAATTTTGAAAATCGCCTTGAAAGCACATAAACGGCAAACAATGAGAATTATTCGTACTTGTGATTTGACAACTCGATGAGACCTTACTTGCTATATCAGTTGATTGTGATTATCACGATCAGTCATAAATCAATTATATTTCCAATTTAGGTAAATAGGGTTCTGACAGTATCTATTAGTTTATTTGTTGAATTTGCAATAAAACTCATATGTATATATTCTGTATGAAGTTTCTTCATTGAGTATTTAAAAACAAAAAATCTATTTATCAATATAGTTTTAATACATTAAATCAATGTTTAATTCAGTAAAAAAAAAAACTCAGCTAAGCATATGCGCCGCAGCACATTTTAATGCAATAAAATTCCGAACAAATTTTGTATTCAACTATTAATATTTGTTTATAGTCATAAAACCATCCCATATACCTTATATATTTTAATCAAATTTTTTTTAAAAAGGTCTGTTATATAAAGCCCACATTTTGTACACCCACTTCGTAAACCGAGTCAATAAAAAGATCATATATTTTTCGTTTTTTCTTCTTTTAATTTTCAACTCAAAATACTTTTGTTTGTTTATTGTATAAAGCAAAAGCAAAAGGCATAAAGGTAATAAATATGGTTTATAAATAACTTTTCATAAATAAAATAATTAACCTAATTTGTCTAGCAGAAAAATACAATTACATATACAAATACATATACACATACACATACATAAACAAAAATACAAATACCGATGCGCAAAATACTCATAAAAATGTTCATAAAAAATGCCATTTAAAATATTAAAAAAATGGCTTACAACTAATAGAGCTCTTCTGCTTATCCAGGTGCTTATCGTAAAACTAATTTGCAAGCTTTTTATATGTCTATACTATTATAATTTTTCCAATGCTTAAGCTTTAAACAAAATTGCACAGAAAATATGGTTACATGAGCATTTTGTGCTCAAATCAGTTAGTTAGTTAGATAGTGTTGAAATAATGCTTATAAACGATAGTTATAGCTGCCTATGCATATAACTATTGTTACTATTTTGTCTGCTTGTTTGTGTGTGTGTTTTCATTTTGTTTAGAGTTAGATAAAAATAATTTAAACGCTAAGATGACAAGTGGCAATTAATTTAAGTGTGATTATCACCTGCCCGTTGCACGCCGAGCCGCGCTGGGTATTTCCGAGCTTTGCATAATGCGCAGGTCACTAATTTTTTGGATCTGAATTGAGTTGATCAAGAAAAAAAAAAGAAAACATATACTTATACATATATATACATATATATATTAGGGAGGGCGCATAAGCGTGTCATTAAGCTAGCGGAAGCGCAAATGCCTAATGTTTAGAATATTCGACATTTTTATTTATTTATTTTTCAAATTTTTTTTTTTTTTTTTTTTTTTTTTTTGTAAATTTGTTTCTTTTTCTTTTTGTTTTTTGAGATTTGCTTCAATTAACAGTGGGTCGCCAATTGGACACTGATTGAAACGTGCCAATCAAATTGTACTAACCTCTATCCTCGACCGGTTCGGCGGCATCCGTTCGACCCGTGGCCACCAACGTTTCGGCGGCAAGTTCTACACGCGCCACGTGAACACCGTGAAGCAAGTGTTGGGCATGTTGTTGCTGTTGTTGTTGTTGGTGCTGGTGTTGGTGTTGTTGTTGCTGCTGCTGGTGTTGATGCTGCTGATGTTGGTGCTGAGCCGCCGCCAGATGCTGCGACAGATGCTGATGATGATCGCCTGTAGCTGGCGGCCACTGTTGATAGGCAACGGGCACCAGAGGATCCGACATCCATTCAAAGCTGAATGCAGGTCCAATCGTTTGGGCGCTAATGCCACCATGATGGGGTGTGGCACTGGTGGGCGTGGGTGGCGTGGTTGTGATGCAGGGACTGAGCTCATGCGAGGAACCAAAGCTATCCAGCGATGCTTTCTGCGCTGACTCTGACCAGGGCGGACTGGGATTCCATTGTTCAATAAAATCCGCCGGATCGGGCGGAAGCGTCTTGTTTAGCAAACGCGGACGTGTTGGCACAATGGTGGCATAAATGACCGAAGCGGTGGCATCGCTACTGCTGGCCGCCACTCCAGCTGCGGCCGTGGCATAGGCTGCTCCCGGATGCAGTGCATAGCAGTCCGGCTCCGGCGTAATGGCCGCTGCCGGTGACCGCTCAGCGTGCAAATAAAGCGGCTCCAGTTTGTTCCGCGCTCGTTTCTTGGGCGGCGGCGGTGTTGCCGACTGTGCAGACTTTTGACTGCTGCCAGTTGGCGTACCATTCACTTGACTATAGTCTACAGGCTCCAGGCCGTTTCCGCCGCCCGGCTGAAAGCCATACAGCTGCTGATCTTCCTTGAGTTCTACTGCACCCTCGGCATGGTAGACGCCTCCATAGGCGGCGCCCATGTGCGGATGGTGGTGATGGTAGGATGCAGCTGCCGTTGTATGATGGTGATGATGATGCGCATGATGGCTGCCAAATACACTCGACATACCCGTCGCCGAACCAGTCATGCCCAAGCCAACGCTAGCGGCCCCGCCTCCATGCGGCTGCTGATGTGAGCTGTAGTAGCCGCCGGAGTTGCTGCCCGGCGGCACACGCATCGCACTATCCAGTGGCATGCCAAATTGTATCTTCGACTGTACCGTGTAATAGTGATAGAGCCACGAGTTGGCCAGCATTATGGTAGCCTCACGATCACTGAGAAGATTGTCGCCGTTAGCTAGAGATCTAGTATGGTTGTGAGGCGCTACTTACTTCAGCACCTGGTTGGTGCACACAATGACAGGTTGTTGTGTTGAGTCAGGACTGTCTCGCACCTGGAGCACCACATGCACCCAGGTGTACTCGCCGCTAGAGCGCTGCATGCGCACAAGCAGTATACAACTGCGATCCTGTTCCGATTGCGTTACTAAAAAAGAGGGAGATTTTAAAAAGAAAAATTTAACGAGTGCCGGGAAAGTAACAGCTAATGAAATAAAAATATGAAAAAGTAATATATAATAATTAAAAATTAATTAAAAATAAAGAGTTTATATATATATATATATATAAATTAAGAGTTTATATATATATATGGTTTTTGTATATTTATATTATTATTTAATTTAATATTTATTTGCCCTCAGATCTTTGGCTATTCAATGTAATAAATAATTTGGTATTAAACCTTTTTTGCTACTTACTTAGCCTGTGCTTGCTTTGAGCTTCGCGCAGATTCTCGCTGTGTATCAGATTGTACCAGGATGTGCCCTGCAGCGCTGCCTTTTCGTAGCCCAAATGGAATTCGCCACTGCAATGAGCATAAATAGTTAACATACACAGAGAATGCATTATAAATGAGCTTTCGATTGGTTTATTAGCCACGTAACGAGCTTACTTACTTCTTGTCGATGTGTGCGATTTTCATATCCATGGAGTGTATGGTGGTAAACACATTGGTGGCGCCCTGCACCACACACTCGCGTGTCTCCGGCATGGCGATGGGTGTGCAGGTGGCTAAAAAGACGGGCTCGTTCCGACTGCAGAGCGGCAGGAATGACAAATAGTGACCCTGTACCAGAACGACCTGCAAACACAGACAGTAACAGAGACTGAGACTAGCTTCGATATTGCTGTTGGTTATTTTGAGGCGGCGGCTCCCACGAAAATTGGCGCGCACGTTGTCGCCGCTAGTTGTGGCCATTTTTGGGCTGGCATGCTTCGGGTCTCATAGACATTTTACTCTGATTCCATAATTTAAAAAAGGCAATCACTGAAATGTTTTTTTTTTCTTCTGCCAGCATACGCAAGCCGGACGCCGTAGTCACAGTCACACACAGTTGGAGCTGCCTCCACATAGAGCGCACACACACATACACGCCAGGTAGTCTCAATGGAAGTCTCAGTCGGAGTCCCAGCCATTGTCTCCCAATTAAAACGTGCCTGCATTTAGTTTTCCATTGCAATTGCATTTTGTAGCTTATGGCCGCGTCTTCTGCTTAAATGCAAATGCAGCCCGAATCCAAATCCGATTCCGATGCCGAAACCGATCCCAGCCCATCGATGACGCAGACGCCGTTCGCTGTTGTTGGCTGTGCTGGTTTGGTAAATGAGACGACCTTAGACTGGGGAGCAGGCGCCACAGCCACAACTCTGTCGCCATCGTCTGCTCTTGTTGTTGTTGCTGTAGCTGGAGGTTTTTATTTTTGGTCTTTTGTCTCTATCGGTTTTCTTTTTTTTTTTTGCTTGGGTACTAGCACTGAACTATGCTGACCTCATTCATAATTATTTATTGGTCCATTTTTATTGCATATTAACGAGTGCCGGGTGAATGTGCCGCATTTTCTCGTTTGTGCTCTGGGTTATCGCTGCCAGTTCATGTGGGTCCAAATCCCTGGCGACAGTCGACATAAATGCTAAGCTCTAAACATTTAGTAATAAGTATCCCAACTAGTTTTCCGATATGCAAATAGGCATCCAGAAACCCGTATAACTTCCGCTTCTTCATTTTTTATTCAACTCAGCCACTCTATGATTCAGCGTGTGAGCCCAATGAGTAATGCAGTCCAAAACTTTATTACATCAACTTCCATTTAGATATCAATGCTCTTTGATGCATTTTAACTTGAAAGTATGATCCGAGTTGCTTATAAATGTCTTTGGCAAATAAGTTGTTTGGCATTTCAACACTGAGTCTGTTCATAATCATTCTCTTAAATAAATAATCGGATGTCTAAGTCACACCTAAAGCTACAATAATAATATCTTAAGTTTAATGAATTGTTTTGCCCAGCAGCTATTAATCTTAATTCATGATAAATATCTTGCTAAATTGGCTAGCAGTTGACTACTATTATCGCTTCTGTCTTTGAAATTTCTGTCAGCCTTCAGCTGGTGTCATTGCAAGCATTGCCTGCGACCTGGATTACTTGTCGCTTATCTTTATTCGGCTGTTATATCTTCAAGTTTTTCTAAGAGCCTACATACAAACAGAATGCTTGTGTGGGTACATGTAGTACATGTCATAAGCTCTAGCTTGGAATATACATATATATGTATATATGTATATATATATATATATATATATATATATGTATGTATGTAAGCCTAAGAGGCAACACCACTTCCTGCACCTCATTAAAGTGCCAACTTTCAACTTAATTAAAAACGTTTGCAGCAACTGTCAACGCCTCGGCTTATCTCCATAACTCGCAGCGCGCATCTGCGCACTTCACAACAACAAAAATGGCAAAAAAAATATATATATAAGATATGCATAAAAGACCAGCGACCGCCCACAAGATTGTGAGTGCGCTCCATACAGTAGCATTCACATCATTTTAACGCGTCTTCGTCGCGTCTCGGACTCGCTCACTGCACGTTGACAGATTTGGTCTTGTCTGGTTCAACCTGCCTCTCTGCTAGCCTGACTGACTGCCTGACTGCCTGCCTGTATGCCTGCTGAGCCAAGTACTTGGCTAACTGGCTGACAACTTCATATTGTGCTCGCATTCATTTATATTGTTGCGGCTTTTTTTGTTTTCTCACATCATCATCATCATCATTATCGTCATCATCGTTGCCGTCATGATCATCAGAAGAGGCGGCCAATCAGAGCAGTCAACAGCAACGCGGCACCCACCCGTTTCACATCAACTGTCATCGTTTGTCAGCTTATAGTAAAGCGTATGTCTGTCTGAGTGTCTGGCCAGCTAGCTGGCTGGCTGGCTGGGCTGGCAGGCAGGCAGGCAGGCAAGATGTATGACCAGCCCCAGTCTGGGCAGCCGGTTGGCAGACGACGCATGCGCACCCGGCTCATGCATAATTCATTGCGTCGCTGTTACTGTGACTGTAGCTGTAGCTGTGACTCTGACTGCAGGCTTTCGACTCTCTGGTATCCAAGTGTTACACGCAACACGCTCCCAGGTGATTCATTCATCAATTTCTGTCAGAGACTACACGCGCTTACTCACACACACACACACACAAATACAGAAACTGTGTGTGTATGTGTGTTGCACTTACCTTCTGATCACCGAAACGCATTTGCCGTCGCGCATTGCGGCTAACATTCATGCGACAGAGAAACATGCGATGCTCCCCCTCCAAACTGGAGGCGCCGCCAGTGCCATTGCTGGCTGTCGAATCGCCAACGCCAACACCGACTCCGACGCCGACACCGACGCCAACGCCGCTGCTGCTGCTGTTGCTGCCACCTGGCTGCGGTGGCACGTTCCGATTTAGTTCGGCTTGTATGGTTGCGTGATCCTGTTTGTCAATGATATCGTAAACGGAGTCCCCATGTATAAGTAAATCCTCCTATGGGCAACACAACAGAAGAGCAAACCAAATATAATAAGCATGTGGCAGGGCACGTCATGATAATAAATTTAAATATTATGTTTCAACATATTCAATACATGTGAAAATATTTTTAAAATATTTTTAGGTAATTGCATTGCTCTATTCGATAAGTTCATAATAAAATATGTCGATTTGATTAGTTAAAAAAAATTACTATATATTTACTGTGTGTTTAATTGTTCTATAATATATTATGTTAAGATGATATATACATATATATACATATTACATATTTTTAAAAATTTATTAAAATATATTAGCGTCAGGTGCCACTTGATTATTTGCGAATTGGATTATATATTATATATTATTTATTTGAAATAAATCATTCTACATATAATAATGCAACTTAAAATAATTATATATTTTATAATTATATATTTTTAATCCATTTTTTTATGTGTAGAATAATAAAATGTATTGTAACTAATTGAATTTCAATAAAAAATAAGTTGAAATAGACTTCGATATATTATCAGATAAAGCATTTGAAAACTTTTAAGTGACATTTTATGTAATAGGTATCTATTGGGATGACAAATTTAATTTGTTAATGATGTGTCAGTTAATGCTCGGTCAAGTTGGCTGTACGGCTCGAATATGCTTTTGTTATTGTTGACAATTATGGGCAGCATTGAATGAGCGTTAGACCAAGCGATCGGGCAATATACAATGCCATGTTGTTGCATTTGTAATTTATTTATGGCTGCTGTCGCTACATGACACATGACAATGGCAACTTGTTATGGCAATATGCAAAAATCGAATTGGAATTATGATGCCCAAACAACAACAGCGGCAGCAACAGCAGCAGCAACAACAACAAGAGCAGCTACAGCAGGCAGCAGCAACTGCAACAACAACAAGGCCTTCATTGACATTTTTGGCAGTTTGTTAATTAACTTTGCTTGTTGTTGTTGCAGTTGCTGCTGAAGTTGCTGTTGCAGTGGCTGCTACTGTCGTTTTGGCCGTTAACTAACTGTGAGCTTTGCCTACTGCCTGCCACAAATTAAAAGGTTGGGCAATCCACTTTTGGGCCCGCTCATGTGCACAGTTATTGTGCCGTAATTATGCCAACACATGGCAAACGAACAATTTATGAACTCGCTTGACCATTTAGCTGCTATTGTTGTGGGTGTCCCCTGATAAGGCCTGGCCCAAAGGCCAAAGGCTGTCAAGTGTCTTGCTAGCCAATTGGCCTGCCAGCCTCTCGCTGTTTCTCTCCCTCTCTCTCTCTCTCTCTATGTGTGTGTGTGTGGGCTTATAGCTCTTATGCTACACTCGACAGGCCTTAAAAATGTAGCCCCAAATATTGGTCTCCATGTCTACGCGATATGAAAGTTAGTCTTAGTCTCAGGTTCAGGTAATAGCCAACCAGCTGCCGGAAAACTACTGTAACATGACTTTGGTATATACTTTACAGTGGTTTTTAAGTAAACCAATCCACAGCTGTTACAATTTAGAATGCGATAATTGAAATGTCAATCTATTGTCCTGATTTAAATGAGTTTAAAAATTTATGTAATTGTATTTGGAAATGGAAAAATGATTGATTGATTCGAATCGAATCGATTGTAACTTACAGCTCAATGATAAGGTTGCATCACCTTTTTTTCATAGCCTGTGTCAGATGTTATTAAAATTATAGTCAGCAATAACACAAATGTCAAGTCTTGAAGCGATGTACCATTTGGAAATGGAAAATTGGAAATCGATACTGAATACTCAAGTTATGATGGTTACAATGTTAAAAGTTCAGTAATCCACCTGCGATATCTATATTCAAACTTTGAAGCTGTGTAAAGTTAAGTTTTATCCAATTTGACATATCCTTGGGGAATGTACTACTAGATTTTATACTTTATATATTTCAAATTTGAAGTCTCTGGCATTAACAGAAACACTTGCACTTATGAAAACACACCGACTAACGGACAATAAGACGGACAGTGCATCAAGCCAATATACTCAATTCACTTTGTGAACGAGTGCAACTATATGAACAATCTATATATCTAATTTAACTGAGCACAACTAGGACAGCATGGATTTTGATTTATTGGCAAAATGCTTCGATTTCTCACAAACTTTTGACAGTTGCTGCAGTTGCAGTGCAGTAAAACTCATACGCCCCCTGTGCCGATCAAAGCTGGAGAGTTGCACCAGCCGGCTAGGCACATCAACATACAACAATCTCTCGGCATATGTATGTATGAATATATGTATATGTGTGTGAGTATTCGAATCAGTTGGTAACAGTACCTTTGTCAATGTCTAGCTGTTTGTTTTAGATGAATAAGTAACTGCACTCGCGCTCGCACTTGCATTGGTATTCGGATTCGTATTCGCTATGTAGAACGGAGATATGTCACATGTGCTGCATGCGAGTACATTTATATATGCAGCACAGGCACATATATTTATTTAGCTTTAGTACTTCAAATGCAAAGTGAAAGGCCACGATGTATAACCTTGCTATTTAAGCAGCGTAAACGTGCGATAAACAAAACTTGAAACAACCACAACAGCAACTAAAACAGCAACAGTAACAAACTGCAGCAGCAGCAGCAGCAGCAGCAGAAACAGCAGCAACAAAGTTGAGCTGTTTGCAACAGATTTAAGGAACTTTTGTGTAGTACAAGCAACAGATTTATGTAAGCTCAATGAATCGAGTCTCTGGCAGTCAGTTGTTGCTGACTTGTCAACGGGAGCAGCAGCCAACTACCAAACCACCAAACGAGCAACAGAAAAAGTGCAGCAAATATTTGTTGTTGCTGGGTCGACAACGATGTTGCTGTTGTTGTTCTTGTTGTTGTCGTCGTTGCCTGTTGTCGCTTGTCAGAGATTTGTATCAACGGCTGTAGCAATTTTAGCCAAAAACTTTCATAGACTGCGCTTTTCTAATTATTCGCGCAAATCGGTTTTTCCTACTCCCAAAAAGCGAAATGAAAAGTTGAAGAAGAGGAAAAAGCGAGCAAAAAGAGGCAAGAAAACATCAACTTACCATGGAATGTCCCAGGTACTCGGCAGCATTATCCGATATATAGAGCAATTTGCCATTTTGTGTGAGCATCATGAGAAAGCCTGAAAGTGCCTGCAAAACAAATGATATGTTGTTAGGCTAGCTGCACATAAAGGGTGTTTGCCAATTCAAGAAATCTTCTAAACGAAGAGATACTTCAAATTTTAAATAAGATATTTATATGATAATTTTTTTTTAATTTACTGTACTATTAATTTGTAATGTAATGTAAATTTTAATGTAAATGTAATATTTACTCTTACATTTAATATATTCAACATGTGCTTATGCATAGTCTGATCTATTTGTTGGAAAAATCAAAAGCGAAGCCTGACTTGTGCAAGAAACACCCTCTATTGGCCTGGCCAACAATTGTGTTGAAAATGCAAATTCATTTTCGCGTCTGCGCACTAATAAATTGTTAGCCCAAAGAAGTTGGCTGTAGTTGACAACTGAAAATTGACTGTGCTTGCTATCAACACACACACACACATATATATATATGTGTATGTATGTATCTATATGTATATGTGTATTAAATTCAGTCACGAGTGCGCACAGGTATGTAGATCAATCTGCCGACCATCGCCGAGTCGCAGCAGCCAGTGGCAGCCAGCTTGACTGACTACTGACTACTGACTACTGTCTGCTCTGTTGTTTCTTTTTATTTTTTCATTTTGTTTTTGGCTAAGAGCAGCATTTATTGTTTTCTTTTCCATTTGGTTGTTGTTGCTGCTCTGTGCTTCTTTTTTTTTTTTTTTTTTTTTTTTTGGCGCAGCAAGTGGCGGCGGCTAAATGATTTCTGGTTTATGATATGGCACAGTTGCTGCCATTAATAGAGTTGTTTTCCCTGGAACTTTCGGCTCACTAGTTGAGTTGTCAACGCGCCTCACTTAAATTGAGTTGTTTCCAACTGCAACAAGAAATTTTAATTGAATTGACAAACGCATCATTTGTGGCATCACCAAAAATCAGATCAACATTGCGATAATGCCACCTTTCTCCTTTTAAATGAATGAGACTCCTAGAAATGACTTTAAAAATTTTGCATAATTAAACTAATCTATAAAAAGTAGTTACATATTCATCGATACGGATGGCAATTATTTAATAAAAAATCAATTTAAGACGTAAAAAATATGTCTACATAAATCGGCATAATAAATAAATACTTGGATTAATTAATAGGTTTATTATGATTAGAATTGAATCGTTGAGAGCTTCAAAGTGATTAAAAATAATTTTAAAAAATTTAATAAGGCAAAATGATGAATATTTATATGAGTTTTGTAATTATAAATATTTTTAAATTGAAAAATACGCTCAAGTAAAGTTATTTTCATTGCATTTTTGTCAGTGATAATCTAGCAGAATAAAAGTTTAAAGTAATGCTTACCTTCGAGAAGCCAATATTTGGTGTTGTTGTCTGATGATGTTGATGCAGCGCATTGTGACGCTTGAAAACTGCAAGAGAAACATGGAGAACAGAGCAATATATGTAATTAATTTAATTTGGTTTCTACTCTTGACCTTATATGTCTTTTCACAGGCGCGCCCAGCTACATCCGCGCTCTAGCATCCGCCTTAAGTTCGAGGTAAATCTGTTTAAAAATCTCAGTATTTTCCCATAGCTCCTTGTGTATAATTTGTATGCATAAAACAAAAAACAAAACTTATCGAAGCTAATTAAAAAAGTATCTGTTAATAATAGACTTGGTCTCTGACGGCGATTGTTAGATGCAATTGATTGTGCATTCATTGATTATATTCTACATACAATAAGCGACGATCTTGCATTATAAAAACAAGTGAATCACAAAAAGAAAATGTGTCATTGTCACTGAGACAACAGCAACAGCAGCAGCAACTGCAGCAGCAGCAAGAACAGCAACAATACGAAAATCAACAGCGATCATTGGCTGCAATTGCAGTTAGCAGTTGCAGCTGCGCTGCAGCCAGCATCAAGATCAATTATTTTTAAAACACTACGAGATACTCCCGCACCTGGCAAAAAGCCAAGCCGAAACAGTCACAGCAACAACAACAACAGCAACAATCACTGCGGCAGCAACCGCAACTGGTAATTTCATTGAACTTGAACGGAAAGGCCATGAATGCAGTCAGATTTTTTTTGCAGTGTTTTAATATTGCAACAAATACCAAGAAATTCGATTCGATTGTTAGCTAGGTTAAGACAGTTAAATAAAGGGCGTGGCCGGATGCCCAGGCTAGCAAAAACAAGCTTTGCTTTGCTCACTCATTCAACGTATTTTCCAGTGTTATGAATTTTCCAAAAATAGCTACAATTTTCTTGAATTCATAATGAAAATCTGATTTACTTTTAAGAACTCATAGCTTCATCTATTATTGATTATATTTAAATTGGTCGTTACTTGTTATTAACTATAACATTCGAGCTTTCAGTATAATACAAATTTACTTAAGTTGAAATAAAATACTTCATTAAACTGTGATCAATTATTTACTACAAATCAAATGAGAGATTTTATGTAATTCTCTGAACTATTATTCAATTTTAAATCTTTATTATAAAATCTAAATACTGCGAATAAGAAGCTGAATTAATTATTTCTTTGTATTTTAAATTGTTTTTATTTTTGGATTTTTACTTTTTTTTTAAATTATTATAATTTATGACTAGTCATATAAATACATTTATATAATATAGATAAGCTCATTATTATTCTTAAACTTTTTTTTTAGTTGACTGTCATATAAATATTAATATATATTAAAATTCAGATGATATATTTGCAAACAAGTTTGAAATTTCTTTTTTTTTTTTTTTTTGTTTTAGTATGAAATATTTTCTGCTCTCGCTGTAAGTATTATAATTTCTAGTCTTGTAATCGCTGATCGCAGCAGGCTAAATGAATTGTATCCACATCTAGGCTGTAGTGAGCGCGATTTGTTGTATCTTAACAAGTTGATGCAACTTTCACAGTTTGCGCCCCTGGAGTCTAACTGGCCAGCAAATATGATAAGTATTTTTCCAATGCGATTCAAGCCGTCGGCTAATCTGCACAAATCGACGCGCATCAATAATTGTTTGTGAAAACTCAATTTGGTTTATAAATATTTCATTAGCCGTTGCAAGCAAAGCCACAGTCAGAACCACAGTCAGAGCCGCAGAGCCGCAGAGCCACACCCACAGCGACCCACACCCACATTCACAAAATAAATATATATAACATTATGCCCTGAACTTGAAGATAAAGCGCGTGTGCTCAATGGCTCCATAAGAGATACGATGGCGTGCCAATATTAACACAATTTGTGATTATAAATGCTTTTAAACGGTGCAATGACAATGAACAATAACAACAACAAACACACACACACACACACACACACACACACCCAGATCGAGCGACAAGCTAACAAACGCCGACAATTTCTCACACTTAGTGAACCAAAAAAAAAAAAAATGAAAAAAAAAAACTAAGATAGATCTAGAGAGCGCGAGGGAGATGGAGAAGAGAAAAAAAACAGTACTTAAGTTTAATTTTTTGCAATTTGTAGAACACATAAATCGCACATTTTGATTTATCGCAATATTTATAGCAATGCAAGGCAGACGCTGTTGTTACCATTGCAATTGTGAAATTGGCTTGGCTAAGGGGGAGCCCGTTCCTAGGCAACGAGTTCACATGGCCTGCCAAAGATGCTGGCCAAGTTAAGAGCTAGGCGAACGAGTATGCTACGAATGTGTTTGTATGCGTGTGTCTTCCTCTGTGTGTTTGTGTCTGGCTGTGTGCATGTGTATGTGTATATAGGTGTGTGTGTGTGTGTGTTATCTATGGAGCTTATGTACCGCACAACGCTAATTTGAAAAACAATTTTCGTAATTATCCAGAAAACAAAAATAAAGAGTGCGCAATGCCTGACTTGATCTCGTTCAGTTGCGCCTGCGCATTGACCTGAGCGCATGCGCATTAAAAGAGGATGAACATTAAATCGAGGTAGACCGAGAGCGAGAGAGTGAGAGAGAGAGAGACGTAGGGAAAGAGATGGCTGCAATTTGCAGGCCTGGGTGCGTGCCTAGACGCTTAGGCAATTACTTGGCCGAAAACAATTTGGAGAGACGGAGACATAGACATATGAATGATGTGGCATACCCCAACATAACAACTTCAACTATGCTGCGCAGAGTTAGCGGTTTTTTTTTGCTGAATTTTTCTTTTCGGCTAAACGAATGCCATGGCGCATGTTTTTGGCGGCGTGGGGTCCCTGCCCAGCGCGCCATGACTCATGCATATTCAATCAACGTGCAGCCAATTATCAGCATGCATATGCATCAGGCCTGCACTCGGCCCCTTCCTGATGTCTTTTTCTTTTTGTTTTTGCCACTCACCTTGTTGAAAGTAGTTGGCTTTGCGCACATAGACACAGACCAGGGCCATCAGCTGCAGCTGCGACAGTCGCTGGCGCGTCGATTGCGGCAGCGGCAGCAGGTCCCGCAGATTGGCTATCTCCGCATTTATAAGATCGCGTCGCATCTTCGAGGCGCCCTTCGTCGATTTGTTTGCGTCGAATCTGCAAAAGACAGCAAACAAATCAAATAAATAAAAAACAAATAATAAACAATTATAATATATATGTATATATGTCCATCTGTATCTGTATGTCTATATATATATATATATATATATATATATATATATATATATATATATATATATATATATATATATATATATATATATATATATGTATATATATATATATATATATATATATATATATATATATATATATATATATATATATATATATATATATATATATATATATATATATATATATATATTTAAAGTAAGTAAGTAGTATAAAAGTACGTTCAGAGCTATGACTTAATAATGGACAGCGCCGACACTGGCCACAGGCGCATATGTTTTCACAGCCTCCAACCGCTAACGTGTGTATGCTTAACCTTTCACAGGTGCACTGTGCTACAAACTGCTTGCAACAAGAATTTTTATGAAGTTATAATTTATATTCTATTTATTTCATGATATTTTTTTATTTTTTCAGCAGCAGCTAATTACTGCTAATATAAGCCAAATTATTATAATATTTTAACTATTTCAATTTTGAAAACTTCTGAATTTCCTTAAATATTCTAAAATATTCTTATACTGAATTGATCTTCCGAAATTCCTTTCTTTTTTTAAAATATTTGTTAAGCTTGATAATATTATTACTTTTATAGAAATGGTTATACACTGTTCAAAATAAAAATATATTTAAAATGTTTGCTTTGCCCATAATAATTTCTATATGATTTCATTGTAATTTGTTTTTTTTTTTTTTAATAATAACAAAAATTTTACTTCAATAAGAATACTTCTTCTAAATCGCATCTTTAATTGTGGCATCATCTAAAGGTTAATTTGCTGGCGCATAACAAAAAGCGCATGCGAGATGCATAAATAACTCATCGCGCATTTAAAAATCATACAACTAGCAGCAAGCAGTTGTTGTTGTTGTTGTTCTTGATGTTGCTGTTGTTGTTGCAACGCTGGTCGATGTGGGGCACACTTGCCACATGCCTTGTGCGGAAAACTGTGCAAGTAGGTTGGTCAGTTGTGTTAGGTAGGTTGGTCGGTTGGTTTGTTGGTTGGTTTGTTGGTTGGTTGGTTGGTTGGTTGTTCGCTGGGTTGCTCGGCTGTTGGATGGAGAGATCCGAGAGAGAGCGCCGGCGTGCGAGGCGGCCTGAGCGTTTAGCGAGCTGTCCGTGTGTACTTTACTGAGCATATTATTTACAAGGTTGAATTCATAAATCATAAATTTGTCTTTTTATGCAGCGGCGGCGTCGACGACTGCTGCGCACGCGGCGTATAAGTATTTTTTGTTTCGTTTTTTTTTTTTTTGTTTTATATTTATGCTGACGTTGTTGCCATTGTTGGCTTGCGGTTGGGGCATTTTGCAAGCGCTTGATAAATATTGGTAATATTGTTGTAATAACAGCAAGTGCCCGCGCCTTTCTGGCTTTCACAGACGGGCACTGCCATTTTGCCGCTGTTATTGCCTCTAAATGGCCATGTTAACATTTAAAACAATCACACACATGTATCTCTCAGATACACGCTCTCTATGTGTGTGTGGGGGTTAGCGTTGCATGCAACAAACTGTTGCCGCATGCAATGCAAACGAGCGCCATGGCCACGGAACCGTCCGTTCTTGTTTGTGTGTATGTGTATGTGTGTGTGTGTGTGTTTTTTTTTTTGTTTTCTTGGCCTGCATCCGTTCGCCTTTGGCAGGCGGCGACAGCGACATTTGCCAACTGCCCATAATAGAACAGATTGAAGCCGAATTGAGTGGTCCGCTCAAGGGGGGCCAGAGACACACACACACACACACTCTCTCTCCCTCTCACACTCAGGCACACACTTACAATTAAGTCAAGGTGATTTGTACAATTAAAACGAATATTGATTTAAGTGCTGCGATAGTCGTCGGCGGGGTTCATACAACATATGATTGTATTGCTTTCGACTGGCATTGGCACTGGGCGCCAGCATGGGCAGCATGTGGGCGTGGCCGTTGAGAGCTGGTGAAGGGTCGCCACTAGTTGATTGGTGGACTGATCTTGTCGACGGTTCGTACTTGAAACTATTTGCATTGCTCGAGAATTGAATATATTTTTAGTGGCTAAAGCAATCTTTAAGACAATAATCGAAGTGCACAACTATTATATTCTCAATTCACAGTTCACTATAAAATAAATAAATGAAAAAATTAAAAAAAAAAACTTCATAACATAAAAATTTATTTATTTATTTATTATTTAAATTATTAAATAATTAAAAATAATTTTTTGTTCTAATGCATATATTTTTTTCTTCTTAACATTAAATTTTTTCAATTCAATTTAATTTATATAAATTGATGAGATCTCTTCATAAATATGCATGAGCATGAATTACACTTAAAATTTATGCTCAAAAATGAATATCAGCCGCTTATATCTACAGCAATCGCAGGCTTCGTAGGCGATTTACACTCCCACACTCGCAAGCCACGGCAACTTGAGCATTTCCCAATTAGCTGAGCTAAAATGCCAACCAGCAAATGGCCAAAACTGGCCAGCTGCTGGCAATGCCTGCCTATTTGTGGCATAATTAATAAGTTTTTTAAATATTTATCATAAACAAGATGTCTGCTGCAGCGATAATATGATAATGTTCATCCTTCGTAAAGACCAAAACGTGTTAATGGCCATAACAGCAGCAGCAACAACAACATTTGTAAGATTTATAGCTATGGCAGGCTGAAAACTCCCGCGCATCTTTGTCTTGTAATCTACATCAAAATTTATCTGAGCGAGCTTAAGGCTGAGGTGGAGTGAGCGAGACATGTCATGTCATTTCTTAATATATCTATCGCTACCTTGAAATCTGCACTAAGTAGCACCAAGTGGTTGTTGCTGTTGCAGTTGCTGTTGCAGTTGCTGCTGCAACTACTACTTACTGTACAAGTTGTTGTTGCTAATTAAAAGCATAAACACGATTCTTAGCGAGGCGTCAGCAGCCAACCTGTGCCTGTGCCACTGCCAGTACCAGTGCCTGAGCCTGAACCAATGCTACTGCCAGTGCCAATGCCTGTGTGTGTTTGTGTTTGTGTTTGTATTTGCGTTGGAGGCGGGCGTAGTTAAAGATCTTCCACCCTCATAGCCAGCGGCAGAGCGAGTGGCATCAGTACTTGGATGCTGCTGGCATTGCAGCCACTGCCACTGGTTGCTGCCACATGTTTAATCTCAGTGTGGCAGTCAAGATCTTAATCAAGCTACTTGGGGCTCAGTTTGTTTTACGCTTCACTAGAGAGATATCCAACAAAGTTTACGTGCTCCACAGAAATTAGGCGCAAATCTTGTTGTTGTCATCATCAGCTCAGCAGGCAGGCAGGCGGCAGAGAGCAACAACAGCAGCAGCAGCAGCAGCAGCAGCAGCCGCAGCAGCAGCCGCCGCAGCAGCAGCCGCAGCAGAGCACAGCAATACGCAATACGCCCACAAAATGAGGAGTGAGCGTCTGGGCTGAGGTATGCCCGTTGGGCCTGCTAATTAGCACATAAAGCTTAAACATAATGCCAAACTATTAAGGGAGAAATGCATTTTAAATGCAACTCGATGGGGCGATCTTTAAGCTTTATTTTTTATGGCGTCCCCCAGCGCCATCGTAAAAATCCGCAGCAAATAAATCACGGGCGCCGAAGGCAAACAGCTGTATCTGCATCTGCATCTGCATCTACATCTATAGCTACGCCAGTATCTGTATCTCATCTGCACTCCCTAACACACACACACATACGTATCAATCTAAGTCGAGGATTTAATATGCATGAGGCGTCAGTCAGCCGAAGCCATGGATAGGCCAAGTCAATAGCAATTGCAGGCCAACAGAAACACGAAATTTGCGCAAATTTTTTATTGCACTTTTCCTGGAGCGACTGCGGTTTACGAATTGTCTAGGCACTCGCACTTCATCTGCCTCTCTTTCTCTCTCTCTCTCTCTCTCTCTCTCTCTGTTTCTCTCCATCTCTGTGTATGTGTGTAATTTGGGCGAGTTTATTTGCCATATTCCCACGATATAGTTTGGTCCAGCTCAGCGCTGCGGGCAGCTCTAATGATTTTCTGTGCGGAAAATAGTGCAAAACGGCGCATAATGAACGCGCGTCCAGCATGCAAAGCTGACGAACTGACTGAATGACTGACTGACTGTTTGTCTGTCTGGTTGTCTGACTGACTGTCTGCTTGGTAACCCTATACTGCAGACGAACTATGTTGAACCCACGCCCGACCACCGCCAAGTTGGCGCACAATTAATTGCCAGGCGCCGCACAAAGCTTTTCTGCTACGGACCCAAAATTTCTTGGAATTCCTGGGAAACACTTGTCGGTCCCTCATTCCACTGTTCTCCTTGAGTATGTTTCTGGACCTGTCTCTGTCTGTGTGGCTTATTGTGTGCCCAAAACGCAACGCGTAACCCGGTGGCAGTAATCGATACCTTGCTGTGCCGCTCCAGCTCCACACAGATTAACATCGACGACGTTTAGCATGCAGAAGAAAAAAGCAGCAGCAAGGCAAAAAAAAAAAAAAAAAATGAATACTATCCTTGGCGCGTTTATGTTGCCCATCTAATAACCATGGGGTGCTGGCTGCTGTGCTATGCTACGGCCTTTAGCCAAATTATATGGCCAGCCGCCAAGCGCAGCCGCTCGAGGTGTATTGCTTAGGTTTAGGTGGCAACTCTGGCCTTCTGTTTTATTTCATATTTTTTTTAAGTATTCATTTTATGGTTTTTTTTTTTTTGTTATTGTTGGTTTGGCTTAACAGTTTTCAAGACGTAGCTGTCAAAACAATTATAACAATTATTGTCGGTTGATTTTGCTCTCATATTCACAGGTAGAACATTCATACATTCATGTGCCTGAGACGTGCTAAACAGAGTAATTATATCAAACAATATTTCACAGTGCGAAGCGATAGATGTCTTGAATGGAGAAAACTCAACGTCTATGCATGAGCAATAAAGCAAAATAATTAGAAGCATTAGTTTCTTTTACTACTTGAGCTCAAAATACATTTATTTTAATAATTTTTGTTTATTTTTATCTAATAAAATAAAATATATATACATATTCAATATCGGTTTGCTAGGACTATTTTATTTCAGCTCAGAAAATATTTATTAAATACAGAAATAAGTTTTATTTTATGAAAATACTATTGAAATATTTAAGTTTAAGAAGCGCCAAAGAGAACATGAGTTTTAAAGCTAATATTGCAAATAGATAACAGATAATCTAATATATTGATAACTATATTTACATGTATATTCTCAATTTGATTTAGTTTCTTATTAAATGTCTATTTTTCTGTGTTATAAATTTGGTTGGAATTGGAAAAAGAACTAGAAAAGTAATTCTCAATTGCTAATTGTTTTAAATGTAGTACTTTACTCTAAATGAGCTAAATTTTTGATGATTGCTTAACAAAGTAATAAAATGGTTACATAAGTCTAAGCTCAGTTTGCTCATCCTTTGTCAGTATTTCATATCTCAGGACGGACAACTTTCAACTGGCAGAGCCAATTGCTAAAGTTTGTGCTATTTTATTAAAAATACATTTTACATTTCTATAAAATCTATCTATATTAAATGGAGTAAACAACATTTAATTTTTGTTTTTAAATGCAGTTGCGATACTAGAATATATTTTAGGAAAGAAAAGTAAATAAAAAATGTTAAAGCTCTTTAAATTTCTTGCTTCACAATACAAAATAATGAGTATGGCGTTCAGTGAAGAATAATGTCTCTTCATTTATGGATAATGCTGTAAATCAGTTTAGTTTATGCTGCTGCTCAGCCACCATCCAGATCATTATGATACTCCACTGCCCATTTAGCCAGTGGGAATGATATTAAGTTTATGTGCACACTTGTATCTTGGCCGTTTGCCACAATCAATTAAGATAACTAAAGTTACGACTCGGATTGTGGCCATCCATATAATTTAGTGCTGCATAAAAGAGCTGCAATGATGACTGGTTAATGTGGCAGCTACTGTTTCTCTTTTGATTTTGTTTTATATTGATGCATATACTTTGGCAGACGGGCAGACGGGCAGACAGGCAGACAGGCAGACAGGCGAGCCATCAGCATCGCAATACATTGCCTGAATACACAGTGAAAAAAAGGAGGTTGGACAGAGCAAAGGAAAGAAATCAATTGTTGTTGTTGCTGTTGCTCTCATTGTTGTCTTCGGTCGTCTTCGGTGTGTATGTCCGATTGGAATCTTAGCCACAATTTAATGATGGACTGCCAAAAGCACACTTCGACGTCATCATCGGCTACAACAACAGCAAGAACAGCAACAACAACAAGAACAACGTCGCCGTCGTCGCCACCGCCACCGCCGCATAATTTTTCATATTTTTATGATTTGTTGCTACCGGGTACTAAACCCGTTTCGAGAGCGCTAACCATGGAGTTGCTACCGTTGCAGCATTTGCTTTCGATTATCTTAATTTGCGTGCGAAACTGACTTTTTTGTGCCGCAGCCGCCGAGGTTGCTCCAGACAGCGACAGCGACTGCGACGCTGGCTGCGACTGCAACTGAGGCGTAAGCCAAACCCCAAATTGTGTGTGTACGGAAATTTTCCCATGACTTGGGTTCTGGCATCGACTACAGTCGAAGCTTTGGCTTTGGCTATGGCTATGGCTTTGGCTCTGCACATTTTGCCCGGCGGTGGCTTGGCCAGAAATTACCCAACTTAGCCAGAGCTCAGGCTCAAATTCAGTCCCAGACTTGGGACTGGAGACTTGAGACTCTCTGGATTGATGGTTGCTATGGCTGCTGCACTTTACCGGCAGCAGCAACGGCAACATCAGGCAATTAGCACAAGGATGCCGCAGCTAAATAATTTGACGCGCCTCAGGGCAAATTTTTGGTTTAAGGCAGCAGCAGCCGCTGCAACAGCCGCAGCTGCAGCCGCAGTAACTCCCCGACTTCAAGCAGAAGGTGGGAGCATACGGCGCACTTACATATTTGATCTGCATTTCATTGCGAGCAGTCTTAGGAGTCGTATCAATTAGCTGCGACGCGCGTCATCAAATATTGGCCAAAACAATTAGATGGCCAAGAGCCACAATTGTGGTATATATTACAGATATGTCGGCTGGTGGAAATGCAGTGCAGTGGAAATGTAACCACCACATACTGTGGACAGGGCAAATAACTTGCGTCGATACCGATTCGAAATGTGTTAATGAAATTAGCAGCATAAAATGTTGCTGCTGCCGTTGATGCTTGCAACGTTACAGATACAAATGTATCTGCGCCCGTTAATTGACAAAATTAACACCAATGGCCCGACCCCACAAATGGGCTTTGGTTAGTTTCACCCGGGAGGAAGCAACCAATGCACTTGGCCAGCACTCAGCTGCCTCTTCCTTTGTCTTCCTTATGGAAGTGGTTCGTCTGGGCTGTTTGTCTGCGCTGTTGGCTGTTGTATGCTGTTGACTGCTGCTCACCGCTGTTGACTGTGTGGCATGTGTTAAAAAAGCGATTTCTTGGCTTTAATTAGTGTTATTTATTATTTAGAGCATATTGATATAGTTTTCGTTGTTTAACGGTTGTTTGTTTCGGTTTCATGGCGTTCAAGCCAACAAATTGTTTACTCGCTCTGGCTAAGCGTAGAATATATATACATCTGCATGCACGTATATTTATAGAAATCCATGAGAGTTTTACTCCAGCCATATTTACACATTTTGATTCTGTTTTTGATCTGTGCTGCGCGTGCGAATGAGTCGCGCGCGCTGTATAAATATACACAAATGAAATCTTTCCGGTGAAAATTTGTAAGATCTGTTGAATTTCGACATGGGAATTCCAAATATTTCACTTGCTAAGTGGCTGCCCTGAATGACAGCCGAATGACAAGAATCAATCGACTATGAATGAATAATGCGTTCAACTCCATCTTTAAGGTTTGATAATCCATAGAGATCTGGACATCCATTTGATATAGTTTTTGATATGACATGATACCTAGTTTTAGTAATTGATGAAATTTGAATATTCCCAAGCTGAGAAAAATGAAAATATGTTATTAACGTTTCTTTTTATAGAGGAATTGACGATCATCTCCAACGTTAAGCCATCGAGTACAGAGGCATAAGAAAAACAATTATAAATAAAGAACGCCGCTCTTGAAAGCGACAATCAGTGCAACAATACATTGCTGCTCATAGAGTATATATATGCTAAATGCTCATATGTCATATATGGCTGTATCTTCATTTGCTTATACTAAATATTGTTGGTGAAATTATAAAGTTGGATACAAGGTAATTAGGTATTGATTATGTTTCTATTTTCTCACTACAATCTACAATCAATTGTATTAAAAAATGTTAATTGCTTCAGTCTTTTTGTAGTCTAAACATCTTTGAGATTTTAATTTTTGTTGCACAATACAAGAAATATCTAGTTAATAGTCAAATAATATCACAAAACCTAATACTCAAGTATATATTCTGTATGATTAATCTGGTAATGAAATGGAGAAATGGAAAAGTTAAAAAAAGAAAAAGAAAATGGCTCAGTTGATAATCTATGAAAATATGATTAATTATTTGATTTTTTTTAAAGAAGAAGAGCCCTGTTGTTATGTCAATCTTTCGTCATTTGGAGATCGCATGATGACAAAACGTTCTAATTTTTTTCGATTTTGCCAATGGCTTCCGCTTACCAATTGGTCGCCTAGCCGGCAAGCAGACACCACCAACTACACCACAGAAGAACAAAAACAAACACCCACAGGTAGCAGCACCCACACAAAAGACAACAAACGCGAACCAGAGGAGGCGTCTTTCTGATGGTGGCATGTGGACAGATGGAGGCGGGCGAGGCGGAGCCATCAACAGCATCACACGTGAGTTTTACACATTTCAGAAGCAAACGGGCAGCAGACGTTGCGCCAGCATCCCACTGCAGGACTAAACACAGCCCGGACGACAACAACGACGACGACGACGACGACAACGATGTCGACGACGTCGTCTTGGACCCGGTCCGATTGCCAGGTTCGTAATGTCAATCGCACTGTGCGGGTTTAACTTATGGCAAAACATTTGAAGCACTAATTAATTGGAGCTAAATAAAATGGCACAGCAGCCGCGAAGGAGGCGAACGAGTGAGTCTTTTTTTCTTTCGCTTGTTGTGTTTGTTTTTATTTTATTTTATTTTCTTGCATTTTTTTTGTATTTCTTTTTTTTTGAGAATTTTTGCGAGAATTGCAGAACGGCGTTGGCGCTGTTGCTGGTGCTGAATACGCACGGGCTGGCCATGTGGCGACGTAGTCTGCCGGAGCTGAGTAGATTACGAGTGCCAGATAAATGTGAACTACAAGTTGCCAATACAAGAGGCCATTAAAACCCGGCAGCAGCAGCAGCAGCAGCAGCAGCAGCAGCCGCAGCAGTGGCCACTAAAATAAAAATCCCAGCCTTAAAGAAATTGAAAGCAGTGCGAGAAGAAAAGCAAAGCTTTGCAGTTTCTAGAACACACTCACACACTCACACACACACACACACACACTTACACACACTGTCTCAATTGACAAATATCGAAGCGTGCGAAAACAAATTGAAATTAAAAGTTTGCATGTTGCGCATTTTTGATGCGTTGCTGGCGCTGATTTGTTAGCCCTGAAAGCCAACCAGATGCCAGTGCGATAAGCGCCAAATTGGAGCTGTTTATATATAGGTTTTGGTTCGTGTTTAAAATTGGCGCTAAGACTTACCTTGTAAACATGCCGGCTGCCTGCTGTTGCTGCTGTTGTTGTTGCTGTTGCTGCTGTTGCTGCTGCTGCTGTTGTTGCTGTTGTTGCTGCTGTTGCTGCTGTTGCTGCAAGTGTTGCTGTTGTGACAATGCTGTGGGCTCATGTTGTGGAAAGTTATGATGCGTTTGCATATGTTGCTGCATGTGATGTTGCTGGTGTTGCAAGTGTTGCTGCTGGTGTTGCAGCTGCAACACATGATGATGCTGCTGCTGCTGTTGCTGTTGTTGCTGCTGCTGCTGTAGGGCATGTGCATGTGTGGGCGTGGCTAAATGAGTGACTGCCACTGCCGCCGCCGCTGCTGCTGCTGCTGCCGCCGCCGCCGCTGCCGACGTCGACAGCGCTGATCCGGGCTTCTCTAGGCCACGTTTGTCCGCATACATGTCGTGGCTGGCACGTTCGCAAATATTTGTGCAGTTCCTAAAATTATAGAATGACAATTCTTATTTTCCTTTTCTCTTACTGTTTAATAAACTTGTTCGAAATATGCCTAATGCTTTGAGCCAATAGTGATGACAAGCGTAATATCAAATCAATATGTGAGGCCCAATCTAATGAAAGTCTGCAGACTTTTTTTTATTGCTAATGAAATGGAACAACAATTGCTGTTTATTGGTACCAGCACGCAGCAGACCATTACACACACCTACACACATTTCTAAACACACGCGCACACATATTTTGAAATTGGTTCAGTTTTGGTTGGCTTTGTTCGAATTGTGGCAGAAGAAGAGGTAAAAAGCATGTTTTGAGGGCGAGCCATCTGAAGCATTGATTTGCATTGTTGTGGCTCGGTCAACAATTGAGCCGTTGAAACTGCTCAGTGGCATTGGGGGAGGGCAATCGGCAATCGGCAATCGGAGTTATAGCCACATGCGTAGACCAATATCCGAGCACTCGTCCGACTATTGCATCGTATCCATATGCTGCTTTGATGACTCGGCAGTTAAATGGATTGCATAAGGAAAATGATTTATGACTCGGATTCGACATGGAGTCGAGGTTAATGAAATGCGTTACAAGATTTGTACTAAATACTTAAAGGCTTTTCTCGGCTCCACCATACAGATACCAGTGCGTAAACCTAAATGATATTTAATTTGTGGACTCACACACACACACACACACACATACACACACATACATGAAAGAAGAGATCTAATTTATGGCTTTGCTTTGAATTCAATTTAGCATTTTGGACGTGTTATGCTAAATTGTAGAGCCTATACATAACTTAGCACAGATCAATTTGATGACGCACTTAAATTTAAATAATGTTTTGTTTCATTCAATTTAATGGAAAATTTGTCAGTCTTTATGCTTAAATGCGATACGAATGTGTTGTTTATGGCGTTTCACAAAAGTCTGTTTAATATTTGTTATTGCCAGCAGCAGTAGAACGATAAATAATTGGAAATAAAACATACATATTACTTAAAGAAAACTATTGAAAGATATAGGCAATGAGTAGAATGTTTAAGAAGAAATAAGTCAGGTTTTATTTTCAAATTACGAAGGGATTACATTTTTTTTTAACAGCCGGACAGATTTTCGGTGCAAATTTTGTTTATTTATTATGATAAAATATATATATTTTTTCTTAGCACGTTGACAAAAGAATTAGTTGAGAAAATTTAATAAAAATAAAATATATTATTTTTAAATATATTTTCAGAAATTGCTATTCAATACTTTAATTTTACATCTAAATCATAGCAATCTATTAGTTTATAAAGTTTTGTGTGCGAATCGACCATGACAAAAAACAATTGTTTATAGATTTGGTTTACATTCTCTGCATGAAACTATTTGTTTTTTTCATTAGCTCACGCATTAGTTATATATAAAAAAAATTTTATATTTAATTTATAATTTAACTCTTTTTTAACAATTTCAGAATTGCCTTCAGACTGAGCTGAGATAATTTTGATAAATAAAGAAATATGGTTTGATTCGACAATGGGCTTCAATTTTGATTAGCCTAAGAGCCCTGATCATTGCAACAAAAAGAACGTACTTATTCCGAAGTGAATTTCTAAATGTGAGTCTTAAGGATAATGTATGAATTATATAACGATTGCCTAATATCATTTCTGCATCTGAATATGTAACTACCAACGTTTTTCTAGCAACTTATCTATTTTATCTAATTGTTTTCTATAAAATTTCATGATTTCCTACGCATCGACAAAATATGTGTCTGCATGCACCTTCACTACTATCACTTTCCGTGGCATTACGCATGTGAAAAAATGCTGGATGGCACTTTAGGTGGCGCCAAGAAGAAATCTCGATACGCTCGTCTATTCAAATATTCTTTAAAATGCAACAATTGAAATTAGTTTTGTAAATGAATTTCAATGTTGTGCTTCAATATTCACTACCGGCTGTGGCCATCTTCTTCTCTCTGCGACTGTGTGTGTGTGTGTGTGTGTGTGTGCTTGGATTTTTGGGGCCCGGCTTTGCTAAGACTGTATATCTCTGTCTGTGTGTCTGTGGATATGGCTTTGACTGGCTTTGGTTGGCTTTGGTTGGGCTGGCTTAGTTGCAACTCATTGTCAAGTGAACTTATCAGAGTTGAAAAAAAATTTGTTCGAGTTGACGTTTCGAGTGCCATCGAGTCGGTGCTTGATTTGTTTGGAGTTGTTTGAATAGGGACCACCAAAAAGTCATTGAATGAAATGAAGAACGCCGAGATACGCCGGTGTGCATATGGCCATGTGTGTGTGTGTGTGTGTGTGTATGTATGTATGTGAATGTAACTGTGTGTGTGTGTGTGTGTATGTATGTATGTGAATGTAACTGTGTGTGTGTGTGTGTGTGTGTTGACTTTTGTTGTGGCTACATTTGCTCTGTGATTGTGCGCAACTGTTGGCTGGCTTTTTAAGTATTTTGTTATTTGATTTCTATCAAAGTTAATAATGAAATTGGTAAATCGCGTTTTCGACTTTTCGTGTGTGTCAGTGTGTGCGTACGGGTGCGGGTGCGAGCTTTAGCTGAGACCTTGGGCTCTTACCTTTTCTCGAAAGATTTAATTTGCGATATCCATTGGGTACAGCAGCAGAGGACACAGCATATAACGTTAGCTTTGATTGTTTAAATGTATTTGCTGAATGCTTTTGTTTTTTGTTTTATTGCATAAATTATTATTTTATAAATCTTTTGATTTGAATTTTCGTTTTGCACAATGTTTGGCACTTGAGCGAACTTGTTGCTACATTCAGCAATTCACATTTCAATTACAATTGAAATATTATGCATAAAGATCTCAACTTTCAAATGGTTTTTATTTTTTTATTTATTTTTTTTTGCACAGTAATATATATATAATTTAATTTTGTATTCTTTATGTATTATTTATTTATATTCGTTGTTGTTTTCAATCATTTCGAAGCTTGCATATTCATGGGCCTTCACAGCACTTTGATTGGATCTGCGGCCCGACAAGATTTATGGGGTTTCTTTCAAGCGGCAAGCCTTACAGAATCATTTGCAAATCTAATGACGCATATCTCTTGCTTGGGCGATATCACTAAATGAACTTTGACACTTATGTTATGAAATATCCAACGATAGGACGTTCCGACCGACACGCCGATAACGATTGCGATGACGATAACTGTGAACTTCCGACGGCTGTGGGTCGTTAGTGTTATTGTGCCTTACTGGCTATAGAAAATCCGATCAGCTTGCCTTACAAAACGCTGCTCTGTGGAGACAACCGTGTAGAATGCGCGCGAGCACCTTTCTGTGCGGATCACCGAAGCGACACAGAAGCAACAAACTTGATTTCGAAACAGGTAAGGTAGCTTTCGTTCAGTTTCAGCTCAAGAGCTCGCACACAATCACAAGCTCACCCAATGCGATCAGTGATCGTGCACTGAGCGAAAATGGGAATTGAAACGCAAAGTTGAGGAAGAACAATTAAATAGACAGTAAAAGCAGAAGAATATGGATCCTCAAATAAGAGTGAGTGAAAGAGCGATCGAGGGAGGAAGGCAGAGAGAGGGAGGATGAACGAGTATAAGAAGAAGGAGATGACGAAACAGATGTAGACCGAAATAAGGTAAATAACTATATGTGTATCGATTTGTATAAACATGTATCTGTATATCTATAGAAAACTGATATAAAACTAGATGAATAGAAGTATAAATTAAAGGAAAAATAAATGCGAAAATGCTACATTTTATTCTTTCAGCTAAACAATTTTAAAGGAAAAATATAAAAATTTGATTTCAATTTCATTCTATAAACATGTTTATTAAATAAAAATTTAAATTAAATTAAAATAAATATTTTTTTAAATTTTTATTTAGTAAAATTCAAAGCAAGTATTTAAAAGTTAAATTAAATTTTTATTTATATCTATATAATATATTTATTTAAATAAAATAAAATTTAAAACAAATATTTATTCCTTATTATTAAATATATTTATAAAAATACTTAAATTTTCATAGATTTCTTCTTTGCGAAAAAAACGTTATTTTGTCATTCATTCCAAATTCCAAATACAGCTAAATTTTTTTGTCAGTGTAATTTTCTGATTTGGGCCAGGTAGTCAGCAGCACACACACAGCCAACTGACCAATACAATGAGCGAACAAGCCATTTGGTGACGCCCCCTTTTACACCTACACACACACGCACACCTGCACACATAGACGCAAATGAATCTATGTGATAGTCGGTGTATTTGTTGCCGGCTCTCGTAACTCATTAGCTGGTAATCTATTCAAATTAGCCATAAATCAATTAAGTTTGCATTTCCAGGCCCGCTGACTGCTGTAAGCCAAAAATATTCACATGTTGTATTTGCCCAAGCGAATTGATTGATCAAATCGCCGATTAGCTATGCTAGTATATATCTGAATAATTTCCGTTTATTATTTGTATTGCCATGCTAACAAATACATAAAGCGCAGCTTTCAGATGAGTTGGCAACTCTGTGCTCGCCCAGCGCTTAGCTGTGTTCGTGTGTGAGTGTTGTTGCTTTACTGCGGCTCGCTGATTGGTCAGTGTGCTCCGTTACGAGAGAGAAAAAAAAACTATTTACAGTTTCGTTGTTTTGCTTTTGCTTTTGTTTTCGCTTTCCACTACAATAGACAGCCAACGTGTGTGAGAGCCAATGGGACAACGCAGTTGCTGCGTGCGTGTGAATGTATACTTCTGTGTGTGTGTGTGTGTGTGTGTGTGTGTGTGTGTGTGTGTGTGTGTGTGTGTGTGTGTGTGAGTTATTTTCGTATTAATGCTGGCTTTTAATTGCGCCTAATTAGCCAATTAAAATGGCGCTGGAAGGTGCGAGCTGAGGCTTTAGTATATCAATACGTTATGTGCTATAAATTATTGGTAAAGGCAACAAACGGTAGAATTATTTTAATTTTATTTTTTATTTTGAGGTAACTATTAATAAACAACTAGCAATCAATATTAAATATATATATTGATGAGCCGATAATTATTTTATATTGCCTACAAAATGAGTTTGAATATTTTTAGTAAAAAAAATTCATAAATTAATTTTTCTTTCGATTCAATTAAAATGATTAGATAACACAAAAATTTTTATATAAACTTGAAATAACTCCATTTAATAATGATTTGATATGTTATTTCTCGAACGCTTGGCTCACAATTTATGGCTCTGACCCATTGGAGGAGGCACGACATCAACTCAATATACTATTCAGCACATTCAGAGTAACATAAAACCGCAGTCAATGACTCGAAAACAGGACTCGTGTCGTTCATTTGATGGCTTAGAATTTCAGCTATCGGTCAGTTTAATGTTTAATGTTGGACTTTCATGAAATGCCCGTCGCGACGACTGGAAATTAGCATATTACGAATCGAACATAAACAAATCGTGCATATCGCATCGATGCTATATGCAATGCATATTCAATTAGCCAAATCAACGAATATATCGAACACATTTAGGTGTAAGACAGCAAAGGCAATCGATTGAATACAAATTAAAACTTTAATTGCTTTCAAATGGAACTTTTTAATGGGGTTATTGAATTTTTAATCAATGTGCTCTTCCAGTATTATTGTCTTTTACCCAAACTGATATAAAACAAATAGTTGGGCAATATGATGATTATACAAATTAGCTAAGAGATGGTGATATTCGAGTAGTTCATATTGCAACTCATTTAAAAAGATCAAATAAAACTATGACAGAATCGCAACTGAATAAAATATTATTTCTTTCATTATGCCAATTGCTTGGGTGAAGAATCTGATAAAGACTGGAAAATCTAAATAAACACGAATCAATATATCATTAGTGTGGGGCCTTCGATATGGAATGAACAGAATCTACTTAAAACTGATGCAAGCTAAAACTTGTTAATATCAGCTAAAGGAAGGCACAATTTCCAGCCAAATGTTGTGCTGTGAAATGAGTTAAGTTACAGCCAAATACTTACTCTTAGAATACCTAACAGATTCTGTTTCATATATATTTACTGATATCACTTTTGTTTAGTAAAAGAGCAAAGAACACGAAGAAGAAACGATTGCAAATTGGTTTGACTGAAAGACTTAAACAAGCTAACAACAAATCTAATTGAAACAATTTCTAAACCAAGAACTACAAAGCCAACTAAAACATTTAAAAAATACCTTTACTATAATAGCTTGCTTTTGATTTGATGCCTTTTGAATGATGATGAGTCATTTGGGCAAACAAATCACATACAAATCGAACGGTCGCCCTTTGAACTAGTCGCGTGGCGCAGCGCGAGGAGCCACTGGAAGCCCGGCTACGTGTGGTGAGTCAAACACGTCTATCTAACTGCTAGCCAGCTATCAGTTGACAGCGTGCATATTAACTAGAAGTAGGATTGAGCCCCCATTGTCGCCGTTCGCGCAGTTTTGGGTCAGTCATGGAGCGGAAGTCAGGCAGCACGCGCCATGGTTAGGGCTTTGATGCCACCGATGACAACCTTTAAGCAATTGATCTGAGCCTGGTTTGTAGGTCCTTCGGTGTGAGTACGTGTGTGTGTGTGTGTATGTAATTGTGCGTGTGTGTGAGGCGGTGCAACGCCTCCCTCTCCCGGCCACCGTCCGCCTAGCTGCTCCAGTTGTGGGCAGTCTGGCCAAGAGCTATCCCACGCCTATAAATACGAGCGCACGAGTCAAATGTCGTATTTCATTAGCTCATGTTAACGTTCGTCGCAGCGGTGGGCCTCATCCGCCCAACACTCCGCTGCCAATAGAATTGTAAAATTGCCGGTTCAATGCGCCCACAAAAACGTCGAAGAGAGTCCCGAATTGAATTACATGAAAATGCGCATTGCGTTGCGGAAATCGTACAAACTGGTCATGAAAAATGCATCACCCGGCACCCAGACAGACCGGACAGACCAGCGAGTCAGACAGACCAACCAGCCGGCTAGACCATAAAAGTTTTTGGCCAGACAATGACGACAGCCGCTCCACGGGCTTAGCATCTGCGTCTGCGTCTGCGTCTGCGTCTGGTTCTGGTTCACATTCTGGTACCATTTCCTAGGCGGGTGATGAAAATGTACGACTTTTGCTTGCGGCGCTAAATCTGCGCACCAAAAACTTCAACCCGCTCCAAAAGGGTTGCTCAGCTGCTTTGCTAAGTATGTGACGCTTAGACAACTGAGCTAAACAATTATTACAGAGCTGTGTAAGTGAGCTTTGGTGGGCCACATTGAAGGCAGCTCGAAAATTAATGTTAATTAAACTTTTATAAAGATATAAATGTATAACAAAATGTATAACATATCAACTCTTTTACACATACAATAAGATTTGTATTAAAATCTATTAGAATATATATTTTTACCATAACAAAGGCTTTACAAAGTCTCATTAAAACCAGATCAAGCTGAAACAAATATTTATAAAAATTGTTTTCAAATAGTTCTGAAATGTGAAAAGAAAGTTATTCCTAGAATATCACAGATAGAACATGAATCTTGAATTATTATTATAGAATATTAAATATAAAAATATAATTAGTATTTTATTTAATTATCGTTGTTTGCTTTTGCTGTTGAGCATGAATCAATTTTTATTTTTTATTAATTTATTTTTTTAAATATGCAACACATTAATTAAGCTCAAATTTATTTAAGTTCTTTTTTAAGATTTTTAGAAAATAAATTTATATAAATAAAGACTTAAAACACTTTAGATGTAAACGTTTCATTAAAGGCAGCTAAAATTTACTTTTTGTTAACAATTACAAATCAGAATGTATTTATTTATTTATTTTTATTTTTTAATATCATATATTTTGTTTTAAACTGAAATTTGGAATGTCAATATGTAATAATTTATGAACTGAATTTAATGAATACAATTGACTCACTCTTCTTTAATCACAAATAATTTAAAAGACAAACGACTTCTATATTTTTATTTCATTTATTATATATTTATTATAGCTTATAATATGCATAGCTAAGTAATTTATATTATTAACATAATATTTTCTTTTTCCTTTTACTTCTCAAGATCATTTTCTTTTATCATTGAAGTACACATAGAGTATCTCGGGTTTCGCTGAGATGCTTAGCAGCTTCTTAGCTCTCGTATTTAGTTACAGTTACACACATACAGACACACGCAAAAGAGAGCGAGAGAGAGTGAGAGAGAGAGAAAGAGAGAGGAGAAGAGCGAGAGAGCGAACGCGGCTTGTTGTTGAGTGGTTCAAAAAAGGCGCCGTGGGCGATAAAACTTGACCAAGTCAATTCGATCCAAACGGCGGACGACCAGCCGTCTAGGTGGTGCTAGCTGGTGGTGCATTCGCTGAAATCAATCGATTCGACATTATTATTAATTTTTCATAACTTCTGCTGCGGCCGGCGGCCGGCGGCTGGCGAGCCCAGTGTGCAATATGGCGCCCTAAAACCCCGGCTCCATGCCATGTGAAACTAATCTATTTGTGCGGGCAGAAAAAGGGCCGCCTTCAGCCAGCTTGGTCCACATCATCTGGCTGGTCTCTTCATCGATCGCCGATGCTTATATATATATATACAAATATATAGATATAAATATAAGTATATACAGATATATATATATATATTTGCGTGTTATCTGCTATCGCTGCGCTTTGATCTTTTACCGCTTCTGCTTTGCATAATAAATTCGCTATCGATGAAAACTAACTTGCAACCTGGTCGATCTTTAGGGTATCTTTCCCTTCTTCTCTCCCTCTCTCTCTCTCTCTCTCTCTCTCTCTCTATCGCTCCCGTTGCCTGTTTCTCTTCTAGGGTATTGGGATTTCCCGGGCAATTTGTTTTGCAGAGCTTGGGCAGCGCCTTTGGCCATTGGCTGTTTAATTCGATTGCCTTGGCGATTTTCGGTTTCGGCTTTACCATTTTATTACAATAGCATAATTTTTTACTATGCCTAATGAGTTCTGCTTTGATTAGATTTTTTTGTTTTGGTTTGTTTTTATTTTTTTTTTTTAGTTTTTGCCTCGTTGCGGCTGCGCTTGGCGCTTTTGGGCACAATTCGTTGTTTGTTGGGTGTCGTTTGCAAAGGCTCAATTTGCAGCAGCTGAAACTGGAACTGGAACTGGCATGGGACCGGGCTGTAAGTAGTTAGCATTTGCTTCTTGAAATGTTGCAAATTGAATTTGTTCTGCAACGTTTGGGAAACAATGTAATAAGCGACACAAAAATTAGTCTTTAAGAAACATGCCTATCCCTATCGAACGTCTAATAATAATGTCAAAGTCTTTATCATTCAATAAAATACAGTTTGCCTTGAATATCTAAATCAACCAAATTTAACACAAAACTCTGGTCAAATTTTAATATTATGTCGCATTATTGATTTTACTTTTAATGAAGCAATATTATGTTATTATAAGTTACGTTCAATAGCATTGCATTGCTGGGGTCTATTAAACATGGTTAGACAATTAAGAATACTCAGTAATGTAAGTTAATTTGTTTTATATTGCCATTACTCCCGCTTAAATTTGAAAATACGTTAACAATAACACTGCACTGCTTGTGTACACTGCTTGTGACGCACTGCTTAGCTCAAACTGCGTAGCGAATCAGCTTTTGTAAGTATGCGCTTAAGCATAGTCTTTTTACTACGCGCGTATACATATTTGCAAACAGTTAGAAGCTAACTGCTATGCGCTTAACGTCTGTTACAGTTCAAAAGATTTAAATTTTTTTTTGCAATTTAAGTATTTTGTATTTTTATTTCACATAAATTGTGACGCACCAATTGTGCGATTACGCGTATTTTATTTCAGCAGCAGCTGCGAAATTTGCTAAAACTCGTGTTTTTGTTGAGGGTTATCATGTGGACCGCTATCAGGTCACGCATTGGCGCCAAGTTGCGGGGGGGCCACAGATGCCACTGACACACATACGTATGTATGATTTATGTGGTCACACACATACACACACACACACACACACACACACACACAGATGTATATGCATGTGTGTGAGTACAGCAGTTTCGGCGCGTGTCTCACATCTAGCTTCTACACCTGGGCACTTTATTTTTCAGCACTCTATAGAGAGATAGCGAGAGAGAGAGAGAGAGAGAGGGAGAAAAAGAGAGAAAGAGAGAGAGAGAGAGAGAGGCCTTGACATTGCGCGTGTATAAGTGCCTTGCAGTGCCAAACAAATTAACAAAAAATAACATCTAATAAAAATAAGCCAAAAAAGAGAAACGAACAAAAATTTAACTCCGGCACATGCAGGAAAAACCGGTACCCAAGTACAAGTCGAGTTATTTTTGCGATTATGATTATTGATATTGTTATTGTTACATGCGCGAGACGCTGACACGTCTAAAAATATCCGCCGGACATCTATTGATAACCGTACAGCGCGCTGCCCGTCATGCCGCATAGCTGACACTATTTTGGCAAGCGACGACATAGAAGCGACACACACACACACACACACATACATACACACTCATTTGACTGTGCTTATGTGTGTGTGTCGTAGTGTTGGACGCGTGTCGGGGCTTTTATTTTGTTAAATAAAGTATAATTTGTTGACAGTGTCAAAAGAAATGTTGGCCAAATGCTTAATATACAAATATTTATTTCATTAAAAATTTCTTCTCAGTTTATATAAATAATTCCCTTTCTTAATTTTAGACTGACCAAACAAGAGTGTTACTATTTCCAATAATGATATTCCATCAGCAGCCTAAGTTATATATAAAATTTAGATATTATATTATTCAATAAGATTTGCCATTTTACTATAAATATTGTTGAACATGGCTGAATGAATCATTTAATATTAGGTAATAAAGTTGTAAAATCGTGCGTGTGTTTGGTATCTATCAAGACAACACGACACGTGATGGGCCCTCTTAAATAATCATATACACTACACTACTCAATGTGAGCATATTCGAATTGCTGCACATTATGTAACATTATTGAGGATTATAAAACAGAGCTTATGCTAAATAAGTCTATTAATTCATATTATTTTAATTGATGTTTATTCGGACAAGTTCAGCAGCAAATTAATAATTTGAATTAGTTTAATTTAATTTATACACAAAAATGAAAAAATATTTAACTTTTCTCATAATAAATCAATTTTATTACAAATATATTTAATATTTATTTATTATATATAATAATGATTATTTTAATTTTTTTTACATTTGCTTTTAGAGCATTCAGAATTCGTCGTCTTTCGCATTTGAGTAAATTCCTGTTTCCGTCTGTTTCAGTCCAAACATGTGTTAGGGGAGTGGGGATTCGGGTCTTGGGGGTGCGTTGTGGCTGTTATTGCGGCTGGCGCGTGTTTAATTCGTCTTGCAAAAAAAAAAAAAAAAAAAAAAATAAATAAATAAATTTACCACCTCTTGATTACGCACTTTATGTGGTCAATGCCGTTGTTATGCTTATAACGCGTTTTCTTTTGACGCAAGTGGGCGACGACAAAATGGCCACGCCCTTGTTTCCGTTCTGTGCCGTTCCTCCAGCCCCTTTGGCGTTTATGTCAACGACTGCAAGTTAATTTTCCATTTCGCTAGCGCACAAAACTTTTTACAGCTGCTCTGACGCCATTTTCAGGGAGTGAAATGGGCCAGACAGCCCTCCCCCGGTCCCGCCACCGCCACCGCCACCGCCCCTTACTCCTCCTCCTTCCCACTCCTCATTCGCCCCCATCTCTACTACCCACTTTCCAGCTACTGCTGTTGCTCCACTTGCTCATTCTTCCTTAGCTTCGGACGCCTCGCGCTCGCACGTGTTGGCAATTGAAACTGAAAAATGTCTGCCGCCAAGCACGAAAAAAAAAAACACCCACGAACCCATTAAAATCATACATAGCCATTGCCAGTAGGCGGGAAAGAGAGAGAGAGGAAGAGAGGGAGAGAGTGAGAGAGAGTGAGAGAGAGCGTGCTCGGGGCAGAGAGGTGACAGCTGACGGCTGTCGAGAGGCAACTCATGTGTTATGCTAATTTCTTCTTTATTGTTTTTGCTACGCTTCTTGCGCTAAGTGTGTCTGTATATGTGTGTGTATGTGTGTCAGTATGTATGAACGTATTGGTTTATGAATCGGTGTTTGCTTTTGTTATAGATTTGCATCGTTCCGTTTAGACAAAGAGTCGCAAAACCGGAAATCAAACGCGCTGTCTGCGTCTACCGTTAGTTGGGCAAGCGTCACCTGCCCGTGGCATAGGGCATTGAATTACCTTTTCATTAGCACGCGCAGCGCACATCAAGCGAGAGAATCTAACAAAATATTCACACCCACAAACACAACCAGCCGCACACACAGGCTTACAAGCAACGCACACACACACACATACACACACACACAAGGCATAGAGAAAAGCAATCGGCCGTAACAAAATTTCCGACACGTGCGACAAAATTGACTAAAAGGGCGGCTGTGTGCAAGAGTGAGGTAGAGAGCACGAATAAAAGTGTGAGAGAGAACGAAAAGGAAATGAGAGTTGGACCAGACACAAAACGCTTACACACTGTGTTGCTGCAGCATCTGTTGCGTCAACATTTGTTGCTGGCAACATTTGTTGGTTCTGTCAGGCAGCAAAAACTAAATGCGTGGGCATTTGTAGCTGAAATGTGTGTCAACACTTTGACTAGAATAGATTAGATGTTTTAAAAATAATACATCCACGATTGATTGCTTGATTTATTTTCATGATGCTGACTTGCACACGCTGTTCATTTGTTGCTATCAGACAATTTTGATAAGGCGTACGCTTCAAATAGTATTGGTAAGGTACTTAAAAATGGAACATGCTAGTCTCGGCTCTCCAGACGAGATGCCTGACTATGATATACACTGGACCTGTGTTTCAAAATAAACTCAAATATAGATAATTGATATCGATTTAGGTTAGTGTATGAGTTCTGAGCATGAGAAATATTGAGTTATTCTCATAAGATTATTGAAGTCTTTCAATTTGATTGTTTTCTAGCTAAGTTAGTCTTCTGTCAGTTTCATTTAGAGAATTTGTTCACGAAAACACTATCGACGCGTGTGTCGGGTGGTCGGCGACGCCGCTGTGGGCACATAAGTATTTAAACGACGCGCAGCTGACAACGCGGCTTCATTCCGCTTTGCGCTGTTGTTCCATGCGCCTCGCTAGAGAAAAGAGCTTTAGAGTCTAACTGAATAGTTAAAAAGCACTCAGCATTTACGTACTTCGTGTATGTGTTTGAGCTGTTCAGACTGTATGTGTGTTTGTGTGTGTATGTGCATGTGCTAATGTATTGGTGTGCTTTGGTGCTCGTGTCTAACGCGTAACGAAAGCGAAAGTTTTGTTTGCGCGCGTGTTGCCAACAGCCGCGTCGTTGGCGTCGTCTGTCCCCAATAATTGCACACACGTCGCAGCCGCAGTCGCAGTCGCAGTCGCAGCCGCAGTGAGCGTCGCAGCCTGCGTCGCATTTGTCATTGTTGTTGGCGGTGAGACTACCTAGAAAGGAATAGATTAAAAGCGTGTGAAAACAACAAGAATGCTCATTAGTTTCAATGAGCGTGCAATAAATTAAATAAAACGTGTTTATGCTGTGCGTGTGCATGTCCGTGTGCTAGTGCGTGCGTCTGTCTGTGTGTGTATTAGTGTGCGGTCGCTGCTACTCAGCCGCCAACAGCTGTTAAGCGAGAACAACGGTAAACACATACATTCCTGCATCACTTACTGCTAAACGCTTTCAAACAAGCCAACGGGTGAGTAATGCATACAAATAGATTGGCTCATAAATCTACAAGTCTTAGTCGCAGGCTATCCCCTCATCATTGCTATCCGTCTACCAAAAAGAGAAGAGGGAAAGAAAGAAAGAAAGAAAGAAAGAAAGAATATATAGATAAATAAATGTCCAAGTGCTACACGTGTCGCCTGTACAAATTGCATGTCGCCATCAACGCTCAATATTGCAGAGAGCTTTTGGCTCGCGCTCGTTGCCTCTCACTCTGGCGTGCTCTCTTTTAATTTGCCTATCTCGCTTGTGTGTGTTTGTGAGTGTGTGTGTGCGTGTGTGTGTTTGTGAGTGTGTGTGTGCGTGTGTGTGTGTGTGTGTGTGTGTGTGTGGGCATGCATTAAAGAACTTTGCGCCTTTGACGCGCATTCTGCGCCTACATACGCGTCTCTGGCTGCCTGTCGCCTTGCAGCAGCATCGCTTAAAGTCAACATTTTTGCTTCACCTTCTCAAGGACGAACACACTATGTGTAGGCTTGTCTCTTTGTGTCTGTGTGTGTGTGTTCGCTTCGCTGTGTTTGTTCCTCGACTGCTGTCGAATTGTCGCTGCCCTTTGGCCTTTGCTCGCACTGCACGCAGCGAATGCAGTTGGCCAACTGGCAACTGGCACACATGGCGTATGCGCGCTATTGATTTCTCAAAACTTCACTGCCCAAAAATACATTTTGCATAAAATTATCAAATTAAAAACAAATACACGCACATAAAAAGAAAATGTAAAAAGGCAAATTGAATCAATAGTAATAAATATATTTTTATATACATTGCTTGATTATATGTGTTTTCATGTTTTCATTTGTTATTTGAGCGTTTTTTTTTAATTAAATTCTCGTGTTTCTCGTTATTTTGTTATCGGCTTACAACTGAACATAGCGTCTTTAGAGCCAATTTGTGCCTGAGTATATCAAAACAACACTCTTTATTCGTATTTATTTGTACGATTCTTGGAACTTAGAGTGTGTCAATGGCCCGTTGATGGCTTCTGCTCCGTTTTCCTCATTGCCCAGATCCCAACTCTTCGTGTTCTCAATGGAAATTGCCGCTGGTAAAGCGGAGCGTGTGAAGCGCTTCTCATATTGAAACCTTCAGATTGCCTTCAAAATTGTAAACAAAATAAGAAACACAAAAGCAAAAAAAAAATTAGTGAAGAAAACAACAACAAATACATACATTTGGATGTCGAATGGCGAAGTTTTGTATTCAATTTTTGCTTTTGCTTTGTTTTTTCAAGTGCTCAGCAGAAAAGTGAATCAAGCTGTGACTTTGACAACATATTCAATCTGCTGCTGAGTGACAGCTGTTTGTTTACTTACGCGAATTACTGCCTTCGCTTGGCTTTCAGCTGAGACCGTTAAGCGCTGCAGTTGGGGCCACCTAAAGACTGTTCAGGCCACCTAGCTAATAGAAGCAATTAAATTAGTCGAACAGAGTGTCAATAAAGTGATTTTCTTAATACATTGAAATATGTAAATTTGATTTATATTTATTCTATCAGATTTGATACGTTGAAGCTCAAACAATTTGTATAAATAAAACCGGTTTAAGCTAACCTAATGCCCAATAGACAGATTTTCAGTTGAAATAGGTAAAGATATCTCAATATCCTCTTCTTGCATCCTTGAGTGATTTGACCTGATCGTAAGCGTCAGCTACGAGCCAGTTCAATGACTCAACCCCTAAAAGCTTGTGCCAAGCTATTTTAATCATGAAGCTGCCGGATATTAATTAATTGTGCACCCAATCCTTTAAAGTGTGTAAGCCCAACGCGTTTTCCCAATAAATTTGAACAGCTATTGGCGCACCGCCCCAAACATGACACCCCACGATGACCATAATAATAGATTTCTACTTGAGGCTCGAACGCGTTGCGCATTAAAACTTCAAGATTATCCAATGAGCAACATATGCTCAAGTATACACAATAAAACAGCCTTTGAAAATATAAACAAACAGTTGTCGAAAATAGTAACAACAAATGCTGCTCCACATTGTGTGGTCAAACGCGGGGAGCGGAGGGAGGGTTGAGCAACGTTGCCCCGTTCGACTACCTCAGCCGCAACACGTGCGCCGTTAAATCAATAAAAAAAAAAAAACAAGCGAAAATCACACACAAATCACAAACGCACACGCACACACATACATGCAAACGCACACGAGCACGAGCATCAGAGACAGCAGCATAAAAATTCATTAACACCATGTGAAAGCATTTTCGTGAACCCAGCGGAACTCTATCAAATAAATCTACATAAACGTACATGCCCAGCGCGAGTGGCTTTCTCAGCAAAAAGAGCATGCGTTGCTGGCTGAATTTGGCATGTCCAAGTCATGTCTTTGGATTCGTTTGCCAAAAAGTTTCAGCTGGGCTAATTTATTTTTTATTTTGACTCGCTCGTTGGCTTGTGTTCCGCAGCCGATCTCCTCGTTTCCCTCCAACACTCTATCTCTCTCTCTCTCTGTCTCTCTCTCTCACACATAGTCACACACACAGAGTCACAGGTCTGGCTGTCTGTGAGCAGCTCGTGGCAACGAAATTATCGCCATTTCGCCGTCGCTGCCAGCGTCACAGTCGGCGTCGCCATCGCTGACGCGTCCGCTTCTCTAACTGCGATTGAATGACAAAGTCTTTTTAATTTATGCAGGCAACTACGAATAAATTCGCTTTTTCGCTTTAGCTTTTGGTTTTATTATTTACCGGCTTTGGCGCCCACACGTGTGTGCAATCTCTGACTGTGTGTGTGTGTGTGTGTGTAACGAATTGAGTCAGATTTTAAATGTAACAAATGATGGCTGGAAATTCGCATTCAAGTTAAATACGATACACGCGCTTTTGGTCTGCCAAACGGTAGCAATAACAATAAAATTTTGCCTAATTTGCAATGACACATTGATTTTGTTTACATATATTATTTTTGGGTTTCCTATTTTTGCCAATGGCATTTTAGCCAGCTTAGTTGGCTGCCCCTTAAATCCAATTAATGTGCTTGGGATATTACGAAATTAAGTGCGGCATATTAATTGCTTCGCGAACCAAATAAATGCGACTGGGCTTAAAAGATTATTTATCACTGCATAAGAATATAAATAGCATTGCACTTATCGTAATATAAATGCATTTATTTTATGCACGTTATAATGTTATTAAATATTAGCTTATTTAATATCAATAATCAATGAACAATAAATGGTATGCAGAATATTTTTAAACTCTGTTTTAGTTCTCGGAGCTCTCAACAAAATAAACGTAATTAACTTTTATTTTAGCGAATTAAATAATTATATTTGAATAAAATATCTATATTAGTTAGTTCGGGCTACATATAAAAATATAAAAATTAATTATATAAATCTTATATATAATAAAGCTTTCATTGCTCTATTATTTTGATTGGTATTATTATTGCTGTTTATAAAAAAACTATGAGTACAATTGAACAAGGCATTGAATAAATGAATAGCACTGAATGCTGTTTTCACAAAACTCGCACGAAAAATGACTCATTCGTACGGGTTGAAGCGTGACTTTCAGGTAAAACCTACTTAGTACCACATGACGTATGCGTAATTATTTGCCGGGCCTCATCATTTATACAATGTGTTTACATTAAACACAATATAATTTACGCATTTGCTTTTATCAGACTATCAAATATTCAGAGATGATGACTACAGATGACGCCCATTAGCACTGTGGCACATCATAGTCACATATGCACATATACCCATATGGGGCATTTATATTAGCAGCAGTAGTGGCAGCAACAACAGCAACCACAACAGTAATAGCAGCTGCGATAACCAGTATAGCTAATTGCTGACCCAATAATGCGAGTCACACGCCATCGTATGTAACTGTAAATTGCCACACGCGCGTGCTGTTTGCCAATGTGTGTGTGTGTGTGTGTTTGTGTATGTGTATGTGTGTGTGTGTGATTGTTTGTTTGTTTGTTTGTTTGTTTCTGTGTGGGAGCATGTTCGATGCGTTCCGTTTCTCACTCACAATGCATTGCGAACATAGTCCATTGCCTTGCGATGACCGGCAGTCGTTAGATGTCACACGTGCGGCATTCTTGACGTGACGACAAACGACAAAGTAAACAGACGAGGCCAGACACTGATCACAGTCTATACCCTTCAATTCTAACAAATGGCTATTTCCGCCTAGCCGTGCGAAAAATCAACAGAAATTACTTGATAAATCTCATTAAATATATTTCTTATACACAAATATTCTATAATTTTAAAAATAAATATACTTTCTCATATAAATATATGTAATTATTTACTTTTTTTTATAGACAAGACTATTTATTTTTTTAAAAGATAAATTATAAACTGAATTTTTTTCCAAGCCTTGCCTAGATTTTCATACTTTACTTACTTCATTTACTATTCACTGTTTGTCTCTTAATTAATTTCAAAATCGCGGCTCCATAAAATCATTTTTATACTAATGTTAAACCAAGTTAGATTTGTATTTCATTGTATTTAGTAATACAAATCAAGATTTATTCTTAAATTATTTTCTTCTTCTTTTTGGACTTATTGAGAGCACTTTGGTAGTCATTCTGCCTTCTGTCTGCTCAAGCTCGTGCTTTTGTTATTTTAGTTAATTTTATGGTTACATTAGCGAATTATTTTTGCTGTTATTCGCCGCAGAGTTAAGGCAAATATAAATAAAGCAGACGAGGTCGCAGGCCTTAGACACAGCCCCACTCCCTCCCCATCATGATAATAATGATGATGATGATGATGATGATGATGATGATGTTAAGCAAACAATAATAAAAACAAACACACGCGCCGCTCGTGGTTGGCTTTTGTTTAAAGCGATGGTCTGCGGCAAGGTCTGTGGCTCTGTTTCTCATTCACTGGGGCCGCCACAGCTGCAACAGTTTCTGTGCCACAAGCATTTAACATGGTCTTCAAGTATTTAAATATATGTATATATATATATATATGTATATATTTGTATATAAACATATACATATAAGTGTGGTTGAATGTGTCAAGTCAGTGACTTATCAAGCCACGCGTTAGTGGCAGCCCGTTGTGACTTTGCTGCTTTAAATAATACTAATATTGATGTGAGTATTGTATATGATGTTTAAAAATAGTGTTTTCCTGTCAGATAAGTCATAAATAAAGTATTTTGGGCGCATGTCAATAAGCAATATATACATCTTGTTGCTTAGTACTTTGACGGCTGGCATGTGTCGCATTTTCAATGAGTTTTTGTTTGCAAAGTTTTACACCCCTTTGGCAAGGCAATAATAATATTCGATAATTTATATTGAAAATTCCAGGAATTGTCGTGATTCAAAGTAAATATTTCTGTTTCTTTTGATATTTATCTACCTATCACTATTTCTATTGAACTTTGTCTCTGCTAATGAGACTTTTGCCAATGCGACTTATCAACTGAAATTTCATCAGCTTTCGGCGGTCTAAGTCTAATTTATATAATTAAATACGGCTTTGTTTGTACTTTAAGCTGATTGTTTGAGTAGCGAAGTGTGTTTAAAAATATAGAACACAAATATTTATTTTTATATATATTATCAATACTGTTAAATGTTGGAATGATGAAACATTTAGGCAGGACTGGGTTTTAGCTCATATCTTTTTAATATGTGCAGCAAGTTAATTATATATATATATACATATATTTTTTTTATATATTTTTTTAAAGGCAAGTTTAAATTTACATTTTTAAATTCCTTTCGTTAGCATAGAAAAATGCCTCTGCTGAAATGGTTCAAGTAGATCTGGAATTAGTTTCGTTGTTTGTATTTCGAATAGTTTCAGTCGACGGTTAGCTTTGAAGAATTCTTGTTGCTGTGTGTCATTATTTGTTATTTCCAACTGTTGTCAGACAACAAAACACGATTTTTTCATAAAAAGAAAAAAAAAAACAAAGAGCTTATGGGTGTGCCGCGAACGGAAGTAATGCGCCATCAAGTATACGCCCCAGTGCACAGCAGGCGCTACACGTGCCAGTCAAGTATGTGTTTGTATGTTTAACATATGCGAAACTAATTAATTACGTTAAATGTTTCGCATTTTATGATGTGCCAATTAAACGAGCGAAATAAACTGCTCGTGTCAACAGAAAAACGCGAACAGCGTTCACACTGAAATTCTTTTTCAATTCAAATTCAAATTCCGATTCCAATTCAAATTCATATTAGCGTAATACATGGGCCGTTAAATGCGTTCATTCATCATGCCGAAAAATGAATGCTGACTCTAAGTAGCTATCAAACAAGCAAACAAAGCTATGCTGAATAGAATCTGAAAGTGAATGCTCAACTTCGGACACTAGCATATCCATTGAAAAAGCCCCGATGTGCAGAATATCAGCAAAATATTCATCATTAGGCAACGCATTTTGTGTCAAATTTCAGATTTGTGTATGCTTTTATAGACTTCGAGAACTCGTTTAGCCCGGCTCGAAAACAATGCCATTTTTATTGCACTTTAACGGACAGATATGTTCAGCTAATTGGATTGTTTATTGCTAGCCATGTGCCTGCCACATAAGGCGCCATATAATTGATCCATTGTATTGCAAATAGTTCGCGATCTAACAAATAGTTTCTTTGTTTAGATATGTTCTTTTGTTTTGATTTATTTTTTTTTTGTAATTTGCAATTGTTGTCATGGGGGGTTTTTTTTTAAGCATATTTCATAATACTGTCATGAGCTTCGACATTTGTGAATAGGTTTCAATTAATATAACTAAATGCTGATTGGAATACATTTGTCTTAGCTGAAAAATGGGTAAATTTGAAGTTTATCAAAAACTAACAAAGTAATCGTCGAGTCGAGTTAAGCACGGAATAAAATATCATTAACAAAGAATAAGAAATTCGCTGAGGAAACCCGTTTAAAGTGACCATGGAGAACACACAAAAGTATTTATTATACGTGAAAACATTGCACGTAATACTAACTTAATATATAAACAACATTTGAGCAGCTAATGCAATGAAATTTACTTAAATAATTATGTGAATATAGGCAGCGCTATGAATTTAATTCACTTCACCTTATTAATAGAGATGGTGGACAGACATTGTTTATTAGTGATTTTGTGACTCCAGTTAATTAATTGTAGCAATCGTAGAGCCGATAACTGCGTGATAAACCCTTTGTACGTGGCATAATCAAATAGTATGCATGGAAAAATTTGCTGTGCTTTGTATTTTATTTGATGCCTGAACCAACTTTTGACGTACTCGTCTGGGCAAGTAAGTCTCGAGCCTAATTAATAGTACTGTGGCTGTACGTTTTGTTTTTGTTTTTGTTTTTTTTTTTTTCGGGGGGACTGACTTCTTTGGGTCTTTAACGAGCTGCTGTTTGTGAAGCCTTATGTATTAGTGTATTATATTCGTTTTTGTGTTTGCTTTTGTTTTTGTGTGTTGTGTTGTGTTGTGTTGTGTTGTGCACGGTTTGCGCGTGGCTGGTTTTTGTTTGCCATTGGCAAAGCAATTGGGTCATCGTTAGGCACACGTGTGGCTCGTTCAATGTTTCGCTTTTTATTTGCTTTGCTTGTCGCCATCATAAATTTTTATCGCCTAGCTGGCAATTCAATTGGCAATACTGCACACTTACCAAAGCCCATAACGTCTATCGTCTCTCCCATCTTTTTTTTTATTGATAAGTCCTATTTGTATGTATAGACGTCTCGTTGTTCGCGACATGGCTCTGTTTATCTATTGATTTCGATATGACGCTTAGGTCACTTTTCGGTAAGCTTTTTACCCAAAAATATGACACGTTTCTCAGCTGCAGACGTTTATAAATACAATTACAAAACATTTTTATTGTCTCAGCTACAGTGTAAACATAATATTTTTATTAAATTGTTCCGGTGGCCCGACCGTTGCCGTGCTAAGACGCTTTTTTTTTTTATTTCCTTGTCTCTCACGTAAAAGAGATAACAAGAAAATTACCACTCTATTTCTGTTGTTGTTCCATTTTTTAATTGCAGACGTTGAAAATTTTAGTAAGCAACAAACAGTACGCGCTGACGTCAAAGAAGAAGCAGTTAATACTGCGGAAAATGTCCAAATAAGTACGCATAGATTAGAGCCTAATGAAAATTAACCGAAATGGAATTTCATTATGAATTATAAAAAGAAATTTGTATCAACATTTTCTTTATTTACCTCAATACAGCCACTAAATTTATTTTTCGGTCAAAAATGAAAAACCTCTAATCTCTACATAAACTAGAAATAGTTTCAAAGAGATTATAGAAAAATTATATGAAAAGTTTTCTGAATAGTTTGCCGACTATATTGTACATTGATGTTTTATATTGTCTTTGTTTGGCCATTTGTACATCCAGTCAAATCGGAATGATAAACATCAAACATAAACTTTTAATGCCCACAGTCCGGCCATAAAATGAGCACCATTCATGTCTGTCTGGATATAGAACTCAGACAAACGGAATCAACGTAAGCAAACTTTTGTGGGTAAATATGGCATGGAAAGTTTTTTTTCTTCTGCTTTGCTTGTTTTCTTTTGAAATTCTATGGGTGGAATTATTCAAGATTTTTGTTAGCGGCGGCGCTTGCAAATAAAGATTTGTTTGTTATCTCTGGGACGAACGGCACGTGTAAAGGTGTTAGATTGAACCGAGAAGGCAGCTTGAACGAATGACGTATACGCAGTGTATGGCGAGACGCTAACGAAGCAAGGACCGTGAAAGAGTTGGCATCGTTAAATATTGTTAAAAACTTTACCTAATCATTCAACATGTGGCACAAAGTGCTGGTAGCAACGTGCTTTCCTTAAGGGACAGCTTACGTGACGTATGCGTAATGCACATGAAGAAGTTTGTATTCAAGAGCAGTCGAAGCTTCGCCAGCGTGGTGTACCACAAAAAAGAGTCGCTTAAGCTAATGAATGTCGAGTTATCACATGCTTAAATATTTAAAAGCTAAGTTATTGCGGGAATTGTCGGCGACATTTAAACAAATGAAGCCCATGTGCAATATAAAACGCTTTTCACGGCCTGCGTGCGCACTGAAATGAACAGAAAGGCAGACGACCCGGCTGCACGTACATACGTATGTCTGTATAGCTGTGTGTGAGTGTGTGTGCGACATGTCATAAGCAACGCAAAGCAATGAGCTCTGGCCTCTCTGCATTGTGTATTGCAGCCCCTGCCCACCCTGGAGCGAATCAGCGTGATATGTGCGCCAAATAAACTTCAAAATGACAACGCCTTCAAAGCAACTTCAGCTGCGAGAGTTTCTTGAACTTCTTTTTGTTTGTTATTTTCTTTCTTTTCTTTTTTTTTTCTTTTTTTTACATCGTTGACAATAACAATTTAATATGGATTCGGGGCGAGGCAGGCCTTTGTTTGTGTCAGCGTTTGGTGCCTCACAAAAGTAATTGGCCAGAAACGCCCCAACAATTTGTGCGGCCAATTTCCCGTTTTGTCTCAAAAGTCAATGAGCTGTAGGTCTTTGTTTTTTTTTTCGCTTAGCGTGAGGGGTAGGTGATCCGCGATAGCCGGCGTGTCGTGTCTAACAATTATTTGGCTAATTTATGCACACGCAGTGGCAGTTCTCATTATGGCCATTGATTGACATGACCTCCGGCCCTGGCGGCTGTTAATGCTACATCTACAGCTACAGCTACAGGTGACGGTCTACGCGTGTTTCAAATTGTTTTCAAAACGCCTGACTCATGTACACGTAAGACACACACACACACACACACACAGCACTTACGTATCTAGCTACCAACATATGTATATCTAATGAAGATAGCGCATGAGTCAAAGTTTTATTTCATTTTGTTTTTCTTTATATTTTTTCATTTATATATATTTTTTTGCTTTGTTGCTGGCAGCGGCACGTGTTGCTCGTTTTGTGTCCAGTTCGAGGCAGAAGCAGGCTAGAATCATGAGGCCACTTTGTGAGTGGAATACGCAAGGGGGTTTTATATCATGCGAACCTTTTTTTATTGCTTTTTTTTATGTAAAAGATAGATACATATATCGTGGAGACAGTTGACTATGGCATGAATTACAAGTGGAAGCGTTTTAAAATAAAACAATAAATAATATATATATATATATATATATATATATACTATAATGCTTTAGCAACTCTCGTCAAAAATTAGTTTTGCTAAATACAGTTGAATATTTATTGCTTTTATTTTAGCACGAATGCGTCTATGAATTTCCGTTTAATTTGACTAATAACTTTTATAATATTTTGTAAGTGTATTTAATCATCGACTGCTGCTTCTGAATAGTCTACCCTCTCGTTCTCTCTATTTAACATGTCCGATTCATTTGCTTATGGCTTGCGAAAATATGACTCAGTTTTGGGCAAAAATTTCTTTCAGCCTGCCTGCCAGACTGGCTTGCTGGCTGGCTTGCTGGCTGTCTGGACCACCCGTCCAACCCCTTGTAAATGTCGGCGCGTGCACGTCAAATATGCCATTGGGGCTATTCGTTGAGCTTGGTATACGTTACGCTTCACGGTCTTTGTTACATTTAATGCGGGACTGTGGTTAAGATGCTGGCTCAGCCGACAGCTCGATGGCTTCCAAAAATTTCGCATTTCACCGGATGTTTGAAGGGCCAAGAGACATAAATACTAAATTTGTGTTTTGAGCTATGCAGATTGGCACATCGACAAGAATTCTGTTGGCTTTGTGAAATCCGCTTAGTCGATGCCGTGCCACGGCTTCGCATAAGTATTTGAAATGAAAATGGCTCTTGATGGTCGCGTTGCCGCACACTTTCCAAATGTAATTACACTCAAGAGATACACGTGCCGGCAATAAGATCTTTGTTGCTGTTGTTCTTACTCTTCCTCTTGTTGTTGTTTGTTGTAGGCTTTTCAATTTGAATTGGGCTGCCTGGGGCCCGTCGGGCTGACAGCACGACAATCCCACAGCCACAACAACAACAACAAGAACAACAACAACAACAACAACAACAACACAACACTTGCATGCGCGCCAAAATGTTGCCTATCAGCATAGTATAGGGTTTATTTTATAAGGTCTATTTTCGCATTTTTGTTCCACGTAATAGCGGCTGAGACGACGGCTAAAACGATTTCTTGCCCAAGTTTGTTTACCTATTGTGAAATTGGATCGCGAATACTGTCTTGGCCATGGCCAGTGCACGGATTTTTTGGGGCATGGCTAATGAGTTTTAGCCAGCAGATACTTTAGTGTAATCGTTGTTGCTGCTGCTGTTGCCAGGGCTTCAAGTGACATCTTCTGCTGATTCCGGTTTCAGTTTTCGGAATTCTGGACACAGCTTGTTTATCTAGCAGAATGACAAATGTAGTCCAAATTTCTAGAGATTAAAGGCCGAGTAGCATGGTAATAATATTTAAGATGCTTAACAGACCTTCGCAGAGAATGTCACAGAGAATAATTTAGGTATTAATGAAAGCAAAACGAGCCTGCGGTTAATAACCCAACCGAGCTGTTTAGCTATCAGAGCTTTGATTGAATTAAATATAATATATCTCATCAGCTAATTAATTTTTGGCAGATGTCAAATCCAATTAAATTTCTGTCCCGTTCCTCAACGAAAAACGTAAAATGTTTAAAAATAAACAAAGTTGATTGAACTCGTGTCTATATAATTGTATTTTTTGTTGTTCCACGTTACGTGGGCATGACACTTGGGCTACAAGTCAATCAATCAATTATTCAATTTGATGGCCAATTAATTTTGCATTATTTGTTTTTTTTTTTTTTCGCTTGCAGCTCGAATGGCGCCCACCGTCTGCTCGGAGAAGAAAGTGCGCTTGGCGGCCATCAAGGAGGGGCGACGGCGTAACAATATGGGCGTGGCACAGGCAAATAGTGTCACGTCGGCAGCTGGTGCTGGATCTGGAATGGCACAGAGTAGAGCTGTGCCGAGCTACGGTGGGTAAAACTCTTGAGAGTCGCTTATGGCGTATATATAACATGAACCGAACTCTGTTTCTCGTTTTACACTTTACACTTTACGCTGTCATTGTTATTGTTTTCTTTTAAATCATAATCAGCCTTTGTTGTTGCTGTTGCTTGAGTTACGCGGACGCGTTTAATTAATTTATGTAAACTCGGTGGAGCAGCGCAGGTGTCCATCTTCGCTTGCAGTTCATCGTAATAGCAAACACCATGCAGAGCACGTGTGTCGATGTTGTGTACGCTTCACGTGTTTCCAGTTTCATGTTGCCGTTGCTGCTGGTGTTTGGTTTGCCTTGGCTCACGCCTTAGTTATGGCAACAATTTGCGTCAGCAATGCAGCATTCAGTTTCCTGTTCGGCTCACTCAAGCACTCAAGTCCTTCTGCATGCCACATTTATATAAGTGTTCCTTGGTCACATGACTAGATAGCGAATAAAAGGCGATTGTCGTTGACTGCAACAAATGCAGGAAAATTCCTTGAAATTTACGAGGCTAAGACGTAAGTCGGCTGCGTTACGATGATGCTAAAAATATAGCTATAAGCAATAGAAGCCTCGATGCGCATTAACTAAACTGGGTTAAATGCCACAATGGAAATCCTTTTAATATACCGGAAACTTTATGTTCGAGAAATAACAGAAGGTGGAAGGCAGAAGAGCGAGATAGAGGCGGAAAGCAAGAGAGAGGGAGAAGGATGGAGAGAGGAAGAAGGAGGGAAAGAGAGAGATAGAGAGAGAGAGAGAGAGAGAGAGAGAGACAGAAAAAGAGAAAGAGCGAGGGAGACAGAGAGAGGGAGATTGAAAATCAGTGACAGAGAGAAAGAAAGAGACAGAAAGAAATATTGAGAAATTCTAAGAAAGAAAATGAAAGAAAAGAGAGAGAGAGAGAGAGAGAGATACAGAGAGATAGAGAGGGATAGAGGAAAAACAAATTCATATCTCGAAGTCATGAAATTAGCATAAAAAGGCAAAACGTGTGGATGATTGAAATATGATGATGAGAATTGAAAAACGGCCATTAGTTCTTCGAAGTGTCACTATAGACCTACATGAAAACCAGAAAACTAAAATAAAAGCGTTATAGAATTATGAATTGATGAAAAAAAGTAAATAGATATACGCAATATATGTACAAATATGCCAAGGTAACTATATTCGAATTAAAACACATCGATCAACGCATCGTTTTTATATTTGAGCTTTGTCATATTGTAATGTCAGCAGCTCTCAATCATTCATCACAATATGACACTAATTGACCAAAAGCTCTTGCATTGCTCGTAGAAACAAAAAAAAAAAGAAGCAACACAAACATTTTCAATAGCTGCACAGACAACGTCTTGAATGAGCCCAATAACAGATTCTCGCATAAATATTGTATAAACATTTTATTTTCACAAGAAATATTTCGTCTTCTGTGTGCGTGTGTGCAAGTGTGTGAGTGAGTGTCGTAACCTTTATTTTGTTGCCATTTGGCGTGGCACGTTTTCTGTTGCCCTTTCATTTACTGCTATTGTTGTTGTTGTTGCTGTTGTTGCTGTTGTTGCTGTTGTTGCTGTTGCGACAACTGTGCTACTTTTGCTAGCTTATTTACAATTTTCCCACATTTGTTTGGTTGCTTTTAGCTTTTGCCGACTTGGCTTTTTATAGCCATGTTTGTTGTTGCAGCGTTTATTGGTGCCATATTCAGCGCAATTATTCCAAATGTTTTTTTTTTCGCATACCCTGTTATAGCAAAAATGAGAGAGGGGTATATACTCCATACAGCCCATATTCATATCCAAAAGCGTATCTCGAAGAAGCTTTGATTATATACAACTTGCTCTGAGTAGCTTGTTCTAAGTGGATTTAACTTAGTTATACTGTTGAGGCTTATTTCATGTCTTATATTAGTTATTAGGTTCGCATTTACTCTAATTATATGTCTAGCTTTTAATGAGCATCTCGTAGTCGCACTTGTCTAGAAGCTGTTTTGTTTGGTTTATTTGTTATTTTTTGTTTTGTGTTTCCTGCTAATTTCCAGCAACACGTTGAAATGTTGAATACTAAATGGGTGTGACGAAGCCACGTGCAGGCGTCTATGATTCTCTAGACCCCCGTTTGCCCCTACTCTGTGTCAACGTAACAGCTTGGCTAACAACAGTGGATCGCGTATGCATAATATTATTTGCAAATATCAAGATATTTTTTCTTATTTTGATTTTTAATTTAATTTACTTTTATTTAGTTGTAAATTTGTTCTTTTTTTATGAGTGCAGTTTGTTCTCTGATCAAACTTCTACCTCCGGAGTACTTTTAATGTCTCGAAAGACTTCAGAGGGGTAAACAGATTTGTCTGAGTACTTGATAAGGTATGTCGTAGCCTCGTTGTTTTGAAGTACATAGAGATAAATTACTTTGCAAGCTCCTTTGTGACACACTTTCATGCAGCAAAGAATAATTTTTAAATGGGAAAAAAAATAGATAAATAACTTTTTTATAAGGAATAAATAAAATTCTTCTAAAATCGGTTTATTTTCTACTATGAAGTTATCTTTCAATTATCTTGCGTCACTGTTCTTGGTTCAACTTTTGGGCTGTTAGCTTTTATATTTGTAGACATTTGTTGCGACAATAAATATCGTGCATTGGGAAAGCAATTGGAGCGGACTTTGCTGGCAGCGGCAAAAGCTGTGGCTTGAACATCGTTTGGTTTAATTAAGCATAAATGGTAACTAATTCGATGTGAGGGGTTGGCACGTGTGTGTGCGCCGTGTTGGCGTTTGGCGAGGCCAGCGCCGCCAACAAACCAACAAACCCACAGACCCCAATATCTCAGACCTCCAGACGTAAGCCCAGACCTGCTGCACGGCAAGGCAATGTGCGGAAAGTGACAACAACAATGGGTAGATAAATGTTCATTGGCATAGCGTTGTTGAGCGACTGCAGGCAAGTGCTCGTGGGGGCCTCGACTTTCCTCAGTTCACCTTGCGTCGCCTCGAGACTTGCATGTGACGATGACGAACACAAGCGGAATATGGCATTGCAGGAAATAAGCTAGGTGGCGTTGAGGCGAGACCAACGGCGGCAATGTGGAGGTGAATAGCAGCAACAACAATAACAACAATAGTATCAACAAGAACAACATTAGAAGTATCGACAACAATGCACAATAAATATTTCCGTATTAAATTGTAACTCTTACGTTGTCCGTGTCGCCTCGTATCGAATCGCATCGTAACGCTATGCACATGCTTCAAACACGCATTGAGTGTGGCTTATAGATGTATGTATGTGTGTGTGTGTGTGTGTGGAGGGCAAAGTTTGATGCAACAGAGTTGCGGTCACGGGGTGTCGAACAGAGGCTGGGTTAACCTAAATAGAATAGCAGCATTTCTGTCATAGGATTATGTAGCTGAAACATTCATTGTACTGTCAGTTGATATTTCCTCTTATATACATATAATATCAAGTGCATAACAATTGGATTGTGCAAGTAAAGAAAATGATAGATATATACATATATATATATATATATATATATATATATATCTGTAATGTATATAGTCAATTCTCGCTTGAATGAATAGTAATAGTTAATATCAATAATATCAAATTAATTACACCAATATTATTTTATGAAGCAGGCATTAGTATTACTATCAATACTCATTTTTTCACATTATTATTCATTGCTTAGTGGCTTTTGAGCTCACACTTCAGAATCGCAGCCTCAAAGTTAATTGTTGAGACTCTTCAACAACTAATTTCCTTATTTCACCTTAAAATGGTTTTTTAAAATATTTTACAAGCCAATTATGTGATTAAAGTATTTTTATAAAAATAGAGTTCATAATTAACTTAAACTTGACCTTCTGATTTGATGTATTTACTTATGAACTGATATTATTAATAATCAGAAGATTCAGATCCACAATAGATTACATCATATATGCACATATAATAATAGTCCTACATTCCTTTTACCTGTTAATCGCATCCTATTCGTTTTCGATTGTATTTTTAGCATTTGTATTTATAGCAATTGCAATGCGTCATCTGCAAATATATTCTTAGCCCCTATATTTGTTCCTTAGTAGAACGACACGCCCTTGCGGCAATGCTCGCTCTCACGTTTCAGAGCACTGGGGCAGCGTATCGAAAAATGCTTCATTTGCAAAAAGCAAACAAAACGCTGAATGCGGTCAGATAGACTCGATGCCAACACACTATCCACACTGGCACCACCAGCGACTCTGGTGCGGATACGAAATGTGCACTGCCATGTGCTTGAAGCAGTCGGCAATCGGCAGTCATCGCCTGACCCTGACCATAGACACAGTCGCGGAAACACAAATTGGAATATGATTTGTACTGGGCGGGGGTATACGCTGTCGCTGGCTCATGTATGTCTCACTGTTTGCTCGCAATTGCAGGCAGAGTCGAGTATATGTCGCCCATGATTTCAGCACTCGGCGACGAGCATGCCAGATTGATGTGAGTCGCGTCACTATCGCTGATGTCGTAGTTGATTGTTGGCCCCGGCTGTAGTCACGTTTGTTGACACACACAACGAACTCACTAATCGTAAACATACACTCACACACTTACACATGGTCATAGATAGTTGACAATGGGTGCATTAGCTGACTGGTGAATATAAAAAGATACTTAAAATAAAACTGTACACAGAAATTAAATTACACATTAAATATTTAACTATACACAATTATAATTAAAGAACCATAAAAATGTTTATTTCTTACAAAATATAACATTAACTTAAATTTAAAAAACAATTCAGATAATCATATTAGTCATTTTCTAGCTTAAAGCATTATTATGACGTTTTATGACTTTTGTGGTAAGGGAGCAAAATTAATAAATATATTTTTAGAATGGTATTCTTGAGTTGTGCAGGTTATTTTTTTTATTTCTCGCTGTTTTATGACGAAACAAACTACGGCTGGAGCCTATTTTGAATTTCTTTCATCCGCGAACTCATTAAGTCGATAAGAGTTATTTTGGGAATTGAATGGCATGGCGTGATTTTGTGTATGTTGAGTTTCAGGCATAAACTTGCTTCAGCGTAAACGTATCACGATAAAAATGTTTTTGTTATATATATATATATTTTTTATATAAATAAAGACTGGTGCGGCTCGATAAGTCATATAGAACCATAAATTAGTTATCATAATTTATATTTCAACTCAATTAAATATTTAACTCTTTATTGCACAGAGTTAAAGAATTTATAATTGCATACTTACTTGGTTTGCGGGTGTTTGTCTTGGGAAAAAGACTTTTTTCTATACTGTAGTTGTTGTAGCACGTTGCATGTGACACGTGATTTTCGCTTGTGTGCAGCCTGAGTTGCTTGAACTTTGACTTAACCTAAGTGTTTGCTTCTGTTTTCTTTTGCAGCTGTCAAAGGTTCGATGAACTCAGCAGGTCGTCTACAACGCCGGCGTGGAGTCGGATTGCCAACTAGCATTAAAGGCGTTGCATCGTCTTCGACTCCTGCTGGACTTGATCTGGAAAGTGAGACGAAACCTAAGCAGGTCGAACATGTGGAGCGCATGGAGGTCGACGGCATTTATAATAAGACGAGCACTCATTTAGCGCACATACATTCCAGCAGCACCTACAACAACAATATCAAAACAGTATTACAACCAACAATGGCCAACAGCATCAGTAATTGCAATGGAAATAGCAAGACAGCAACAGCCAAACTTTGTGATCATGCTTCAGGCATGGGTGAGGATAAGGAGGACGATGACGAAGACGACGATGATGAGGAGGAGGATCAGGGCGATGGTGACAGTGGCTATGAGTTTGCCCTAGACCCAATCAAGCCGCACCATCCACAGCAACAGTATCACACACACAACCAGGGCCTGCTGTCCATAGCCATTAAGACGATCAAGCTGGTGCAGCGCAACAAGTTGCTGCAGAAGCGTTTGGCTCAGCTGCAGCTGGAGACGTCCGAGTTCATTGCCTCTGTGCTGGCGAATCCCGAGAATCGGCATTTTCGTGAGAAAATCACGGCCAAAACAGACGCGGCCAACAAAGTGAGCAACGTTTTGTTGCGTCACTAAGCGACAAATAATACAAATGAAAAAATGCTGCATACTTTTAGGCGGCAGCTACAAAATAAAATGCCGCATTCCGACCTGTCACAGCAATCAAAACGAGATTCCAATATTTGTTGTTGGATCTGTTAGATGATTATGATAAAATTACATTGGATTGATAATTTCTAAAATATATAAATTGAGTTCCATTTTTTTGAATTTATTCTTTAATCAAATCGATATTGATTGCTGCGACACAAGGAACTGAGTTTCGAGCAATTCGTACTGATTACATTTATAAATTAACAAAATGTAAGTTAAATATTTGATTAAACACAAACAAATAACAAAAAAAAAAAAGAAGAAAACAATATATAAACATATACATGAGAAATATTTATGAAACAAATCAAAAGTCAAGAATGAAACTAATTTTATGTAGCCTTTAAGTAAGTTTATGTTCAACATTTTGTATATCCTAAAATTTATTTATAAAAAAAATCATATTTGAAGAAAATCTATTAGAAATATTTAGGTTTCTAAAGGAACACACACAACAGGCATAATCATTTTGAAGCTTGAGTGCTTTTGGCTTTATACAGCAAATACTTGCATCAACATATACAATTTCAATGCAAAGCAATTTGTTTATTAAACTTAGCCTAGCATACCACTATACGTAATGAAATGATCGTCAGAAACCTTAAACTACAACAAAACTATCTATGAATAAATATCATTGATTCAAATATAAACCAAAATAAAACTTGAGCGTAACTTATTCGAATCGTGAAAGCTACATTCATACGCATGTATTTTTAAAATTAAACATTTATCAGCTACATTTTCTACTTACCTAAATGTTATAATTATGATAGAATAGCAATTAGACTACAAACTTGAATCATGAAACCAATTTCTAATAAAATTCATTTCATTGAAATGCAAACATTGTATAAATACATTGACTTATTTATTGCTTGTTTCAATCCAACAACTTCAACTTCAACCATAAAAGCTTTCAATCATCGAGAGACCCACACTTGGCGGTCGTGTCAATAACACCAATCATCGCATTCAAAGACCGTCTCAACATTTTTGACGTTGCGGCTGTCAACTCAATCATGAAAATTATGATTATTGGGCTGTTCCCAGAAACGTTGGCCGCAGTTCATATTACAGCTTGTCAGATAAATCTGTATGCGAACACATCAAAAAAAGATGACTATAAGAAAAGTTAATTGTTAAAAGCTATGGTTAAAAACATAATTGGAGTTTGAGTATATTTACTTTTGTGACAGATTTATATACTCCATATATTTAGCTTGCCTTATAGTTGGAACAAGTGATATATAGACATCTAGCGTGTTTTTTCTCCTTTGATTGCTAATAAAATAGAGTTATGAATTTATAGCTGCAAAGCATATTATGACTCTAAGTCAGAGTGTCTTCCGAATTTCGGTTTAAGGAATTTAAATTCCATGCTTTTTCTGGAATGTCCCCAACGTATTGCGTGCGAGACCCACACACATGTCTCGCATCTTGTTGTCATGCAATTTCAAATTACACTTCAGTTGTTTCAAGTTCATTCAATTAAGCCGCAAGAGACGACTATCCGTCTGGGCCACAGTGTTTCGAGTGGCATTCATTCAGCGCGCTTTTTGGCTCTTCGATTATGATTGTTTGGCTCTTCTCTCGCCACATCGTTTATGGTCTCTAATTTATTTTTGGCTCAGACGGCATTTGTCAGATTTGTAATCATAAAGATATAGATATATTTATGCCTGGAAATCATTTTACAAAACTTTCAGACATTTTTGTTTTTGTTTTGGTTTTTATTTTTAGGGAGCTGCTGCAGCTTTTATTGTTATTAGTTATGGAGGCTCTTTTCTGCCATGGTTTATAGCTATTGGGTGTTGTGCATGCTGTGGTTTATTATGTGCTCAGCTCATGTCTTCGTTTTCTTAACGGCATTTGGCTTAGACACGTGATTTACGACCAGGCACAAATTACAGACATCGGGCCCATGTGGAGCACTTGACAATGAATTGTTAAAAAAAAAACAACTGTGAGAACTGCTGTCACGTCTACAATTTGAAGTTGCGTCCGCATTAATGCAGTTTAAGTTTGATAATTTATATTGTGTCTGGTTAGCGTGTGAATGTTGTTGTGCCAGTGGACAGTCGCAAAAATTGTTAGTATTAATACTTTTGGAAGTCTTTGAAGGCGACCTTGACAAGGTCGTTGGCAAGTATTTATTTGGCTGTCCAATTAGAGTACAGCAATTAACAATGACTTATGTTTTTGGTTCTATGCTTCAGTTTGAATAGTCGCAATCAACTCGAAATAACATTTCCCTGACCAATGCACCTTCCATGGTCGGCAAATGTTCTTGTACGTACAAATATACTTATGAGCCTTAAGCTGATGAAATACTTCATTTTTCAACAGCAAGTCAGAATGCGTTGCCTTTGCCGAGTTTATTCAATCAATTAGTTAGCTTGTGCAAAATGCACACAAATATGTATTCTATGTTGTTTGTAAATTCTAATTAAAAGAACCCTGGCAGCTTTAGAGCATTCGTCGTGGCTAATCAATTAGTTCTGAAATTCAAGTATTTGTAATTGCTTGCGTGGTATACATTCCGTATTCCAGTGGAAAACTTAATAAACCTGCTCATTTATTAACAATAAATCAAAATCTAAGAATTTATAATTTGAAAATCAATAAAAAAAACATTTCTGCTGTAAGCCGTGTAAATGAAGGCAGCATCTTTTAAAATACATCTTCTTAATTAAATCTAAAATTGAATTTGAATATGAAGACTCACCATTTTGCCACTATTGAAACTAGAGCAGGAAACTTTAAGACACTTTGAATACGCTTACTAATAGTGCGCCAAACTGGAAGCATTAAATGTGTAGAAATATAAACGTCTTTTGAAGCTATAGATTGAGAATGTGGAAAATACACTTGTGTAGGCAACTCGTGAAAAGTATATAGTATAGTATATCTACTATCTATCTATATATCTATATATTTCTCAGAATATTATAGCTGTCATCAGTATGATTAGCTGATCGTTGGTTCCCTTTATATACATTTTAAGGAAGCCCTGTTACATATACGACTTTTATTTTGTGCCATTTTATAAGTTTATATTTGATCGTTTGCAAGTCAAATGTCAAAGGTGCCAAATCATACTGCGCCTTAGGCAAATTGATTTAAATATACTATCACTTTTTGACACTTAAACACATTTGTTATTTATTGTTTAGCATTTGTGTTTTAATTAGCAGGTCTTTGTTTCAGCTTTTGATCTATTAACAATTAATGCTTTCGAGTGCTATGAGCACAGCACTTATCTCTGTGTGTGTGTGTGAATGTGTTGTGTGTATTGTGTTGTATGTGTGTTTTTGCACTTGATTAAAATCAAACAGCAGTCAATTCAACAGTTGCCAAGTCATGCGAAATGAATATGCATAAAATCTGTGCAAATATCAACTATGAACGTTTAAACAAAAAGCGCGCGAGAGCCAGGCAAAATGCATTGGCGGCAATTTGTTTGGATTTAAGTTATAAAACCTATTGAAAATAGATATTTTTATCTGCGTATGTATGTATGCGTATATGAGTAACTGAAGGTCGCTGGCGCTAAAAATTGATTATGAAAGTCGCAACATAGGCAACAAAATTGCAAATCAGTCGAACTGAAGCTGAAAACGCACATCAGATGTTGTTTGGCCATTAATGAATAGCACATTAATGTTGGGCATATGCAAATGTATATGGCTGAGCTTTAAATTTGTAATCGCTGTAACGTGAAGTCATCGGCATTAAGCCGCATAGATACAAGATAAACAGATACACAGCTACACAGCTACCCGGCTACACTGGCAGCAAAGAGACAGCGCCGCTTGACATTGAACTCGTGCTGTCAACAACAGCGTCTGCGCTGCTCTAACGTTTTTAAATAGCGGAAGCACTATAGATCATAGTTATATTTATTCGCAAGCAATTGCTAATGGGCTAGTACCAATGGTTGATTAGCGCGTGCTTTGCTGCCACTGGATTTCGAGCATAAACTGCTGTAAATCAATTGCCAGCCAAAATATGCAAAAATCAAACATTTGGCTATGACTAACACCAAATACACAACAACTGATAAAACGGAGCAAAGGCAGGTTATCAGCCGAAAATAAATATAAAAATAAACACAAATAAAATTTTTGCAAGTTCACGCGATGAACTTGAAAAACAGATGAGAGCAAAACTGTGTTTCTCTGAGCTCAAACTAGTCCAGACTACTGTCCCCAGCCCGCTGTCCACTGTCCACTGTCCAGCACTGACGGCGTCTGCGTGTTGAGCCAAACGTAGCGCGCCAAACTGACCGACTTAACCGGCAGCTACCCGTCTTGATTCGTGCCGCATAGACTTCGTCGTTGCAAGCGCCGGCAGCGGCGATTCATTTAACCAGCGGACAGCAGCGCGCGCGCATGCGCAGTAGCTGACGAGATCACTAATCATCCAATCATAAGAAAAAAAGCCATCGAGCACATAAAGCTGCAGTGTATCGGTTAAGGAGAGCAACACGCCCATTGCGTAAGTGCACTCTGAATGCAGTAAGCATAGGCAAACGTGTTTAGAATTTCACAACTAATTAAGTGAATAAATTGTTCCACATATATGTATGTTTGGGGTCTGTTGAGCCGGATCTGTGTGAGTGAATTGCTGACTTCAACTGAAATAATTGACTTTGCTAAAAATATGTGTGATATATCTCTAGACATTCCATTGGCTAAGAATACTATTTAATTAGCCAAAAGCAAACAAAGTGTGAACATGAAAATACTAATAATATTGTGAGTTGCATTGTGTAAATAATAAAAGAGAAGATTTGGAATATCATAAATAATATTCTTAAATATATAAATATATTTTAAAATTTTAAATAAATAAAAAAATTTAAAATTAATAATATATATTTAATATATGTCGTGATTTATAAGTGATTTGTGAATTTCGCAAGAATAATATATATATATATATATATATATATATATATATATATATATATATATATATATATATATATATATATATATATATATATATATGTATATATAAGACTTAATTGATGTGAGCTGGAATCTCTATTTCAGTTTATCAATCGAAAAACGGCTTTTATTATAATTATTTAATTACTATAATAGGTTTTATTACAAGAGTGCTATATCTGATTTTTGAGTTATTTCAGTGAAGCTTTCGCAATTAAAAGTGCACCTAATCCACTTTTTATCAGCTGTTACAATACGTTCATCATGGTTTCTCTCACAGAAATTAGTTTCCAAATCGGCATTGCCAACTAATTAAATAATTCTTGTAATATCTGATAATAATTGTAACACATTTATCTAAATCTATCTCATGCAACCCCTTCAGCCATTCGTCACGCCAGCAACTTGTTAAACTTGGCTAATTGGACACAGTCCACAAACCGATAGTTTTCCCCAAGACCCATTAAGAGAGGCAAAATTCAAATGGTTACAGATGTTGTGAATTGAAACATGTGCTATAAATCATAAAATTAAAAGAAACAATTTTTAGGACAGCCGTCAGTAATAAATGAAGTGGAACCAGTTTGTTGTTGGTTTTTGTTTTTGTTTTTGTCATAGTAGGCACTTGCTATAAGAGTTGTGAAGAACTTTAACGAGCGCAGCGCCCTTCGATCGATTGAAGCCCTGAAATTGAAATTTTTGTGGTAGGGCAGTTCTGTTTGGGAGATCTCGTCCGCTGACCGGTTATAAATAAGCTTTTCTCAAACATCAGTGACAATGTGATTGAAGGCCACGCACGTAGAACCAATTGTGCTGAAACAAAGGCAGATAAATCGGTATCTGAACATTGTCTACCTGTAAAGTGATATTTATTAGCTGTAAGACGTATCTCAGCGTATTGAGGTTAATTGAAAAACCTATTTTTTTTTTTGCCCATTTGTGCAATTTTTAGCTTCGATAGACTTAAATGTTTGAGGCAAAAAACCCAAAAATATTGGCCATTTCATTTGCATATAAAGTAATTTTGTGGAATCACAGCGCGCCCACTACATTGAGTGGCTTAGTTTAGATTTTGATACTCTACAACAGAGCAGTACAATTATGTCATTAGATTGGTGACATACTAGAGAGGAATATAAACTCCTATACTTTATTATGTTACCTTATTGAGATTAATTCCTCTCAGATATATGTGTTACTGTGTCAAATGTACATCTATAACTGATACAAATAATTGTCATATACAAAATATTATTTAAAAGTAATTTAGCTCTTCTATTACATGACTAGAACTAAAGTTACAATTACAAGCATTTATATTGAATGTTATACTGCTTCAGCTCAAAGCTGCAATTGACTGTGAAGAGTTAGGCTAATAAATTGGCTAATAATTAAGAAACAAAATGAGTTAGGCCTGTAATTATGCACAGAGCTGCCGAGCCTTGAATTATATTAGCATTTATTACGAGCCGAACGCCTTAAACCAAACCAGCTGCATAAATTTAACTGGCCCGCAACACGAATCAAATTGAGCTTCTTATTCATTATATTTAAGAGTTTCGCCCTCTTCCAGAAGATTTTCATTTGGTAAAATGTATTTACCTGCTTTTTTCTAATGGAACTGGAGCGTATATTGAAGTCGTTGCTTTTGAAACTTCTGAAGATATTTATTGATTTTTTACATTTTGTTTATGTTTCGTTTGGCTTTAATGAACATCCGCGTGCGCGTTTATGGGTCAACGTCAACGTCAGCGTCAACGTGAACGGGCAAATATTTTTTTTCCCGGATTGCTTTTTTGCTCGAATTATTTTGTGAATTTCGCTTTGGGCACTTCTTCTTCAGTTTTCAGTTTTCAGCTTTTCTGTTTTGATCGGCAACCGGTTCAGCTGGCCATATGTTTGTTATTGTTTGGCTTTCTTGTTTCTTTTGTTTATTTATTTTTGCACACATACAATTTTTGCTGTTGTGCATCGATGTAATCGGAAACTTGTTGAACTTGAGCTAAAAAAAAGGAATAATCAGCAGATATTGGAGAATTTTGATAGCCGCTGGTGCGTGAATTGGGATTTTTGGCCAGAATTAGCTGTTGAAAAGCGAAATCGAAGGCCGTTTGCAATTAACAAGCACTCGCTAATGTGTCGAATGTCTAGAACAATTCTCTAATTAGCATATCCTACAGATACTTGCCTTGTTGTTGCTGAAGATGCGCTTGGCCTACGTGCTGATACTCGGCCTTTGCTGGGACTGCGCTTCTTGCCAGCTGCTGGTGGATCTGGTGCGCGATTTCGAGACATCGTTGTTGAACACACGCATTCCGGACACCACGACCTTTCTGCCGGAGTATGACTTCATCATTGTGGGCGCCGGGTCGGCCGGCTGTGTGCTGGCCAATCGACTGAGCGAGACTAAGACAGCGCGTGTGCTGCTCCTGGAGGCGGGCGATCAGGAGACTTTCATCAGCGATGTGCCCTTGACGGCGGCGCTTACCCAGACCACGCGCTACAACTGGGGTTACAAAGCAGATGCCACGCCCAACGCCTGCCAGGGCCTGCGCAACGGCGTCTGCAACTGGCCCAAGGGACGAGGCATCGGAGGCACTAGTCTGATAAACTTTATGCTGTATACGCGCGGCCACCGTCGCGACTACGATGGCTGGGCTGCTGCCAATAACACGGGCTGGTCGTATGAGGAGGTGTTGCCATACTTTAAGAAGTCAGAGCGCATCGGCATCCCCGACCTGTACAAGTCGCCCTACCATGGACGCAACGGACCACTGGATGTGCAGTTCACGGACTACAAGTCCCGGCAGCTGAAGGCCTTCCTCAAGTCGGGTCGCGAGCTGGGCTACGATATAACTGACACCAATGGCGAGAAGTTGATGGGCTTTGCCAGAGCTCAGGCCACGATACGCAATGGCAGACGCTGCAGCACCAGCAAGGCATTCATACAGCCCGTGCTGCAGCGGCGCAATCTTCATATATCGATGAAGAGCTGGGTCACCAAGCTGCTCATCGATCCCTCTACAAAGATGGCCGTGGGCGTGGAGTTTACCAAGCAACGGCAACGATATGTGGTGCGGGCCAGCAAGGAGGTCATCCTGTCTGCGGGTGCTATAGCCAGTCCGCAGCTGCTGCTGCTGTCTGGCGTGGGTCCACGTGCGCATCTGCAGGAGCATAACATAACTGTGCTGCAGGATCTGTCAGTGGGCTACAATCTGCAGGATCACATAACTCTCAATGGCCTGGTGTTCATGGTAAACGATTCCACAGTGAACGATGCGCGTCTTCTCAATCCTACGGATATCTTTCGCTACATCTTTTCCGGCCAAGGTCCCTATACGATTCCAGGTGGTGCTGAAGCATTCGCCTTTGTGCGCACGCCCAGCTCCAGCTTTGGTAAGATATCCTATCTGTCCGAACTACTCTCTATTTTAACGTTTATATACCACCAATACCCACAGCTAAGGACTATGCGGATATGGAGCTTGTCTTGGGTGCTGGCTCACTCAGTGGCGATCGCTTTGGCACCCTGCGCGATTTGCTGGGCATCACGGATGAGTTCTATGAGAAAATGTTTGGTGACATTCAGCACAAGGAAACCTTCGGCCTGGTGCCTGTCTTGCTGCGTCCCAAGAGCACTGGCCGCATCTCCTTGCGCAGTCGCAATCCCTTTCACTGGCCACGCATGGAGCCGAACTTTATGCAGCATCCGGATGATGTGCGCGCTATGATCGAGGGCATCGAAATGGTACTCACTTCTACCTACATATATATACTCAGGCGTTCTCTAAACTCTGTTCATGTTGCAGATCCTGCAGATAGCGCGCACCAAGTCTATGCAGAAGATGGGCACACGTTTCCATGCGCGTCCTTTTCCAGGCTGTGAGCACCTGATCTTCGCCAGCAACGACTATTGGCGCTGTTGCCTGCGGCTCTACGGCTCTAGCTTGCAACATCAGTCGGGCACCTGCAAGATGGGTCCGTCCACGGACGCTGCGGCTGTCGTCGACCCGGAACTGAGAGTTCATGGCATTCGTCACCTCCGCGTGGCCGATGCGTCTATTATGCCGCACGTGCCGGCTGGCCACACCAATGCGATTGTTATCATGATTGCCGAAAAGGCGGCTGACATGATTAAGAATGCGTGGCGCATGAAAATCGTTCCACCTCAATGACGAGCGGAATCCCTTTCAGTTATTTATATTTATTGCTTAGCTTTCTTACGAGTCATTAGATGGGAAGGTGAAAAGGTATTTTATGTGATAGGTTGTTGTTATCTTAAGCCAACACTGTGTTTATGAAATCTTCAGTCAGCCAATTGATATGGCGCCATTTAACAAAATTCCAAAATCGACTTAGATTATGATTGAATTTAATAGAAATTTAATTATTCACAATTCGAAACTTGCCCCAAAAAGTATTCTAAATTACAATTTTGATTTTTATTCAATGATCTTTGATATGATCGTATATTAGTTTAGAAGTAAATGCAAAATGAAAAATGTACTTTAAAGATTTATTTGATATTTGATTATAAATATGTTTATCTATAAGATATAATGCGCAAATCAACAAATGTAAATGAATAAAGTTAAAAAAGAAATTATATATATTATGATTTAGTTTTCAATTCAAACCCCTTTTATATATGAGCCCCTTGTTTACTAAAACCTTTTTTATACATTTAATTCAATGTCCAATTCAAATTGTTTGGAGCCCGCCAAAATGTTAGTGCAGCCCTTAATTTATTGAGATATGTTTGTCTCGCTTTCAGTTCATTTAGTCTACGTAAAGACAGTTCAGCGAGATTCGTTTGTGAACTGGTTCCTCTCGCACGTAGCAGTTAGCCTTAAAGCGTGTGCAGTGATTAGTTGCGACATTGGGCAATAGGTGGCGCCATTCAAATAAAATACGTTACATTAATATATATTAAATTGAAATATTTCTGAAAATTGCAATTATTTTTGAAGTTTGAGTTCAAAAGTTAAATGAAATGAATATTTGGCGCATATATAATTTTCTTTTAAATATTTCATCAAATAAATATTGAGAGTTTTCAATAAAGTGCACAGAGTAATATCAAAATCTTTTGGAAATATTTCAAAACAGCTTTTTTTCTATATACATATAAGCCAGCCAAGTGTTAACTTTGTTTTGATTTGGCAGCAGGTGCTATGCGCAGACTCCGCATATGTCAAACACGGTCGACGTCGGCGTCGGCGTCGCTGCCGACGTCGCTGGCTTGCATTTAACCGTTAGTCGACTTCAGTTTTTTGGCGGCTTTCGTGGGAGGTGGAACGTGACGTAAAAACGTTAAGCACGCCATACGGCAGTCGCTACGTGTCGTGAATATTACGTTATTTCAAAAAAAAAAAAGAAAAAGAAAAAGGAGAACAAATATAGTCGCGCTACAATTAAAGTGCGAGGCTTATAACTAAAATTAGACAAAATCAAAGTGAATCTGGGGTAAAGCGAAGGTGAATAATAATGAATAATAAATAAAATAATAGCACAAGTTCGGCATACACGTGGCTTGTTGTTTGACTGTGTGTGTGTGTGAGTGTGTGTGCGGGCGTTTGCGGGTGTGTGTGAGTGCGTGTGTCTGTATGTGTGTGGATGGGTTGTTGTGTGCATGTGGCATGAAATGGAGCAACAGAAAAAAGTTTATTACTTGAGGTCCCGCAGGGCGCTTTAATCAACTAAAAGTAAAAGTAAAAGCAATTTGGCTTTGAGTCAGTGCTGTTATTGTTTTTGTTTTTAGTGAAATTAACTATTTTTATTAACTCACATATCATATATCGTATACGCACACAACACATATGCAGTCGGCTTTGCGTGCTACGTTAGGGCTTTAGCCTGATGCAGCCCCTCGCTGGCGATGGCTTCAACGGATTGTGACCTCGTCTGGTCTTGGCGGTCGCCATTTTAGGGGTTCTTTAACCCAGCATTATGTGTAACCTACATTGTCGGCTTTGGCTGGGGCACGTGGCGAATGCGCAATATTTTAATTAAATGTGGAAATAACTAGGATGGCAACAACTTGAAATTATGCTCGACTGAAATAACTCAAGTATTTGCTGCTGAAATGTGAAATACTCGAGCATTTTTACGAACGTCAACGGAAGTACTCGTCCCTGAGGCGCAACGAGTGCTTCGTCCGCACCAGAAAGCGACGTCAAGTGGCCAAGCTTAAAGCGGAGCACATTAATTATACGATTTCATCGCCACAAACGACAGACAAGTGAGTATTTGTATGCTTGTTTTGTTAACATTTGCCTATCGCCCCATTGAATCAATAAGACACTTAAATTATAGCCACGAATAAATATCTCTTTGTTGTTCGCGATATGAATAATGGGGTCACTTAATCACGGGGAACTGTTCGAGTGTGTTAGTGAGAAAATTTATTTGAATTTGAATTACACGTTCTTAGCATGCGCGAAGTACGTGTAACATGATATTAGGCCTGTTCATATTTTCTTAATTAAAAAAATATGAATATTGAGTCTGAGTGTGGAATTTTGTTAACTTTTATAGTAATTGATCTTGAAATCTTGTTTTGTTAAGTTCCAATAAACATATTTGACATTTTATGCAGTGAAATATGATATATTTAAACAAGTAAGACTGCTCTAAACGACACTGCTCGACTAGAAGATGCCCTTAACTCGGCGAAGAACTGATATTCCAAGCGACTGCGCTTAGGCTGCAGAATGAATGAGCTTTACTATGGGAACTTTCTGTTGAATATCTTTTTTAGGATGAGCTTACCTAATCAAATTATTAGAGCGTGATAATGACATTCATTTGCCAAAACTCTCTTTAGTGTCGGAAATACAATTTTTACAACTCCAATATCAATACACAAAGTCTCTGTAAATCTCTAGCTCATACGGTACAAGCCACGCTTAAAAGCCAGGCCAAATTATAGATTTTTATTTATATTACGGAAGTGGAATGAGTGGAATCGACAAAAATTGATGCTTAGATGCTTCTCTAGTTTCTACGGTTTACGAGATCGTTGCGTTCATGCGGACGAACAGAGACGGACAGATGGACATGGCCAGATCGACTTAGCTCGTCGTCCTGGTCGAGAATCTTTATATATATATATACTGTACGGGGTCTGACACGAATTCTTCTGCCTATTCAATTTATTTTTCACAAAACAAAGCACTTAAAACTTCATTCAGCTATCATCTTACTGATTAATATATGAGGCAACTATATTTTCCATGAATGATTTTGAAATTTATATTATGAAATCATATGTTGGATCAAAAGCCAAGTTCATAGAAGTAAAGTGCCTGCTGCTAAAACTCGATTTTGTTGTCTTTGTTTCAGACGCAGCAATTTGTTAGTGGTAGTATTATTAAGTTAGTGAAAGCTAAATTTAGTTATTTATGTTTCATGTTGTAAGAGAATTTCTTACGAGCATGTTCTTTTGTTTTTGGAACTAATTCATTCCCAAGCAATTACCATTTCAATCAAAATGCTAATTTCGGCCATGTATCCAAACGCCAAGCGCCAAACGCCAGTTTGTCCGGTGTTTGCTACTAGGCTGTCACACTGGCGTTCCACCTGTGTGCCTACCTGAGCGCCAGCTACGGCTGTTCTTTGTACAGCCAGAAGGACACGTCCATTGTGCGTTTTGGCATATTTAATTATCTGGCAATTCATCAGCGTGTTTTGTGTGTGTGTTTTGTCTTTAATTTGCAGCTCCCTCAGCTGAAATAATGGCACCCGCATGAAAGCAAACAAAAAAAAAAAACTTGCTCTGTTGCGATAATAATAAAACTGTAATAAACAATAAAATATAAAAGGAGAAGAACAAAACAACAGGGTGAAAGGCACGAAATATTACCAAGTGAGGCAGTCGCACTCGCATAAATGGAATGACAATGAAAGAGGACACAGTTGCTGCCTAACAATACACACATGGGAGGCAAGGTGTATTACACACGCCCGACGCCCACACGGCCTGCGGTTGTGTCCGCTGTGGGGAGTGACTCGCCCCTAGCCAAAAAGGCCAAGGCAACTGAGGCGGTCACAAATGTTGCCACAAATGTCATGTGTTCGCATTGCAACAAAACTCGTCGCTGGCTGAGTTTTGAAGCACGCCACATTACGTATACGCCCCACATTATGTTAACCCCATGCCTCACATTGCGTACACGTTAAGTTGCCACAGGAATATTACCAACAGTCACGTAGCAAAGCAAATGCTGCCTCGTCGTTTTAGTGTATGTGCGTGACTTACCATGTGTAACAGTGTGTGGCATGGTGTGCGTGCGCGCGTATGTGTGTGTGTGTGTGTGTGTGTGTGTGTGTGGGTCGCTTATCAGCCATCATAATAATTGTTGGGGCAATTCCCTGGCACTAAACTCACGCTACACGAACTCATGTACCAGCGAGTTTGGACATACAAAAATATCTCTATGTACATATGCATATGTATTTGTATGTGTGTGTGTGTAGCAGTAAACACGCGACCATTTGGTCAGCTAGCCACATTAACTGTGGCCAGTTGGAATGTTGCCCAAGGCGCTCAGTGCGAGGCATAATTACACACGCATTTGGTGGCCATAAAAAGAACATTTGTGCAGATGTATAATGCAGAAAGAGAGAGAGAGAGAGAGAGAGGGAAAAAAAATAAACACTAAGGAAAACGCTCAGTGAGTGCACTCGACTTGGAGATACCCTATAGACAGTGTCAGTCAAACACATCTTAGAGAAGTTTTGTGAATAATTTGTTCTTTCCCTAATTGAAATCAGAAACCAGAATTAAGGCCTATAAATGAAATCTCTTTTGCCTTTATTTGGCCCTTTGAGCAGCATATGCATTCATCCGTGTGCGCCACATTTATTGCTTCCTTTTCCTTTTGACAGGGTATTGTAAAAATATGCGGCGTAATGAAAGTTCAACATTTGTAGGAGTAACAAATGAATTTAATATTGTACCTTGCCCTCACATTTTACTATCCAGCCTGGCATGTTCTACTTCACTTTCGTTCTCTTCTGCATGCAACGTTTTTATGAATAGTTGAAACACCGAAGCCATATTCAAGGCAGCAGCGGCAAAATTTCTGGTAAATTATAATTTTACGATGCTATTCAGTTTATTTTCATTTTCTCTTTTAATATCAGCATATTTAAGCCTAAAGTTTCTCAGCCATAAATTTATAGCTGACTTTAAGTTTCCTATGCAGATCCATTGAAAATGAGAAATCGTTTTGTTAAAATCTATGTAGCAGGCAAAGGGAGGCGTGGCAGACCCCATTGGGTATAGTCGATCAACCCAAGTCCATCTGTCCGTATGTATGAACGAGTCGATCTTTGAGTCTATAAGAGGTAGAGATAAAAAATGAGCTATTATTATATTGAAATTCATTATTATACGTACGACTTTTGAGCTAGAGTCTTCAAGTTTTGCCTTTAGTTTCATATACATATATACACTTTATACAATTTTTATTTTTATTATATTTTGGATAACGGCTCTAAATTTTACCAAGTTGTTCAAATTGAAGGTTAGTTGCAAATATGACCAATATGTGAAAGAGTTGGTATTGTTTCTATAAATATAACAAATATTTAATAGAATATGTAGGTCATATACTGAAAATTGCATTGAAATACGTTAAGCAACACATAAGTAGTCAAAAAAACGTTTTGGCAAGCAGCGGCAAGCGTACGCATTTGCTCCATACCTGTGCACGCACACATCGAACTGGGATTGAATTGTCAGCTGCTACTTTAAATTAGATTTGCGACTTAGCGTTTGAGTGAAGTTGAGCTGTTGGTGCATGTTGGCATGGGCATGTTGTGGGCTCAACTGCCTGCGATGTTGGTTTATTTTAATTTTATTATTTATTGTGAAGGTTCGAGTTCGAATGATGCGAGGAACATGATATTTTAGTCGGATACTTTTAAAAGCTTGCACTTTTTTCTGCTTAAATACATAAAAACATGCAAGTCCCATTGCATGTATTTTGTGTTTGGGGGGTTTGGGGAGCTGCTAATCGGGTATCTCTGACTAGAGCTTTCTTACATCTTCATAGAGTGGAAAATATTTGCAATATATTCAATGTATTTTGGGGGCAACTTAAAATATGTATACAATTCGCATATTTAACAAGAAGAAAAGTGATTATCATAAATCAATTCGGAGACTGTTTAAGGGCACTTGAACTGTGCAAATTATGACAAACGATTGCTACTTTTAGGCCTAAGCTGCAAGCCGTTGTTTACACAACATTGAGTACATCGTTAAGGGCTCTTAGGCAGCTCCAATATGGAGTTGGGTCTGCAGTCATCAATAATGATTTATGCTTTAATATATACTTATTGGTTATTTCAATTTTACACACTGCTTGGCTTTAAAACGAAATTATTGTGCATGCCTTTAAGCGGGTGCTTGTGCGTGTAGCTAAACTAGGACAGCCGCAGGAAAGTTGAATTCCCGTTTGGTAAATATCTGCTATGGCGTTGTTTGCGCCTTCTTTTTAATGCACGCAACGGTAACATTTTATGGCAAAGCCAACATCCTTTGACAGTCGGCCATCTCGCTTTCTCTCACTATCTGTTTGGCTATTTAAACAGGCAACGAGCCCTCTGGCGCTCAAACAGTACCCGGTAACAGAATAAAAGTGAATCCAAAAGAGAATTTCAGCTGAATAGTAGACTTGCCTGGGGGACTCTAGCAGAGCTGACGACTCGGATATGGCGACTGGTTTAAAGCGTAGTTAAAGGCCAAAACGATGTCGTTAAATAACCCAGCAATGAACAATAAATGTGTGTTAAGCTGGCCAGCTCATTGCTTTGCGGCGTGCCGAAGCTTAAACATCCTCGCTGAAATACGCCTCAAATACAATATAATAATAGATCTTAAACAAAAACTTTAAGCTGTTTTTAGTAGTAATGTTTTAATGCTAGTCTCAATTGTGGTTTAACATTATTTATTTTTGTTATTCCATACGAACAACAACTCCAATGACTATGTGCAGTTACTCCACGCAGCAAGTGTATAGTGTATAGTACATGGACATCGCCTTTAAAGAGCACTCGCATATGATGGATTATGTTTCAGTGTCAGGGGGGCCATAAACAATTCCATTAAACTGCTGACTGGCTAAGCCCACGCAATCCCGCCAATCAAATTGAATCGCCCTGCCATGCTATTTAACAAGCAAACACGATCCATGTCCATATGGGGACTTTAGCGCTCCTGCCGCTATGAAAACAAACGTCGCAGTGGCAATAATATTTGCAAGAGGCCAAATCAAATATGTATAAAGTAAACACGCTGCAGGCCCAACGATGGCCATGCCATTCGGGTGAACGCGGCGGTCACTCAATCAATTCTATAAAAATGTTTTCATTATACCCTCTATACATAAGTTTGCCAACAATGGGTATTGATACGCAGAAGTTTACAATTGGAAAAGAAGTAGAAATCTTAAGTGAAAAGTTAATTTCAATATAACAATCTGAATGAGCTGAGCAGACTTTGCCATCGATCTGTCACTTGATGCCTCTCTTTAATTATTTATTATTTGACAGCTATTGGAACGAAAGTTTACCTAGGGTATTTGCAAGTCAATCACATGTGTCCATAAAATATTTCTTTATTTTTTTGGTGGCTGCGGTTGCCATAGATTGCGTGGAGATTTCAATTTTACTGCCAATACTATTAAATGAATCGACGATTTTGATGTTTCTATATTTCTGTCTATAAATATGGGCGTTCTACATCACCTCTGGTACTCATTTTCAGCTGCAAATTTGAGGAGATAATGGGATGCATTGCTCTCATACGCCGCCGCTGGCGTTTCCGGTATATTTATAACAATTTATTTGTAACTCTTCGATAATGTATGTACAACGAACTGGTATGGAAATGGTTGTATCTTTTAAATTGAAGCGTCTTTAGAATGGTTCTGTTGCATTCAATATACCACCTATTTCATATTCTTTTTTTATAAGAAACGAGTCGATTGCATCTTCTTTTGTAAATCGACGCTCTTTTCCCTCTATATCATTTGATATTTTTGCTTCCGTAGTTGTTATTATTGTTGTTGTTGAATGTAGTTGTGGAATGTCATGATCACGCTCTAAAACCCTGATTATGGAATTCAATCTAGAAGAAAACTTTTTCAACAAATAAGTTACCATAATAAAGTCCGATTAGAGTTTTCTTACTTGTTTTATAAGATGAAACATAATAGTCTGTATAGCGCACGGGTCGAAGATTGATATTTTGGCCGCAAACCCTTGAATTTATTACTTTTATATGAGGTGCTTATTAATTGGATATCTGCAGACAATATTAACATAACGAAGCATAATTATCCCAATCAACATTTTCAACTAGCTCTCTGACGTTTTGATATTGTTCAACTCCACTATAATTGATGTAGGAGCTTTGCTCATTTCTGAACTGGAACGTTCTGTTAACGTCTTTACCAGTTAACAAGGTGTAATTGGATTCTACGCTCTCACTCTCGTATACCGTAGTTCTATTTGCAAATTACCCACTAAGCAGACTAATGGGCTGACTAACTGACTGTATGTCTGTCCTCTTCGTTGGCTGGCACTGCTAACTCACAGGAAATAGTATAAGGCTCCAGTGTTGACGGAAACGGAAGTCAGTCAACAACCCATACAACTGTTCTTCTCTCTGCCTTTTGATTCAATTCTATTCTATTCTTTGACTGAAACGAAGTATACTTTTTATGCATTGTGTTCTTGCTATTGCTCCACTTTCTGTGCCTCATAAATAGAAAATAAAGCATTGTCGTTGTCTCTCGCATCCTCACAGCTGTAGCTAGGTAGTTCTGCTTGTTGTCTTTGTCCGCTTTTAACGATAGCCAATCTACTTGTTAGTTGCAGCCCCAATGGAATTATCTCATTGTGTGTCTGTGGCAGGACTTATTTAATTTCGTGGCTACCTTTATGGCCAGGCAACGGCTAAGCTGCTCAGTCAATGCTTATGACAAAGCAGAAAGTTTGCCACGCTACAGTGTGGAAAAGTGTTTGCTTTATTTCCTGGAACATCTAAAAGGCAACTCAATTAGATGTCATCTTCATAATTTCTACACAACATCTGAAAAGTGAATTGTTTTCTACAATAGATATAGATTTCGACTTTCTTGCTTGTATATATTATCTGGTTTGCATGGGACGTAACGAGAATTGGCTCGTGGAGCCCATTACAAATGAAAAATGGAAAAGTCCTCGAAAAACCACAAGTCAGCCCAACAAAACCGCACTCCCCACTCCGATCGCCATAATGGTGGGCCATTAATTTCTTAATCTGCTTGTAAATGGTGATGGGAATGAAGGGACTTTATGTCGGGCAAGAGCCCATTTACTTCCTGCGTATTCTAATTGAGGCTGACCATTAGGTGCTGGTAGGATTTGCCGAGCAGCACCTGTGAGAGAAGTGCGGCTTATTATAATTTGGTTTATGTGCCTGTTGGCGATTAAGAGGGGGAACATGATTAAAAAGGAATTGCAAGTTAGCAAATACTTAAGAGAACACTCTTCGGAGTGTCTTAAGACACAAGGAATTTGCTTTGTTTGCTGCTGCCGCTGCTTCTGCTGAGACCGAATGATTTATTATGATTTTGGCTTTGACAATGATAATCTGGGCATAAGGAGATATCGGCTTGGATTCGTTCAGCTGTCCTGTAGTCGACGGCTGCCATCGGTTCGAGTCCTGTGATTAAGCACAATGCAAACTCGATATTATCGGCACAGTCATCACTCCCTCTGCCCCTCGCAGATGACAAGGGTTCACAGTGTCAGAGGCGACAAAAAAGTCAATACAGGGGCAGACAAGCAAAATCTGGCCCAAAGTTTAGACAAAGGTCGCCCTTCCCCGAGACCCCGAGGCCTCTTGAACAGCCGCGTGTGTCATTGTGTCTTAATGGCCTGGAAGTAAATGCCGCAGACCGTCCATTTTGCTGCTCAGCCTCGAGTTTCAATCAAAGTTGCAAAGTTTTTGTGCCTGCTCTTTTTTTGCCCATTTGCTCTGCCTGAATTTCAATTTCTGTCAAATTAACTTTAAATAAATTCAACGTAAACAAGCAAAAAGAGCAAATGAAAAACTTCCTGTGGAAAAGGCCAATTATTAAATTTTACTTTTTGTCTCAAACTTTTAGTCATGGCGAAGTTAAACTAATTGCTTTCAGCTGAAATATTGTTGCCACTTTTTGTTGGACAAATTAACCAAATGACTTTGTCCACTCAATTGCAATTAAAATTAGTTGACAGTTTCCATGTACTAAGAGTTTAGATAATATTTGACACATGCATTCAATTTGCACTGCAGGTCACGCTTTGTCATCGAACGCAAATTCAATTTAACGCATGTTTCACAACACACACACACACATTCACACACTCAACTACCCAATCATACGTGGACACACAGTAGGGGTAAATGCATTTGCATAACTGCAACTTTAAGTGGAAATTCCGCTGTTGCTGGAAAATGGGGAAAAGCTGCGAATTGCATTTGCAATTTACAGCAACAATTTGCAGTTAGCTGCCAGCGGGTGTGTGTGAGTGCAGTTGTGATTCCCTCACACACAGATGAGTATGCAAACAACGAGGCGACAATATAGAATATGATTGTCATGTGCTGAGAGCTGCTCAGTCAGAAAGCTATTTAGTTTTTCAGTTCTATTATTAAATTAATATGCGCATAATCTGAGTTTAATTACTTTTAATTTCGGTTAGTTTGGTGCAAAGTAAACAAAGAAGTGGCAAAAAATTAAAATGGAAATCATTTCCATAGTCAACATTTTAGATTCAATATTTAAATTGTTCATTTAATGCTTCGAAATCATTTAAAATGCAATTTAGAGCTGCTGACACGAGATTATTCCCAAATGGAATCCGAGTTCATTATATAATGTTTCTATGGATAAAACTAATTGTCAACTAGCCTCTGTGATTTCATAGTAAACTAAACACAAAATTGTCTCGGATTTAATTAAATGCTTCGTTCTTATAGTTTTCCCTGTAGTGATTGCCTTTGAAAGCCAATTAACTGTGTCCTGTTGACTCCCAACTATCCCTGGCCCCTATCCTTTTTCTATCTTTGTTTATTGGCCATGCTCTGTGGGCCTTTAACGGAAAACGTTTAATGGACGCACACTCTAAAAATGTTGCAAGCTCACGCAAGCAACCTCGTTCAGGTCAGGAGCTACCCCAAAAGGCAGGAGATTTATGTCAGGGTCATGAGAGTTGCTAAACTAAGTTTCTCCCACTCTCTCTCCTTCTCTCTCTCTCTCTCTCTCTCTTTCTCTGTGAATGTGTTTGGGTGGTTTGGGAGCACGCTTGTGAGCCGGCTTATTGCCATGCTTACCATTAGTTAAGCACTTAAGCCAATTTTTTCAATCATTGCGGCTTTCCTGAATTGGGGATCTCCGAGTGCCAGATGCCAATTTGAATATGCTTCGAGAGGCATTTGGGCCATTCAATGCGCATAGTTCCCGATGTTCACTTGCCTGTCGAGCGTGAACTATTGTGCTGGTGTCAAACTGAATGAAGCCAGCAGGTAACCGCCAACCCACTAAGCCACCAGCCGTGCAACTGCAACACAGATAGCTGCATTTGTGGTTGCCTCGGAGCACGCACTCTGCTCGCTCTGCTGTCTGCTCTTCTGCTGTAGCTGTGGCTGTGGCTGACGCCATAAATCAACAATGCGACATGTGGGCAGCTGGCAAATCCGCGATTTCAACCTCAAAACATTCCAATTACGACTCGACCACGACCACGCCCATGCCCACTTATAGTGCGATAATCAAATTTGCTGCATGCCGCACTAATTGCTATGGAAAACATTGTCGGCCGAATGATGAGGGCTGATTCATGGAATGGAATATTAGAGAAACTAAAATGCAATTGGACTCTCAATGAATGTGAATTCAAAATAATAAAAATAAAATAAATTGAAACGGCATAAGCAGTGGAATAGATGCCACTTAATGCTTGATGTATATTTAAAATCAGCTAAAGGCTTCATAAAATATTAAAATATCTTACTTTAACTTCATCTTCTATAAGCTGCAGCACAACATTTCATTCTCCTTCGATGCAAACGCATTTAGCCTTGGTCATTTTAAGGCTTAGCCAGGCCAATACCCATTTGCACTTGAGAGGCGCTTAAGAATCATTCGTTCATCCTGGTATAGTGCCACTCAAATGGAAGGAGACAAGATAAGAAAGACTAAGAATGCACTCAATAGTTGCTCAGAGGCTGAGCAAGCGAAGTGTGAAGAGATGGTAAGCAGCTTAAGATGTTTGCCAGCTGCCTGCACTACATGCAAAGCAGCTCTGGCCTCACTCTTCTATCTACTCTCCTCCATCGTCATGCAGCTTTGCCTGAGCTAATTAGAAACTTAATGATGTGACAAAATGGCTAGAAGGGCTGCAAGACAGAAGGTCTGCCGAATGGGGCAGCTAATCTTTAGCCATTGACACCAATAGCTATGAGTTTGTATATGTGAATGTGTGTGTGTGTGTGTGTCTCAGTGAGTGTGTGTTGGCTGTCTGTTTTGCTATGTTCGATGACACTCGACCGCAATTCGCCAACAGACAAAGCAACAACAACAAGAGGGACCCTCTAAGTTGTGAGTGTGTTTGCCACTCAATGAGCCACGCTGACTGCCACTTCTGGAACATCCTTTCCCTTGCTTCTGTGACTCTCCGTTGTTCTCTGCATGTGCCCTGAGGCTCTAGTGCTCACACGGTTCACTGGCCAAACGAGGTTGCTCACTTTTTGTCGAGCAAACTACAAAGCGGATTCGCAGGAAAATTCAGTCTCATGATGTCAATTCTAGGACAGCTGAGACAGGTTAGCAGACAAAGGTATCCCCATATTCGGGTGTCTCCTGGTTGGTTGCTGGTCAGTGCACAATTCATCTAATTGCGTGGTTATCCTGTTGCTCCAGTCAGTTGCCCGGCTTAATTAATGGATTGAGCTCACTTTACAGTTTTATCGTGTTGTTAACAACGTAAGTGGACGGAGAAGTCATGACAGAGGAATAGGGGAACTAAGATAGAACCCCTTAGGCAACGTGCCTGGCCCGCGAAGATGTTCGAAATGAATTGCCAAGCTCCAAGTCTCAGTTACGTGCTCCCAGCTGCGGTTCTCAACTAATTGACAAAATACACAAAAAGGAATCAGCCTAGTTAAGAATCAGAATGGCAAAGGGGGAGTTAGGGTCTTCTAATTAATTAAATTATGCTTGCAAATACTTTGCTTCCCTGTGGATGCTCCTATTTCCACGTGGAATTTAAAAAGGCTTTTTTCATTAACTCTAAGTGTTTGTACACCACAGAAGGTTTGTAAAACGGGGACAATGTCCTCACACACACTGCTGAGTCAGAAATCGATTTAAAATTAACAGTAGACTGGAGAAAGGATACCAAAAGGACACTTGCTCTGCTTAAAGTGCATTACATGAGATTAAAAGAAAAATGAACAGCGAAAGGGAAAAGATGAAAGCAAATTCTATTCAAGTTAAAATGTTGTTTAAGATATTAAACTGTCGATTCATATTCAAATTGCTCTAATTTCTGTCTCACTGAGCAGTTTGCAGCCATCGATACAATGTTGATATTGACATCTCCTTAATTTATATACGAGTAAACTTGAGAATAACAACTGAAATTGTAATTGAAGGTTTTCGTCGCCATCTAAATTTTTAAGCAATTCCATAAATAACAAAACAGCAATCAGCACATACAAAGTGCCACGCCCATAGCGCCCTCCCCATCGCCACCCAAAGCAAACTTGTCTATTAAATTCGACTGTCTTTTCTGTCTGTATGAAAAGTTCCCCAAAGAAACTCAATTTAAAGTGTAGTCTTTGAGGCTGTGAGCATGACCGAGTGACAGATTGAAGACCTGACGCAGGAGTTCTAATTCAAGTTGCTTATGTGAGTGTGTGTGTGAAGCCACAAGGGTCACACATAGGTGAGAAACCAAACAAGTTGCCCGAGGGCTGCGTTTGCCTCACATTTCTTCAATAATGCAAAAAGTTGGATCCAAAATGAAAATGAAAAGTTTTTGAGACCAAAGCAGATAACGTATATACCGAGACAAGATGATACTTGTGTAAACACGCACATACACACATGGCAATTAATTTGATGAAGTCACCTCATCGAAAGAACCCACTGGGAATGAAAAATGGCAGCAGGAAAACTAAAGCTAATTAAAGCGCTTATCAGAAATACAGAAATACTTTTTGTATACAAATACATATGCATATATATATATATGACGTATATGTATGTTTTTGTATGGGAGAGGAAATTATAATTGTACAATTTGGAAATTATGTAGGAGCTCTTAAGTGCGTGTTAAGGGCTTAACGAAAAGGCTCTGTGAGAGAGGCGAAATTGGGGGCTGTGGCTTTGAATGTGGATGCGGTTGTTTCTTTGTGTGTGTCCTTGCTTGTGTTTATCCTTGTGTCCCCAGTCACTCGATGCCACCCACTGGGCCTCGTCTCTCGTTCTCACCATGCAAATATTTACACTTTATGGGAATCTTTTACACAGCCTTTCCCTTCGCACCTGTCTGCGTGTTTGTCAAGTTGTGAGCAGGCTTTGTCTTTGGCGTGTCGAGTGTTGAATTTGCACATCTAATTATGTTAATCGCCTCACGTGTGCTTCACAGCATAAATGTTGTGCTTTAAAATTATAGCGAGGTATTTGAAGTGGAAGTGTGATAATACACACTAAATGTTTTTGGGAGCAGCAAGAGGGGCAAATGGGAGAAAGGCGTGGTGCACATGGAGTAATCATTAGCTTCGTTGCTAATTTAGTTGAAGAAACCCAAATAATTAAAGTGAACTACAGAGCTGTTTCATGCGAGTATAATATTATTACCTGTTACATTTTACCATTGATGTAAAAGCAACAAATTATCTGTTGGGGCAACCTGCCTCTTTGCATAATATTTGATAGAGGAAAAGAGTTTCACATTGTTTAGTCGAGGAATTTAGGAGAAGCCTTGCTCTACTTCTATCTGCCTGGTGTATCAGAATTCAGCCTGCTGAAAGTGAGGCAGGATAGAAAAACATTTCCAATTTATGCCTTGGCTGTAAATTTAAGCCGCATTTTATAGCATGCAGCAGCCACAACGTTGCACAAAGGCGATGAAGTGGAAGCAAGCTGGTTAGATCGACAATACCTATTTGGGTTCCTTTGGACTATAAGTTAGGTGGAAAAGTTCGCAAAATCCATTTTCACTTCAATGAAATAACAACCAAGCAAGTACGCAAATGCAATGTGTATAAAATATGCAATTTATTTTAAATAGAATGCAGCTGAAATAAATAAGCCATATGCGGATTGTGTGTTTAATTAAATTCTTTGGCAAATTCAATCAACAAAAGCAGCCAAGCGTTGCGTATACGTAATGTGATCTGTCCGCAACAATCAGCAAACGAGAACTTTTTCTCGGTATTACGACAACTGCGTCACCCATTCAACTGACTCGAGGCGCAATGCGCCAATAATTTCTCATTATTTTTTCAGGAAGCTGATTTACAGCTGAGCAAGAGAAAATGAAAGCTGTCAGTTGGCATTATCCTTGGTAGTGTCTCTCTTTAAAGTGCAGCCGCTGCCTGGCATGCTTTACATCTACCTTCACGCCCCTTATTGGCATATGCTATCCCTGCCAGATGTCGGCCAAGCGGTGGTTGAGGTTTTCTGTCGTAGTTGCTCATCAAACAAAGTGCATTTTGTCGTTCAGCATGACACAAGCAAAAGCAACAAGAACATCAACCACTGCAGCAGAAATGAAGAGCAAACTACAGCAGTTCATTTTACTTGTTATTCTGCGTTCGCTTGTTTTCCCGTTCTTCCGTTCTTCCGTTCTTCCGTTTGCCGACTGCAAATTTCTTTTAATTTGAACCAGCGAAGCGGCACCCAACAATTTTGCTTGTTTTACTTTTTTGAAATACTTTAACTTATTTACAAAGTGCGCAAAACGCCGCAAAGTATGCAACGGGAGCAGCAACTGTTAAGAGTTGCAAGCTCTGCTCTGAACCTAAAGCGTTTCATGAAGTTGGAAATAGGAACAAATGAGAGAGGGCGAGAGGGACAGAGAGAGAGAGAGAGAGAGAGAGAAAGAGTTAAAGGAGAGAGCTCAATACTTTTCGTTCTTCGAGGAAACTTTTGCCTATTCTTTTAGGTTTAGTTTTCTATTTGGTGCTCACGAACTTCGTGTATTTGGCAAACTACGAGGAGAGAAAGTGAGGGATAGAGAAATGGAACACGAAAAAGTGATGTGGCTGTGGCTATGGGTAAAGTTTTTGTGCCTTTGTGCAAATATTTTGCACGGAAATTGCATTTGCGGTGCCGTTTGCAACAGTTTTAGTAGCTGCAACAATTACAACAGCAACAACGACAACCAGAATGATGTTGGCGATGAGGATGGAGGCATGGCGGAGGTACTCGGATGTAGATGATGACGATGGCGTGATAATTAAAATTGCGAGAAAGTTGTGTAATAGAGTCGCGAATGCAATGCGGCGTGCTAAATGTGGCAAGCGCCACGAAGAACAGTGCCAAATTACAATGAATGAATAATGAGTTGATGGAATGGGACCAGAATGAATGAGCAAATGACACAAATACTGCGTATTCCGTTGATGATGCAGCCTGATGGTTTGATTGATGAAGAAGCAAATCAAATAGATAAATCAAACTCAAAGCAATATTGTTGATATAGTCAGCAGTTGGTAGAGAGAATACTTTATTTGGGATATACAATAGGAATGCAATTCAAGTTGCAAAGTGCTTTAGGGGCTCTCGGATATGCTGCCATTTGCATAATGCTCAACAGTATGAAGAACAAATTGGAAGCAGTTAAGCTTCCAGTTAAGTCATTCCGCAACACAATTCAATTTGTCTTAGTGCCAAATGCAGGAATAATTGAGGCGCGCTTGGCAGAAATAATGAACTCTATAAAGTTTTACCAGCACAGTAAAATATGGAAAACATGGCAGCCAAGAATGCCATGAAATTATAAAATGCTTGAAGAAGGACGAAAAGTTGTTGCCACTTAACGGAAAGTTTTCTCAAACAGTACGAAGCGATCCACGTAAAGACTTGCCAAAGTTTTTCAATAAGCAGCAATGCCAAAAACAAGGCTCAACATGTGTTCCAGACCTGACCATGAAGGAGTATTTGAGGGCAAAGCAGAAACTACACAACTGTGAAAATGAGGTGAAGCAAGTGAAAGCTTTCGCTAAGTGAAACAGGAAGAGAGAAGCAGGCAGTGCAGTAGCTGAGAAAATATGGAAGCCAAGGCCAAGGAGCATTATAATTTATGATAAGCCAATAAAAATAATTGAAATACATTAAAGGCAGGCAGCGCCAACAGCCAACAACCAACAGCCAACAGCGAACAGCTAACAAAAAGTGCCAGCAACATATCTGCCCATCCATATGTGAGCGAAGGTACAACGAACCCAGTTTGAGTTCTTTCATCGATGGCTATAAGGGGGAATCGAACTGGAGGAAGCACGAGAATATTAAAGTAATGGCACGCAATAAAAGGCGAGGCATAAAAAACGACACGGGAATGTCAAAGTTGAGCCGCACGCCTCAAGACATTCTGATTGCGGCTACTGCTGTGTGAAAGCTATGAAAAATACAAACAATATAAATAAAACATGGTGGAAAGTAATGTCAGCATTTGAAGGTGAAATTCGGCGGGTTAAGACGAGACGAGATATGACTAAGTGATTGGGGTTTGATGATTGTTGTTCGATGCGAGATAAGATGACAAAAGACTTTGATTTGCGTGCTTGAGTCAGCGATGAGCACAGATTTCCCATATGGCTTGCGTTTCAGTGGCTTACGCTGCGTTTGCGTAACAAGGACGGAAACTGCGATAAAGTGACAAATTGCACACGTATTTCACATTTCCTTTGGCTGTTTGTGACATGTCCCATTTACACATCTAATGGACTGTTTTCATGTCAGCTTTGATTTTGTGTACTCATTAAGAGGACGAGGGGACTAGTCACGGGGAGAAAGCTTTCTCTGAAACATTACTGTTTTAACTGTTTAGCATTTCAATTTAAGTTCGCAGCTAACTATAAATCAAGAAAGTCTGCTTGCGCTGTTAAGAAACTAAACGTTGAGTTACGTCTTTCAGCATCTTTGTAAAGTTTCCTCCATTCACTAGCCACTAGCCACACATTTATCTCTCGAGTTGAACTATGAACCATTTCAAACTCCTAAGCCACAGCTGCTTGGCCACTGAAAGTTAAACGCGTTAAATTTCACAGCTATAGCTTTGGCTTAGGTCTGTAATGGTCTGGCTGAATTTCCCATGGTATTTTCCGCTTGAAAACTTTACTTAATTTAACACGCTTTTTAAGTTAATTCTATTTTAAAATATGCATTTCATTTTGGCTTTTAGCACGTTGAATTATTAATTCAGTGTCTGTCCTTTTGTGCTCTTTGTTACACTTGTTATTGAATCAATATAAAACGCAAAATCAACCGCTGTGTGATCAATTTGAAGCTGGCAACAAAATACTTTTGCCACATCATCACAAATGCAGCAAATTAATAAATTTCATTAAATTTCAATTTGCAGCTCTTTTGTGGCTTGCAACGCGCGGTGGCAGCAGCAACCTGGTAAGAGAACAATTTATTATGTGTCTGCTTTGCATAGCAGCAGTAAAAATAACAAAGGGCAACAACAGGACCAACAACAACAACGAAAACCAAACGTTAGCGACAACAGCACAATATTTTTATTTCATTATGTATGGCAGGAAGAGGAAGAGCGACAAAGGAGGCGTTGAGAGGGTTGGCCAAGCAAGGGAAAATGGGACAACAATAACGATAATCATAATAACAACAACAATGACACGAGGCGTCGTTAGCGACTGTGAGGAAGGGGTCGGTGGGACGGGTCGGGGAATGATTGACACTTTTACATGCTGATGGTTTGCTGGTCAGTGTCCTCTCTGAACGGGGTCAAACGAGCACGTATGTCAAGTGTATGTATGCAAATGAGTACGAAACCTACCGAGGCTGCCGTTGCAATTCAAGCTACATATGTCGGAATGAAGCTGATGCTGCGCTTCTCTATTCCCAACAAACCTGCAATGAAAGTCTGCCATTTTTGGCTGACTCGGCACTTTGTTGTGTGTCTCCTAGGAGAGATAGCAACACAGCAATGACAACAGGATGCGGTTTTATTTGCAAGCCAAACAGAGCTTCCAAATTGCACTGAGAATACAGAGAAGCCAAAACGTGGTCGGACGGAACATGAGTAGAAAATTTGAAGCGTGTGTTGTGCGGCTAAAAGTTGTTAGCCACAATCCGAACAAAGTGCGGTACGTGCAGCTTGGAAGAGTTTGATTAAAAGTCTGTGGCAGAAAATTAAAAGGCACCTCTTTAAGTGTTTGTACAAAACGATTTAAGTGTGCAATCAAGCCAAAGTATTTAATTGGGTCGAAGAGATGAAGTGAAATGAGTTCTCTTAAAGCTTGGAAGGACTTGTAAAATAATTAATCATAATTAAAAATAAAAGCGAAGAATAGTAGCAAACTTCAAAACAATTTGCTGATTAACAAATATGAGACTTTTTATTCAAAATTAACCAAGGATAAAAATATTCCAATAGTAGCAAATTGTGGCTAATTTTTTAAATAATTTTCACAAATTCAATGCTGAATAAACCTTTTTTATTAATAACGTTTCTTCTTTTTCTTGTTGTCAGCTATTGAGGCATTTTATGCCTCGTTGGCAAAAACACAAAATTGGATTTAAAAATACCACGTATACGCACAGCATGCAGATATCCTCATCTGCGGCTGGCACATAAATCAGAGCTCATAAATTTTATTATCCTCATTTTTTTGTACGCAGTGTAGGAGTGAGAGCCCCTAAGTCTGGGGAGCTGAAAAACAAGTCCCCTGACAGTATCACCATAAGGGATAAGTACATTCGCATATTTCAAATGCTTTTAACTGCGCCTTTTATTAACTCTGCTGAGTCTTGTGATTAGGCTGTCTCGTTCCAGTCTGTCAGGAGTATTTTGAATTATTTATGTGAGTGGGGAAAAACGCCTGATATAAATGACGAATTAGATGGAAACAAACAAGTATTAGAAATTATTTTAGCTGCTGATCTGAAAATACATTGAGCTGGGCGAAATCTCGCACCCAGTCAATTAGCACCGACAGCAGCCAAGTGACCCAATCCAATGCCCCAAGCTGTGACACATCAAACATGCATTGCCCAGTACGAACCTTCCGGATATGCAACACTTCTTGTGGGATGTAGGGGGAAACGGGAAATCATGCGGCTGTGGCTGCTTGCTGTCGTTGGTTTCACTGTCGCCCGCTGGCAGCAGGAAACTGAACTGAGCTGAGCTGAGGTAAATTTAATGCAATTTAAATGGAACTTTCCTGCTTTTATTTATAAATTTATTGAATACGCATTGCAGCACATGCAAAGAGAGCAGCATGCCAAGCTGCAGCTGTAAATTTTCATATTTGTCACATAATTGGGACAAGGATTTTCTCTGGATGCAACAGCAGGACATGCCTTCAATTTGTACAAACTGAAAGGAAACAATGTGTGGCAGATAGCTGGGCGTGGACTCCCACAAAGTATCCTCAAGGGGTTCTGGGATTTGCTGGCCCTGCTGTTGACGGCATGAAATCTGCAAGGGAAACAGACATAAGTCCCTGTCATTTGCCACATTTGACTTGTTGGACAGATGCTCCTCGCTCTCTCCTTCACAGTGAAACTCAGTCTCCAAACCATAAGCAAATAGCATTATGTATAATTTACTCTCTTTACTCTGTTTGATGTGTAATGTTTAGTCTGCTTAAATAACCTTCTCTTTCTCTTCCTCTCCCATTCCCTCTCTCTCTCTCTCTCAGTGATAATATTCGAAATTATGTTTACCAAGTATTTCGCCTTGCTCGCCTAATGCATTTTGCCAGCCTCCCAGCGGTGCCTGAAAAGAAAAACAAGAGAAAAGTCAAATACCGCATTTTTGGTTCGGTTCCCCTCCGTGTCACAAAGTCTACAGATATTCAAATGGAAAACACTGATTGTCGTGTGGTTTTTTGTATGAATAATAAAAACATTTTAGGGTGGGCCATAAAATTCAACCTCGGCGGGTCGTTGGGCAGGAAAATGTTCGATATCGCAGGTCGGAAATTGTGAATTTAATAATGGCTCCTGAAAGTATTTCGTACTATCATAGAAAATCAAACAAAATTTGTGAAAATATTTAGTATTATGTCTGCCATGTGGAATATATGAATACTTAAATCCCGATGGCTGTGAGCACATGCGTTTGATACTTGGAAGAGGATTTCTGTTTTCTCTTTTGTCGTTGCTTAAATTAAATTTGCCCATTCCATATATCGACTCTTTTGAATTATTTTCAGCTACGTAAACATTTACCTGAATTTTTAATTTAAGGCTTTTCTGTGTCAATGTGTGTGAGGTGTGGAACATCACACACACAGTCCGAAACGAAGTCAGATTCGGAGTTCAGAGTTTGTTGAAAACATTTCAGTGCCTCGTCCTGTGTTTACTTTCGCTTTTTATTAATTTTCTCATGCAGACGCAGAGCTTTCTGTCCCCTGTGAAACCCTTTATCGGCAAAAGGCTCTGTTGACATTTCTGGATTAAAGGGAACCCTTTTGCCACTACATAGTCCCACCTTCCATGCAAATAAATTCAATTCACAGGTTGGCACAGTGTAAAAAGAGGTTTTTCATGCTCATACCTCTTTGGGTGCACTTCGACTCTGGAATCAGATTATGTGTTTAAGGTAACATTCGTGTAGTGGCTCGATTTGCATTCAAATATCCACATCCCACTCGAAGACGAGTGGGCCACTCGCCTGTGCGGTTCGTCAAGGTGAATTCATTGCCAAGTAAATAAAGTGAAAAGAAATTTCAGTGCCACGCAAATTTGATTTCCTCTGCCCCAGGCACTCAATTGAACAAAACTCGGCCAGTTTCCATTACGTTTCGCTTTGCCCTCACTTGACGTAAACAATCCGAACTGGCAGCAATTTAATTGAGAATTAATGGCATATTTTCGCCATCTGCTTTTCGTATTAACTAAAGAACTTTGCCGCTGCCCCTAAATAAGGTAAACAATTAGTTGGCCACTGGCTGTGGAAACTTTGAGAGCAGCTGGGGTAGTCGTGGGAAAAGCAAAGGGAAACAAGTAAAATATATTTCTGCAAAATATTTTCAGAATAAGGGAATTTTTATGTATCAGAAATGAGTCATGTCGCCTGGTTAAAAACAAATTTTGATGCAAATATTTACAGCGCAAAGGTAATTAACTATTCCATTCATTTCAAGTTTGCTTGCAGAATGCCAAATTCAACAGAAATAAGTTGTAAGCAGAAGCGAATTGTTTGGAAAGTCAGAGAGAGGAAACAAACGAAAAAGCGAGCAGTCAAAAATAATAATGAAAGGAAATACAATTGAAACAAAGGCAGGCCAATAAAAAGCACACAAATTTAAATAATTATTCGAGACAAAATTCATTAACTTTAAAGACAGGGCTGCGTTTTATGTCTCCATCTGCGACACTTGTCTTGAATTAGGTGCGAATGGCAGAGTTGATTGTTGTTGCCTTCGTCTGTTATATTCATTTCGTGGAGGTAGAGAAGAGCGAGTCAACTAAGCCGAACAATATCTTTTAGACTACATTGAAATGACAAGCGAAATGTGGTCCGAGGAGGTGGACAGCCACAATACAGATATTTATCTTGCTGCTGTTTCGGGTATTTGTCTTGTCTTGACATATCTCAGGATTTAGCACATCCTCTCAAGTAAGCTGGCAACATTCGAAGCAACAACGGAAGCAATTCACGCAATGCAAATTTGTGAGTTCAGTTGAGTACTTCCTTCAGCTCGTATCCTTGCCTTGCCTTGCTTTGGCAGCAGAACTTTCTTTCATTTACAGAGAAAATATGAGAAGGCAGTTGGTAATTTCACTTCAGCCCTTTTCTCGTTTTGCATGCAAGCAAAGTCTATTAAAGATGATTTATTTGAAACATATTTCTACCTTGGCTGTTGAGGATAAACTTTTTACAGGCGCGGCATAAATTTCAAGAAACGGAATACAAATCATCTCAGACTTTGTTAAAATGTAACAAAGTCTCTTAAATAAAATCTCATTGGTATTCTGGGAAAAACGTTTTTCATTTTGGAACTTTATGTGGCTTAGACTGTTTTACATATCATTCAATTCTTCATGGGCATCAGACAATTCTCTCTCTATTCATCTCCACTTTGAGGTCTTCATTTGTCCAGCTAATTTATCATTTTTAATGAGCTCATCTCGTGTTTTCTCTTTGTCTTTTCTTGTGCACGGCTCACCTGAGTCTATGAGTGGCTCTATTTCGATTATTTAGCTCCCACTCTGCGCTTCTCAGGAGCACGTAGTCGATGCCGAGCTGTTTATCAAAATGGCACACGGCTTTAAATTGTGCAACTCTGTTAGCTCCTTATTAATGACAGCAATTTAGGTGCTCATTATTCTTTGTGCCCGCCAAGCACTTTACACAGCTTCGCCTTAGCAGCAGTGCCCTGCGGAAATGATGTTGTCACCAAGTCAAATCGCTTTATATCCGCTTCGGGGGAAATGACTTGGACGCGGACTTACCTTTCAACTACATTTCTTCTGCACCTGCACTATGTTGGCTATGGCTTTGGTTTTGTTTTATTCCCTTTCAGCGTTTCTTGGTTTTGCTTTATTCCCCTTCAGCGTTTCTTTCACTCTCTCACACTCACTTTGGTCCACGAAGCTCTTGGCAAGTTTCAATTATAAACACTCTGAAATTGGCTTAGTGCACTGCGCTTTATGGCCACGACGTGCGTAGGATTGGCAACAAACGGAAGTTGGCTGCAATCAGTCGTAGAGAGCCAAGAGGGTAGACCGCGGGCTGAGGATTTGCTCAATCGACTCTTTGGTTAGTGGAAGTTAAAGTGTGGAGCAATCAACTTGGATTTCTTATATGATGCATGAGTGAGCAGAAACATAATAAGAAATATAAGGGATTAGTGGGATGAAGCTCTAAAAATAATTACGCCAAGGAAAAGATTCTCGATATTACACATTAATTTGTAAGATCTACTTTAATGATTAACTACCAATTTTGCACCAACCAATAATTTAAATATGTAAGAAGCTTCTTAAGATGGTAATTTCATAACTTTGTATAAAGATAGTATACTTCGGCTAATTTAAGTGGTCTAATTGGCATTTGCGATGTCAGAAAAAACAACCCAACATAAAAGTTTATTGAAAAAATGTCTGGTGGGTTTATGTGGCCATTAAAAGAGCTGGACTGTGGTCGATGAAAACCACTAAGCCGAAGGTAGGTCAAACGGTAAATGGCAAGCGCAATGACAAGACAGAAGTAAAACATATTCAGGAATTCAGCAGCAGGAGCAAAGGCGCCCGGACAACACTCATATCCCTAGTTGACCGTAAAAAGTTTAAATGCGCTGAAGTGGCAGCTGCAAAGAAAAAAAAAACAGCAAACAAACAACAATCTACAGCATAGGACGTAAACAAACAATGCAAAAACTGAAACACAACAGATTGTAAAAAAGCTGCAAAACTTTTGTAATTGGGTAGTGGGAACTGAAAGTCTATACAGAGAAAGGAGACAGGCGAAGAGGAATAGTCAAAATGAAAAATTGTTGCAGCTTGCTTGTGTTTTGGTTCTTGGCTTGTACCCACATGCAACAGCAAGAGAAAACTAGCTGAACTATCAACAGCCCGACCGGACAACAATTCGACACACACACACACACACACACACACACACACACACACACACACACACACACACACACACACTACACACACACCCTAAGGCTGCAAGTAAAAGGTTCTGCCAAAAAAGTCGTCAAGTGCTCAGTCCTATGTGTAGTTTTAAGTGTAGATTTTTGGCTTCATCACACACGAATTTATGCTTTGTTTCGTATTTCGCCTTTCGGAATTCTCCCTCCCTTCAAGACTAACCACACGGACCATATCATTATTCATTTCTGGTTGAGCAAAATTAATGAGCTCGGCTGATGCAGATGCAGAGGATAAGGCAGCTGCTTTTGTGGTTTGTTTGAAGTGGTCTGGCCAAATGAACTTATTGGAGATTGTCCGGTCAGTTGACTCTGCAAACATAAAGTAGAGCAAGTGGACATTACCATACATATCTAAATGCTAAATACATGTGGATTTAGTATAATTTGTGTGGCTTATGCTTATTCTTGTCTGTAATATGCACAAATTGCAATCCAACAGAGAGAGAGAGAGAGAGAGAGAGAGAGAGGTAGTGAGAGGGGGAGAGAAAGGAGATATCATTGAAGGTCATAACAAGCTATCAATGGCAGCTAAGCAAATAGAGTGGGAATTACGATTGCTATTTCCTCCCTTTAAAGAAAGGGAAGGGAATAAAAGGAAGGAATAAAAAAAGGTCAACTGCTTTCAATTGGGTTAGCTTGATTCTAACGATTCAAAAAAATCGATAAAACGCAATATAGATGGGTCACAAATGAACAACAGCAGCTCCTTGGAATTCTTTGAATGAAATCGTTATCTTTTTTGTCTGTTTTGTCTGTCCCAGAACTAGTTGGTTTAGCCAGTCATTGCATGTGCAATTCAATCAGAGAGGCTCTCCAAAAGGCCGTTTTAAGCCAACATGATTCAAGCGAAACAAAATGTTGCCCAATTTGTATGCACTTTCTATGGAAAGGCTTAAAAACAAAAACTAAAATCGCCTGCATCAAAATGAATCATAGGTGGGCGAACTGGTATAGAACTCAGCTGTGGGTCTAGATGTAGACTGTATGCAGCGACAGGCAGTCACCCACTGAGTCTTTGTTGTCGCTAGCACGCACAATTAGGCGACTGAAAAACGCATCAAACAAAACGCTGAGTGACGGGAAAGAGCGCAAAATTGCAATAGACCAGTTCACACGCACAGGAAGCAAACACGAATCAGGGCTGCGTATACGTAATTTCCGGTGCCCTTTTCAGCCGCCCTTCCCTACGATGCTCAGTAAGCTACTTGATTGAAACTGGCTAAAAGGTACAATGTTTAAGTTGAATACGCCATTCCCATGCCATTCAGTAAAGCGCTCGAGAAACAATGAGTAGCCAAGAGATACGCTTAAATGACTCTCAATGAATACGAACAGGCAGCACTGTTGCATCGTGCATGACGCTTCCTGCACCAGACACAATATGAACAAACACAAAAACAATGATGTTGCCTGCTGAATCTTAAGCCGCTGTGCGAAATTGAATTTCATACACATTCGCGTGAGGGATCCTATTCGTGAAGTGCATCAAACGTGAACCCTCATACTGACATGCATGGCATGAGTATTACACACTCATCCGAGAACCACTTCCCCATGGCGGAGCACCCGAAAATGAGATTCATTTCCAACAAACAAAACACGCTATTTGGCACGCCATCTATTTTTCATGGTTGGGTAGGGACCTGACTCGAGTTTTCATCTAATGCGCGAGCAGCAGCTGCTTATCGGGACACATCAGACACACGTTATTCCCTTCCTTTTCCTCTACAACCTTTAGCTTCCCTTTCATTTTATGCTCCGCGTTTCTCCCTCTGTTTGTTTTTCAGCTTTGCTTGTTGATATTGCAGAAGATACAACAATAAAGCAGAACTGAGAAACATCTCCAGACCCTCCGTTGCTGCTATTTATTTTTTCCAGTGTAAAACAAACATTTCTTGCTGGCTTGCAAAATGCAACAGCTTTGACACCATTGTAAGTTACAAGAAAAATATGTGAGAGGGCTGAAAAAGTCTTGACAGCATTGCCGCACGAATAAGGATTTGATGCTGTATTTTATGTTCCATAGAACTTGGCTTTTCATTTTCGTATATATTTACAATATCATATGTTAAAATTAACTATGGCCTGAACCCATTGATAAATGTAAATGTTAAATGTATGTAAGGTATAAATATTCTTAATTAGTATTAACAGTTGAGTCCGTCCATGTCCGTATGTCCGTATTTTCGTGCGACTGAATTGCACTCACGGGTCGACTTTCTTTTAAATAATCGATTACATTTCTTGTTTTAACGTTAACTAATTTCTGTTTTTGAATTATATCACAAATGCTTTTGAAGCTAAGGTTGCCTAATTTGGCGTTTAGTTTCATGTATATTTTATACAATTTTTATTTTATTTAATATTTGGGGTCGTGGAGTGCAAGGACCGATCCTTAACGGAGGCTGGTTTATATTTTCAAATAGATATTTTTGTTTTCGGTTTTTTTGGTTACAAATGCTATTTAATTGCGAAGTTGCATCTTCTAATCATACGAGGAAGCATCATTATCCTTACATTTCGGATTACTAGGGCAGCTGTCTCGAATTTAATATTCCATGTATATCTCTCGAGTTCCTTAAACTATAAAAAAAAACATTTGAAGGCAGCATGCTGATATCGCATTTGTGCCCGACATTGAATTAGTTATTTGCCCATTATTATTTGATAGATTTAATTAGCGACCTTTTGAGGCTGTCGGTTAGGTAAATATATTATATACGTTAGGAATTGCATGGGCAATTGTTTGGGAAAGCTTTGCGGGTCGATCAAACTAAAATAATAAGAAAGGGAACTCTGACTCGAAACACAGAGACGAAGACCAGGCGTCGTCGATTAACCCCTGCAACACGTACTAAATTTTTATTGAATTGGACACTGGGGAACCCAACCAGACAAATAAAAGCTAAAGCAGAAGCAACAACTAAGCTAAAAACTATTAACAAAGCAAACAACACAAACGAAGTCAAACAAAAGGTCCACGCAAACTGTAGCATGCCACAAGGCACAGCAACACACACAGACATGTGAAGAGAGAGAGAGAGAGAGAGAGAGACAGAGAGAAAGAGAGAGAGAGAGAATGAGAGAAAGAGAAAGAAAGAGAGAGAGAAAGAAAGAGAGAGAGAGAGAGAGAGAGAGAGAGAGAGAAAGAAAGAGAGAGAGAGAGAGAGAAAGAGAGACACACTTAACTGTGTGTAGACACAAAGGGAAAATTCAGACAAATAATACAGTCGGCAACAGTTGAGAATATACAACTTGGCGATACTCTATCAAATTTGAAGCAATGCCTGAGTGGAATTTCCCATCGCAAAATTCCCATGTAAGTTAATCTGTTACCTTAGAAACAACCTTCATTTGGTGGCTAGCTGTTTGTGCTTGCCACAGTGTAAAAATCGCAAAGTCTCACGCATCTACGTAGGTCTGGAAATCTTTAATATTTTGTTGAACGTTGTTAGATTGTTGCCCCATCCATTTGTGGCAGACTCAATGTAAACCCATATTTCTTGTTCAGCTTCATGTCCATCGCAGTCTCTAGTCGTTGCATGTCAATTGCATCATTAATAATGGCATTTGCCATTGTTCTACATCAGACACGGTCCGGCTGCTTGGCCATACATTAGGATACGTGCCCAAGTCTGTGTCGACTGTTGAGTAATGGTTCGCACATACGCCAAGAGCCTTGCAGACAATGAACTCCAAGTGAGCCAAGTGGAGGAGAGGGAGCTAAATCGACTCCGTTGTCCGACTGGCACAACTTTGGTTGAGCCCATTCTCCATTTAGTGCTCAAAAGGGAACGTGATCTGCATTGCAAATCAACTCACCCAATTCGAATTCAGCCCTACTCCCACCTCTGCTTTGCTCAACTGCTCAACTGCTCAGCTGTTCACCTTTCCATTGACCCTCGCATGATACATTGAGTATACGCAATTTTTCAATTTGCTGCAATTTAATTGATTTGCGGACAGCGCGTCGCATCATAAACACCACAAAGCACTTCTAATGCTCAATTTAACAAATTAGCAGCTCTCAGAGGACTGCCGACAGTGTTCTTCAAGAGTCTGCTTACGACGCACTTCAGTTTCAGGTAGGCATAGTAAGGGAAAAAATAAAAAGATTTATGGGCTGCCTCTCAAGCGTACTATATTCTTTCGTTAATATCAGAAAATTTACGCATTATGTTGGCGGCAACACATGTTCCTCTCCCTGCAGACCTGCCTTTCCTACTGACTCCTCGAACAGGACCTGTTCAGAGCAGGCAAAAGCCATAAATATGTTGATGTTGGTTTCGGTTAAGAGTCTCGCCTGGCTGAAACGTGTATGTGTGTGTGTAAGTCTGAGTGTGATGTGTTATGTGCTACACATCCTAATTACATTTTAATGCCAAGGCATTTGGCACTTTTTATGCCAGCCTTCAGCTCTAATGTAGCCTGCTTTCTATAGCTTTGTGGTGCGAACTCTAACAGTGCACTGCGTGATACTAAGCCACTTAGGCACCTTCATGAAATTTGTTTAAGATAAAGACTGCAATGTGTGTTACAAAATAATATTGGAGAAGATCATTTGAATATAGCCATACAAAAAATTCATTGATTTAAGAAGCCTTCACATATATTTTCTATACATTCCCATTCTGACTTATTACATGTACAAGTTGTTGATAATTTCTATTTGGGACTCGACTCTAGGGGCATTATCGATAGTCTAGGGAAAACTGCTCGTAGCTAATAAAAACTATTCCATTTAAGACTCGACTTTAAATAAGTTCACGACATGTTTTTGATTTTGCTCATGCAAATCGCAGCGACAACGACAACATCAACAATGATTTTAAAGCCACAGGCTGTAACATTAGAAAACTTTGCTCTGGCATACAAATGAAGCGTTTTCATTGTTCACGCCCTCCCCTGGCAACAATTGTCCTTTTAGCAGCCAATAAGCCGCACCCAAATCATTGTGAGAAAGTAAGCATTGAGGAACTGGGAGGAAATGGGAGTGTGGCCCAGACTTTTATTGGGGCTTGAGATTGGTGCAACAGCCGGTGAGGAGCACACAATGGGGACATAATTGTAATTGCGAGGGAAATAGTTGGACTGGCATCAAGAAATGCGATGGCAGTTGGCGCTTTTCCAAATGGCAGTCTCAGCTGGCGCATAGAGCATAGCACATGGAGTAGGCCGCCTGGTAATAGTAATAGTTGTAGTTCACTTTTCAGTTTAGTCTCCAGCCTTAGTCTCCATATCCATTTCCATTAACGTCGAACCATTTTAATATTTAAAATATCATTCGCAAAGAGAAAATAGCGCAACCCAGAATTTTACGACCAGAATGAATAATTCAACGGGAGACAATAATAATAGTTAGGATATGCCTTGCGCAAGCTCTTGACTCTCAGCTCCCCGATTCCTGTATCCAGGCAGTAGGCAGCCCCGTTGGCTTAAGTGCTTTGCATGTGAAAATCCCTTGAAAACACACACGTTGGAGCAAGTGGAGTTGGAGGGGAGTGGAAGAGGGACAAGATATTGACGACACTGGCAGTTGAGAGTCGAGACCGGCAGGAGGAACCGCTGCAAGGCGGCATTTAATATGCAAATTAAAGTGCAGCCAGGTGAGCAGTTGAAACCAGACCAAGACTCAAGTGAGAGTCGCGCAAATGTTAATTTTCTGGCTCAAGTTGAAGGCGCTTAGAAGTATGGAAAGTCTTTTATCAAGCCCAAACTTTAACGCGCCTGAGCGGCTACGCATTTTGCGAATCTTGCGTATATGCCACGTGCGCCCAAGCACAGCATAAGCCAAAATGTATGTGTGTATGTGTTTGTAGGCGTATGTGAGTTGTGTGTGTGTTGGAGTGAAAGCCATAAATTTTGCTGGCTGAAGCACGTCGAAATTCAAATTTTCTTGGTTGGCGTAGAAATCATTCGTATGACTATCGCCAGCTGGCCAAAGCCAACGGATAAACTCACAGGAGAGACCACAAATATTCCCGTCAGGCTGTTGCCAGTTGCCAGTTGTTGTATTTGATTTGATGAAATGCAAATTTATAAGCAGAAAGTTGAATTGAGTTACAGGAAAACATGAAACAGAGGAAAACAAAAACATCATAATAAATATGACAGAGCTGGCAGCCACAAGAACAATTGATATGCATGAGTCTCACGAGCGAGAGAAAAGCTTAAAAGCAAAAAGTTTGACTTTAAATATGGAATATTCAACTAAGGATAGCTAAAGATGATCACGGAATACCGTCTTTTAAAAAATACATAGTTCAGTTGTATTATAACGCCTCGTTAAAACTGAATATCATTTTATGTCACACAAGTGAAACGTCTTTACTTTTTTAATATTTATAAAATTATTTGTAAACTTTAATTAAGAGCTTACCATAAGCCTCTTATCAACTAATGCTTCTCACATTGTTGAACTACTTACAAATGCCACAATGCAGAAAGTTAATTTGTAGAGCGATGGCCAGACAAAGTCGGGTCTCTGACCTCGAAGGGCAAGGAACCAGCTTGTCAGGGAAGCTGCTTATAATATCCCAAGAGTGTAAAAGTGGCAACAATGGGTCTCGGCTACATTATAAAACATCACTCAGGCGCCACCCACCTCTCGATTGTCGTGATTCTTATTATTGCACAGCCAAAATGTCATTGGCATGAGCTTCGACTACAGGATGCCCTGTCTAGCATAAAATTTAAGCATTAATGAGTATTTTTATGAAAGAGCCAGACCCATTAATTATACATATAACTGTAGTAACAGCAGGCATGATATATCCCTATTCTTATGTAAATAGGTCTGAAAGTCATCTTGTCAACCTGTTGGGGCTTCTTATCTCGTATCTGCTTATCATACGGCAAATCCGTTTATTGTGTGCCCTTCTGAGTCTATTGAATTCAGAAATTCTTCTGTCAAGGGGCAATGCCAATCCATTCACAATTCTCAACAGAAAGCGGCAACAGAAAGGAAGTCTTTCGCACAATGGGCATAAATGCAATACAATCGGTTATGCGAATGTGAAAAGTATAAGCGAAAGCTTTTCATATTCAACCTGACACTGAGAAATGATTTCAATTTCTCACCACGCCCTGCCAGGAGTCCGCTCGTCAAACATGGAAATCCAATTGATGCTGAGACGTTTGTTGTGAGAAACTCACACCTTTTACCCAACCTAAACTGATTTTGGCTTCAGCATGGAAATTCCTTTCACAGTCTCTATCTTACTCTCTTGCCCTCAGAGGTTGTCTGCCAGTTGCGTACCTGCCAATTGCCCACTAGAAGCAGGAGGTGGGTAAGCTCCTGTGATTCTCTTTCCTATTGGTTTCACGGATTTGGGCTTTCCGTCAGCTACTGGAAATGAATTGTATTTTTCGTTTCAAATTCACATCAATTTAGAAATCTGGTTTTTCGCTTCCCGCTCGTTAGGAGGAGGTGGGAGGTGGGTTGGTGGTTTGAGCACTCACTGCTCGGTGGGGCAATGGAAAACATGTTTGGGAGTTGTTCTTTTATAAGCAAGCGCTGAGCAACTGTGTGGCAAATTGTTTTGCAGTTTAAATCGCTTGCTATCAATCCCCAAATTGCCGGCTGTTAAAATGATAAACGCTCCATTGGGCTGATAGACTTCATTTCAGTCGAATTCACCTGGGTTGCTACTCACTGCAAGAGAATAGTAACCAGTGCAACGTTTTTGTGGTGTTAAAAGGAATTTCGGATTGCCTTTTAATGGCTTTATTCAGCTCATAGCAGATGGAGCTGAAACTCAATTAATTTTGAGTTCAACTAAGGGTCAGCTAAGCAATGGAAATCGAATGCCTGAACTTGGCACACAATCGTGCTTCATTTCTAAAATTTTTCTTTATTCGCAGATCATTAATTTACAAGGCTGATTGGTAAATATAGTTGAACCAGACAATGAATGTAAACAATTCTAAAGAATGCACAGAAAATAAGGCAACATCTTGTGGCTGACTGACTGAGTTATTTATAGAATGTAGAATATCTAGCAAATTTCTGGTGTCTGTATAGGCAACAACTAAAACCAACAATCAATGTGTACACAAAATGAATATTGTTTATATCAGCATATAAGAAAATGGAATGCAAAATGGATTTTTTGCAACGCAATTTGCAGGCTTAATGTACTCAGCCACTGTCCAATAAATATATCAACTTACACATATGTGAATTGGTATCTGTAAATTGATTAGAATAGCTCCTGCAGGACCTTTTTGGAAACGGGATTTCTCCTTATTCTCCAGCGCATTCTCTTCTTTCTACTCCCAGTTTGTTTGCTTCTCAATTTGCGTTGCCAGCAGCAACAAAGCGAATTGTTGAGTTGTCAGTCGTGCAAATGTTTATCATGAACTGCTGCGGGCTGTTTATTCTTACGTTTACTTGATTGTTGACTTGCCATTTGAATGTGGCCCACAAAGCAACAAAAACAGCAAATAATGCCCAATTGGCTAATTGATGTGTGCACTGAGAGTAAAGGACAATGATAAACATTTCCAGCTTCATCTTTAAATCACAAAACTCACAGTGCCTAGACTGCAAGGCGTGTCCCACATAGAATTTCGCTGACTGACTGGCAGAGTGACAAACTGACACGAACGTCCCATTGTGTTGCCTTCTGCAGAAGCAGCTCCATCTCGAGGCTGACACTGAGCAATGTGCGCAAGTGTCGGGCCAACTTGACTCGTCTGTCCTTTGGGTATGCAATGCAAATGTCCTTTCTCCCTACTATCTTCTTGAGCAACCGACAACATCATCATTACGCATCACCCTAACACATTTGGTACACCAACGAAGCAACGCCCTAAGAACAGCAGCCGCGCTTTAACATCTTTAAAAGCTTGGGGAGATAGAGCTAGAACTAGAAGATCCTTCATTTTTTTGTTGGCGGAAGCGATTGAAAAAAAATCTAAATCGTTTCACGGAACACGTTCTGCCAGGTTGTGTGTTAATGATGATGACAGCAGAGGGTGCTTTCCTCTTTTTTTTGTTGTTTTTGAAGACAACAACTACTTGGCCAACTTGACATTTTCAGCGCTCAACTATGGCCATATCAACGTAGACATATGTCACTCCAGGCTGCTTCTCTCTTTCTCTATAACTCGCGTGGAACTCTGTGCCACATGTGAAGAGAGACAACCGCAGGAGCCGACACGTGTTTGTCAGCGTGTCAAGCGGTCGAGTGCACAGCAGGAGTGTAAGATATACAAAGGTATAATATATGGATGTCGCTCTTGTTATTTGAATTGTGTTAACAAATTGTCACAGATATGTTAGTTTGAGCTCATGATTGGCTGCTTTGACGTGGTTCGAGATGTTATTGTGCCAAACAATGCCATAAACTTTGAATGAGTTGCAAAAACTTTTCTTGTAGCTCCAATTGTTTTTTTTTTTAATATTTGTATTGTTACCTGTCGCTTGCTGTGACATTTATTAAATTTGTCGTTCTGTATTGTAGTTTCGATGCACAGCAAATGACAAAAAAAAAAAAATTACAAAGCCTGTTGCATTTTTTTGCTGGCTACTGCAAACTCTAAAGAGTTATATTTTTTTTTATATTTTAAATGGATTATTTTAGGAATATAACTGAATTTCAATCGCTGGTTGCAAAAAGGAATTTTTATTTTCTAAAAAGCAATTTTATACAAAATCTGACTCACGGCATGGCAGGCAAATAAATGCAAATTTCAGTCTGAACAGGCAGATAGCAAATACATTTTTTTCAGATGAAAAAATTAACAAAATAAACAAAAATATAAACTCTAGTAATTGAATCGAAAAGTTTTTCACATTTTTATAGTTGAAAGTTTATAAAATGAGTAAATATGAAAGTCAATTTTTGTTATACTATAGATAAGAGATTTTAAATTAGTAAATATATTATTTTAAATATATGTATTTACATTTAATAAATTTTATATTTAATTAAGTTAAATATATAAAAGTATTAGGTAATGTAATTAAATAATATAACTTAATTTAGTTGATCAACATATATTTTATTTTAAACCTATGTATATTTAAAAAGTTTTTTTTTTATTATTCACTTGTTTTAATATTCTGTGCAATTTGTTTCTTCTATTTACAGTTTCGTGCTCATTTGAAGCCCTAAGCACCACATACGTGTTAAATTTGTTTTGATTGAACTGCGCAAACTCCGCAAACGTCAAACGTCAAGCGAAAGCAGCGCTGCTTCTGTCGCTGTCGCTGTCGCTGCCGCTGCCGCTGCCTCGGCCTCTGCCAATGAATGTTCACTCGAACATTTTCCCGTTAGCCAAGCTTTCAGTTATTTAGCGGCTTTTGTACGCAACGCAACAGAACGGAACGATATGTTGTTGAATGGTTCGACGTAACGAGCAATGCGTTTAACGTAAGCAAAGCAACAGCAACAACAGCAACAATAACAAATAACTATCCGGCATTATAACGAATGTTTGCCCTGTGTCAAAGGAGCGTAAAAATAGAAAAAAATCGAAGTGAGGCAATAAATAAAAAGGCAACGACCGCCGTGCGCACATGTGTGAGTGAGCCTGTATGTGTGTATGCATGTGTGTAGGTATGTGTGTGTGTTTACCTTATGCATAGAATAACACGAGAAGCAATAACTTGTTGTTTTAGCCGTGTGCTATATCAATTAGCAGCAGATTGCATACCCTAACAATTTTATTGAATTGATTTTGTGGCAATGCAAACAACAGAGTTAAGTAAACAAAAAAACTAAATGCAACCGAGATGGATGCAAGTAAAATTAAATTGAATAAGCTACATCAAAAGCAAAATAAGAATAGAATATATCAGAATTTATTCTATTGAGTATTATATATTAGATATAGCTCTCTGGGTCACATATTTTATGAGCAATGTGATTTTTATGTCTGTTTCTTGGAATAGTAATTACAAAGATTATGACAGCTCAGTTTAGTTTTTGCTGATTTTCAACATATTGCTGTCTTATTTGTTTTTCATCTTATCAAATAGGCGTGTTTATTTTAACATTTAATCTTACTAATACATACACACCCACACACATACACAAACATATATGCATGCAAATATGATAATTGCGTGGTTTGTTGCGGGATTCGTGAATACTTAATGCTTTTGCGTGGCTTTCTCGCAGTTGACATCCTGTAAATGCAATTTCAACTGTCGGAATGGTCGCAACGGTCGCACACATTATAAGGTTTTTCACCCACAATTATGCGCATATGAATTTAACCTCCTTTTCGAATGTGTGCGCGCGGTTTACATGGCGTATGAATTTTTTTAATTAAATGTCAAAATAACTCAGCTGTTAAAGGCTGCAACTGTGGAATCCGTTGCTCTGACTAATAATTAAGTTTTATAAGTGTTCGGGTGTGTGTGTGTGTGTGGAATTGTGTGCAATCTATATTTAAATTTTATACTCGCTTTTGCAGCATGTTAATTCCATAAACAAGTTTGTATACTGCTCAAAGTGAAAACAAAATTCTAAAATAAGGAAGAAAAAAACTCTTAATATAAACAAAAATAAAAGAAAAAAAAAAAACAAATCAACAAACATATATAAATTATAGAGCTGGCCATAGCTTTAATTAACATCGATTATACAATTGATCGCATTTTAACGACAGACAAGTGAGTATTTTTATGCTTGTAAATTATTTTCCACTTTTTATGACATGAGTCATGCAATTGAAAGAAATGGGTGTTTATTCTTTTTATTAATCACATATAATGTTAAAACTAAGCTGCTTCGTTGTAATTGAAATCAAAATTTATAACTTACTAATTGACGAAACCCAAACAGACACAAGTACATTGGTACATACATAAACATACATATAATTGAATTATAAATACAAAATGCTTGAGAAACATGCTTTCATGAATAACTAATGCTTTTATTCAGCTTGATTTAATATAAACCAAAAGATCTAGTTTCCCACAATTTAAATAAGAAAATCAGACCCATAGACTGTAAGTCAAGGCAAGAACGTTAACCGAACCATTGACAGCATTCATTAAGCTTGTTGATATGACTTACATGTGTTTATCTTCGGTTTTATGTGTACAGATATCAGATAAACATAAGACATGTCGCCTTAAATAGCTATGCAATTCACTGAATGAGCGCAAACTAAGTGGAAGTGATTACGCTTGATCAGCTCATAGAATTTGTCGCTTATATCCTGGAAATCAATCAACATTTGCAGCTGTCGTGCATTTGTATTGAAAGCAATTCATTTACTAGCAATTGCCATATGAATCAATATGCAAATCTCGATGGCTACACAGGTCCCAAGCTCCCTTCTCCCCAATCTCTCACTCCTCTCTCTTTACCTTTCTCTATCTTGTGGGCTGCCAGTTGGACTGCCATGCTGCCAATCTGTCCGCCTGTCAGTCAACCTTTAAGCCAACCACCCATATGCACAGCGTTGGGTTGCGTTACGTTCAGTCCGACAGTTGGCATTTTGGCATATTTAATTATCTGCCAATTCATCAGCGCGTGGGACTTAAAAGTGTATTGTTTGTTTGTCTTGGAAAAGCAATAAACCAGACAGAGAAAAAAGCACACACAGCTGTTATTATAATAAAGGCCTACTAAGCAAAACAAAAATACAGCAGTAAGAACAACAGTAAATTGCTGCAGGAATATTATCATATGAGAAGGAAAGCCATGCCATCTGTATGGGTATGGGCCTTTGGCCACGCCCACAAAGTGCTGTTGGAAGTGGTACGTCGCAAGCTTAAATAGCAATTGCTGAGTTTAGCTAAAGCCACGTAACATTACATTAAAAGCGAGCCGCACATTACGTATACGCAACGTGGGCACCCAAAATTAGCAGCCATTAGGATTTCAGCTTCGAAGTGTGTTCGTGACCTGTCCTATGTATATGGTCATGTGTGTGATGCTTATCTGCCATCAATATAATTGCTAGGGCATTTCCATTGCACTTAAATCGCGCGTTGTCCATTTGCGGTCACATGCTGATGTTGTTGCATGAAAATGTAGCTATCGTCTATCGCCTATCTTATGGTCTGTGCTCAACTCAATTACGCGCACATTTGGAGCTAATAAAGAATACATTTGCTGAAATCTATATTGGATTATCTTTTATTATAGAAGTGAAACATAAGACGTCTGGAAACGGCAGCGGACAGCCCACTGAAAATAATTTGATTACATTGAATTAGCTTTTGTGCTCTGCCTTATATAAATATTTCATAACTATAAGCCTTGTATGAACTATAGGTGACCAGTTCTTAAGGCTTCTCTCAAGATAGTTAACCTATTATTTTCTGACAACATAAAAAACTTAGATTAACTTAGATTATTACTTAGATTATTAGTTATCCACACTAACAATAAACTTATGTATAACAAATCAACTATTACGGTTATCACGCAGACACACCCATATCAAGTCATTCGAGTGTGAGCAAGAACTATCTGCGACGATTTGTTAACATATTTCAAACAACTTCTGGAACATCCACATTCCATATTCTGAAAACATATAATACATTATTATATCTTCGTATATTTTACACTCCTGCTGTGCACTCAACCGCTTGACACGCTGACAAACACGTGTCGGCTCCTGCGGTTGTCTCTCTTCACATGTGGCACAGAGTTCCACGCGAGTTATAGAGAAAGAGAGAAGCAGCCTGGAGTGACATATGTCTACGTTGATATGGCCATAGTCGAGCGCTGAAAATGTCAAGTTGGCCAAGTAGTTGTTGTCTTCAAAAACAACAACAACAATACGAAAACACCCTCTGCTGTCATCATCATTAACACACAACCTGGCAAAACCTGTTCCGTGAAACGATTTAGATTTTTTTTCAATCGCTTCCGCCAACAAAAAAATGAAGGATCTTCTAGTTCTAGCTCTATCTCCCCAAGCTTTTAAAGATGTTAAAGCGCGGCTGCTGTTCTTAGAGCGTTGCTTCGTTGGTGTACCAAATGTGTTAGGGTGATGCGTAATGATGATGTTGTCGGTTGCTCAAGAAGATAGTAGGGAGAAAGGACATTTGCATTGCATACCCAAAGGACAGACGAGTCAAGTTGGCCCGACACTTGCGCACATTGCTCAGTGTCAGCCTCGAGATGGAGCTGCTTCTGCAGAAGGCAACACAATGGGACGTTCGTGTCAGTTTGTCACTCTGCCAGTCAGTCAGCGAAATTCTATGTGGGACACGCCTTGCAGTCTAGGCACTGTGAGTTTTGTGATTTAAAGACGAAGCTGGAAATGTTTATCATTGTCCTTTACTCTCAGTGCACACATCAATTAGCCAATTGGGCATTATTTGCTGTTTTTGTTGCTTTGTGGGCCACATTCAAATGGCAAGTCAACAATCAAGTAAACGTAAGAATAAACAGCCCGCAGCAGTTCATGATAAACATTTGCACGACTGACAACTCAACAATTCGCTTTGTTGCTGCTGGCAACGCAAATTGAGAAGCAAACAAACTGGGAGTAGAAAGAAGAGAATGCGCTGGAGAATAGTGAGAAATCCCGTTTCCAAAAAGGTCCTGCAGGAGCTATTCTAATCAATTTACAGATACCAATTCACATATGTGTAAGTTGATATATTTATTGGACAGTGGCTGAGTACATTAAGCCTGCAAATTGCGTTGCAAAAAATCCATTTTGCATTCCATTTTCTTATATGCTGATATAAACAATATTCATTTTGTGTACAAATTGATTGTTGGTTTTAGTTGTTGCCTATACAGACACCAGAAATTTGCTAGATATTGTACATTCTATAAATAACTCAGTCAGTCAGCCACAAGATGTTGCCTTATTTTCTGTGCATTCTTTAGAATTGTTTACATTCATTGTCTGGTTCAACTATATTTACCAATCAGCCTTGTAAATTAATGATCTGCGAATAAAGAAAAATTTTAGAAATGAAGCACGATTGTGTGCCAAGTTCAGGCATTCGATTTCCATTGCTTAGCTGACCCTTAGTTGAACTCAAAATTAATTGAGTTTCAGCTCCATCTGCTATGAGCTGAATAAAGCCATTAAAAGGCAATCCGAAATTCCTTTTAACACCACAAAAACGTTGCACTGGTTACTATTCTCTTGCAGTGAGTAGCAACCCAGGTGAATTCGACTGAAATGAAGTCTATCAGCCCAATGGAGCGTTTATCATTTTAACAGCCGGCAATTTGGGGATTGATAGCAAGCGATTTAAACTGCAAAACAATTTGCCACACAGTTGCTCAGCGCTTGCTTATAAAAGAACAACTCCCAAACATGTTTTCCATTGCCCCACCGAGCAGTGAGTGCTCAAACCACCAACCCACGTCCCACCTCCTCCTAACGAGCGGGAAGCGAAAAACCAGATTTCTAAATTGATGTGAATTTGAAACGAAAAATACAATTCATTTCCAGTAGCTGACGGAAAGCCCAAATCCGTGAAACCAATAGGAAAGAGAATCACAGGAGCTTACCCACCTCCTGCTTCTAGTGGGCAATTGGCAGGTACGCAACTGGCAGACAACCTCTGAGGGCAAGAGAGTAAGATAGAGACTGTGAAAGGAATTTCCATGCTGAAGCCAAAATCAGTTTAGGTTGGGTAAAAGGTGTGAGTTTCTCACAACAAACGTCTCAGCATCAATTGGATTTCCATGTTTGACGAGCGGACTCCTGGCAGGGCGTGGTGAGAAATTGAAATCATTTCTCAGTGTCAGGTTGAATATGAAAAGCTTTCGCTTATACTTTTCACATTCGCATAACCGATTGTATTGCATTTATGCCCATTGTGCGAAAGACTTCCTTTCTGTTGCCGCTTTCTGTTGAGAATTGTGAATGGATTGGCATTGCCCCTTGACAGAAGAATTTCTGAATTCAATAGACTCAGATGGGCACACAATAAACGGATTTGCCGTATGATAAGCAGATACGAGATAAGAAGCCCCAACAGGTTGACAAGATGACTTTCAGACCTATTTACATAAGAATAGGGATATATCATGCCTGCTGTTACTACAGTTATATGTATAATTAATGGGTCTGGCTCTTTCATAAAAATACTCATTAATGCTTAAATTTTATGCTAGACAGGGCATCCTGTAGTCGAAGCTCATGCCAATGACATTTTGGCTGTGCAATAATAAGAATCACGACAATCGAGAGGTGGGTGGCGCCTGAGTGATGTTTTATAATGTAGCCGAGACCCATTGTTGCCACTTTTACACTCTTGGGATATTATAAGCAGCTTCCCTGACAAGCTGGTTCCTTGCCCTTCGAGGTCAGAGACCCGACTCTGTCTGGCCATCGCTCTACAAATTAACTTTCTGCATTGTGGCATTTGTAAGTAGTTCAACAATGTGAGAAGCATTAGTTGATAAGAGGCTTATGGTAAGCTCTCCATTAAAGTTAACAAATAATTTTATAATTATTAAAAAAGTAAAGACGTTTCACTTGTGTGACATAAACGAGGCGTTATAATACAACTGAACTATGTATTTTTTAAAAGATGTTATTCCGTGATCATCTTTAGTTATCCTTAGTTGAATATTCCATATTTAAAGTCAAACTTTTTGCTTTTAAGCTTTTCTCTCGCTCGTGAGACTCATGCATATCAATTGTTCTTGTGGCTGCCAGCTCTGTCATATTTATTATGATGTTTTTGTTTTCCTCTGTTTCATGTTTTCCTGTAACTCAATTCAACTTTCTGCTTATAAATTTGCATTTCATCAAATCAAATACAACAACTGGCAACTGGCAACTGGCAACAGCCTGACGGGAATATTTGTGGTCTCTCCTGTGAGTTTATCCGTTGGCTTTGGCCAGCTGGCGATAGTCGTACGAATGATTTCTACGCCAACCAAGAAAATTTGAATTTCGACGTGCTTCAGCCAGCAAAATTTATGGCTTTCACTCCAACACACACACAACTCACATACGCCTACAAACACATACACACATACATTTTGGCTTATCCTGTGCTTGGGCGCACTTGGCATATACGCAAGATTCGCAAAATGCGTAGCCGCTCAGGCGCGTTAAAGTTTGGGCTTGATAAAAGACTTTCCATACTTCTAAGCGCCTTCAACTTGAGCCAGAAAATTAACATTCGCGCGACTCTCACTTGAGTCTTGGTCTGGTTTCAACTGCTCACCTGGCTGCACTTTAATTTGCATATTAAATGCCGCCTTGCAGCGGTTCCTCATGCCGGTCTCGACTCTCAACTGCCAGTGTCGTCAATATCTTGTCCCTCTTCCACTCCCCTCCAACTCCACTTGCTCGAACGTGTGTGTTTTCAAGGGATTTTCACATGCAAAGCACTTAAGCCAACGGGGCTGCCTACTGCCTGGATACAGGAATCGGGGAGCTGAGAGTCAAGAGCTTGCGCAAGGCATATCCTAACTATTATTATTGTCTCCCGTTGAATTATTCATTCTGGTCGTAAAATTCTGGGTTGCGCTATTTTCTCTTTGCGAATGATATTTTAAATATTAAAATGGTTCGACGTTAATGGAAATGGATATGGAGACTAAGGCTGGAGACTAAACTGAAAAGCGAACTACAACTATTACTATTACCAGGCGGCCTACTCCATGTGCTATGCTCTATGCGCCAGCTGAGACTGCCATTTGGAAAAGCGCCAACTGCCATCGCATTTCTTGATGCCAGTCCAACTATTTCCCTCGCAATTACAATTATGTCCCCATTGTGTGCTCCTCACCGGCTGTTGCACCAATCTCAAGCCCCAATAAAAGTCTGGGCCACACTCCCATTTCCTCCCAGTTCCTCAATGCTTACTTTCTCACAATGATTTGGGTGCGGCTTATTGGCTGCTAAAAGGACAATTGTTGCCAGGGGAGGGCGTGAACAATGAAAACGCTTCATTTGTATGCCAGAGCAAAGTTTTCTAATGTTACAGCCTGTGGCTTTAAAATCATTGTTGATGTTGTTGTCGCTGCGATTTGCATGAGCAAAATCAAAAACATGTCGTGAACTTATTTAAAGTCGAGTCTTAAATAGAATAGTTTTTATTAGCTACGAGCAGTTTTCCCTAGACTATCGATAACGCCCCTAGAGTCGAGTCCCAAATAGAAATTATCAACAACTTGTACATGTAATAAGTCAGTATGGGAATGTATAGAATATATATGTGAAGGCTTCTTAAATCAATGAATTTTTTGTATGGCTATATTCAAATGATCTTCTCTAATATCATTTTGTAACACACATTGCAGTCTTTATCTTAAACAAATTTAATGAAGGTGCCTAAGTGGCTTAGTATCACGCAGTGCACTGTTAGAGTTCGCACCACAAAGCTATAGAAAGCAGGCTACATTAGAGCTGAAGGCTGGCATAAAAAGTGCCAAATGCCTTGGCATTAAAATGTAATTAGGATGTGTAGCACATAACACATCACACTCAGACTTGCACACACACATACACGTTTCAGCCAGGCGAGACTCAACCGAAACCAACATCAACATATTTATGGCTTTTGCCTGCTCTGAACAGGTCCTGTTCGAGGAGTCAGTAGGTCTGCAGGGAGAGGAACATGTGTTGCCGCCAACATAATGCGTAAATTTTCTGATATTAACGAAAGAATATAGTACGCTTGAGAGGCAGCCCATAAATCTTTTTATTTTTTCCCTTACTATGCCTACCTGAAACTGAAGTGCGTCGTAAGCAGACTCTTGAAGAACACTGCTGGCAGTCCTCTGAGAGCTGCTAATTTGTTAAATTGAGCATTAGAAGTGCTTTGTGGTGTTTATGATGCGACGCGCTGTCCGCAAATCAATTAAATTGCAGCAAATTGAAAAATTGCGTATACTCAATGTATCATGCGAGGGTCAATGGAAAGGTGAACAGCTGAGCAGTTGAGCAGTTGAGCAAAGCAGAGGTGGGAGTAGGGCTGAATTCGAATTGGGTGAGTTGATTTGCAATGCAGATCACGTTCCCTTTTGAGCACTAAATGGAGAATGGGCTCAACCAAAGTTGTGCCAGTCGGACAACGGAGTCGATTTAGCTCCCTCTCCTCCACTTGGCTCACTAAGAGTTCATTGTCTGCAAGGCTCTTGGCGTATGTGCGAACCATTACTCAACAGTCGACACAGACTTGGGCACGTATCCTAATGTATGGCCAAGCAGCCGGACCGTGTCTGGTGTAGAACAATGGCAAATGCCATTATTAATGATGCAATTGACATGCATCGACTAGAGACGGCGATGGACATGAAGCTGAACAAGAAATATGGGTTTACATTGAGTCTGCCACAAATGGATGGGGCAACAATCTAACAACGTTCAACAAAATATTAAAGATTTCCAGACCTACGTAGATGCGTGAGACTTTGCGATTTTTACACTGTGGCAAGCACAAACAGCTAGCCACCAAATGAAGGTTGTTTCTAAGGTAACAGATTAACTTACATGGGAATTTTGCGATGGGAAATTCCACTCAGGCATTGCTTCAAATTTGATAGAGTATCGCCAAGTTGTATATTCTCAACTGTTGCCGACTGTATTTTTATTTGTCTTAATTTTTCCTTTGTGTCTCTCTTTCTCTCTCTCTCTCTCTCTCTTTTCACATGTCTGTGTGTGTTACTATGCCTTGTGGCATGCTACAGTTCGCGTAGACCTTTTGTTTGACTTAGTTTGTGTTGTTTGCTTTGTTAATAGTTTTAGCTTAGTTGTTGCTTCTGCTTTAGCTTTTATTTGTCTGGTTGGGTTCCCCAGTGTCCAATTCAATAAAAATTTAGTACGTGTTGCATAACTTAATCACCGGCTCATCGTCTTCTTTTTCGTCTTGCGCGACTGACTTCCTTTTTTTGTTTTGGTCGCCCCACAAAGATTTTTGGAATTTGTGAATGTAATCTATGTTTGATAACAATATTTATAATATATTTTGTAACCAGACAGAATCAAGAGATCGCTAATTATATATAAATACATATAAAAGAAATGATTCTTTTTCTACAGTTTGTTTAAGCATGTGTTCTTGATCGATTGGCATACGAAAAGCGGTAGTTATATACTTGTATGGCAGTCGGCCACCTATGCAGAACAGAAACTGAAGAGAAGTACACACACACTGTATGCAAGTGATGAGAGAAAAGACAAGATCGTATTGAACAAAATTTAAATACTCTATATGAAATATATTATGACATTATGGAACCTTAAACAAAGCGTCTGAGTGTAAGTCGGCAATTTTCTCTTGACTCTCGCATATTTTTCTTGTACCTGACAATGGTGTCACAGTTGTTGTAATTTTCCCAGCTAGAAAGTGAAAACAAGCAAAGAAATATTTGTTTTACACTGGTAAAAATAAACAGCAGCAACGGAGGGTCTGGAGATGTTTCTCAGTTCTGCTTTATTGTTGTATCTTCTGCAATATCAACAAGCAAAGCTGAAAAACAAACAGAGGGAGAAAGGCGGAGCATAAAATGAAAGGGAAGCTAAAGGTTGTAGAGGAAAGGGAAGGGAATAACGTGTGTCTGATGTGTCCCGATAAGCAGCTGCTGCTCGCGCATTAGATGAAAACTCGAGTCAGGTCTCTACCCAACCATGAAAAATAGATGGCGTGCCAAATAGCGTGTTTTGTTTGTTGGAAATGAATCTCATTTTCGGGTGCTCCGCCATGGGGAAGTGGTTCTCGGATGAGTGTGTAATACTCATGCCATGCATGTCAGTATGAGGGTTCACGTTTGATGCACTTCACGAATAGGATCCCTCACGCGAATGTGTATGAAATTCAATTTCGCACAGCGGCTTAAGATTCAGCAGGCAACATCATTGTTTTTGTGTTTGTTCATATTGTGTCTGGTGCAGGAAGCATCATGCACGATGCAACAGTGCTGCCTGTTCGTATTCATTGAGAGTCATTTAAGCGTATCTCTTGGCTACTCATTGTTTCTCGGGCGCTTTACTGAATGGCATGGGAATGGCGTATTCAACTTAAACATTGTACCTTTTAGCCAGTTTCAATCAAGTAGCTTACTGAGCATCGTAGCGAAGGGCGGCTGAAAAGGGCACCGGAAATTACGTATACGCAGCCCTGATTCGTGTTTGCTTCCTGTGCGTGTGAACTGGTCTATTGCAATTTTGCGCTCTTTCCCGTCACTCAGCGTTTTGTTTGATGCGTTTTTCAGTCGCCTAATTGTGCGTGCTAGCGACAACAAAGACTCAGTGGGTGACTGCCTGTCGCTGCATACAGTCTACATCTAGACCCACAGCTGAGTCCTTTGCCAGTTCGCCCACCTGTGATTCATTTTGTTGCAGGCGATTTTAGTTTTTGTTTTTAAGCCTTTCCATAGAAAGTGCATACAAATTGGGCAACATTTTGTTTCGCTTGAATCATGTTGGCTTAAAACGGCCTTTTGGAGAGCCTCTCTGATTGAATTGCACATGCAATGACTGGCTAAACCAACTAGTTCTGGGACAGACAAAACAGACAAAAAAGATAACGATTTCATTCAAAGAATTCCAAGGAGCTGCTGTTGTTCATTTGTGACCCATCTATATTGCGTTTTATCGATTTTTTTTGAATCGTTAGAATCAAGCTAACCCAATTGAAAGCAGTTGACCTTTTTTTATTCCTTCCTTTTATTCCCTTCCCTTTCTTTAAAGGGAGGAAATAGCAATCGTAATTCCCACTCTATTTGCTTAGCTGCCATTGATAGCTTGTTATGACCTTCAATGATATCTCCTTTATCTCCCCCTCTCTCTCTCTCTCTCTCTCTCTCTCTCTCTCTCTCTCTCTGTTGGATTGCAATTTGTGCATATTACAGACAAGAATAAGCATAAGCCACACAAATTATACTAAATCCACATGTATTTAGCATTTAGATATGTATGGTAATGTCCACTTGCTCTACTTTATGTTTGCAGAGTCAACTGACCGGACAATCTCCAACAAGTTCATTTGGCCAGACCACTTCAAACAAACCACAAAAGCAGCTGCCTTATCCTCTGCATCTGCATCAGCCGAGCTCATTAATTTTGCTCAACCAGAAATGAATAATGATATGGTCCGTGTGGTTAGTCTTGAAGGGAGGTAGAATTCCGAAAGGCGAAATACGAAACAAAGCATAAATTCGTGTGTGATGAAGCCAAAAATTTACACTTAAAACTACACATAGGACTGAGCACTTGACGACTTTTTTGGCAGAACCTTTTACTTGCAGCCTTATGGTGTGTGTGTATGTGTGTGTGTGTGTGTGTGTGTGTGTGTGTGTGTGTGTGTGTGTGTGTGTGTGTGTGTGTGTGTGTGTGAATGTGTATATATTCATATGTCGGTGTGTGTGGCTGTCTGTGTTGAATTGTTGTCCGGTCGGGCTGTTGATAGTTCAGCTAGTTTTCTCTTGCTGTTGCATGTGGGTACAAGCCAAGAACCAAAACACAAGCAAGCTGCAACAATTTTTCATTTTGACTATTCCTCTTCGCCTGTCTCCTTTCTCTGTATAGACTTTCAGTTCCCACTACCCAATTACAAAAGTTTTGCAGCTTTTTTACAATCTGTTGTGTTTACGTTTTTGCATTGTTTGTTTACGTCCTATGCTGTAGATTGTTGTTTGTTTGCTGTTTTTTTTTCTTTGCAGCTGCCACTTCAGCGCATTTAAACTTTTTACGGTCAACTAGGGATATGAGTGTTGTCCGGGCGCCTTTGCTCCTGCTGCTGAATTCCTGAATATGTTTTACTTCTGTCTTGTCATTGCGTTTGCCATTTACCGCTTGACCTACCTTCGGCTTGGTGGTTTTCATCGACCACAGTCCAGCTCTTTTAATGGCCACATAATCCCACCAGACATTTTTTCAATAAACTTTTATGTTGGGTTGTTCTTTCTGGCATCGCAAATGCCAATTAGACCACTTAAATTAGCCGAAGTATACTATCTTTATACAAAGTTATGAAATTACCATCTTAAGAAGCTTCTTACATATTTAAATTATTGGTTGGTGCAAAATTGGTAGTTAATCATTAAAGTAGATCTTACAAATTAATGTGTAATATCGAGAATCTTTTCCTTGGCGTAATTATTTTTAGAGCTTCATCCCACTAATCCCTTATATTTCTTATTATGTTTCTGCTCACTCATGCATCATATAAGAAATCCAAGTTGATTGCTCCACACTTTAACTTCCACTAACCAAAGAGTCGATTGAGCAAATCCCCAGCCCGCGGTCTACCCTCTTGGCTCTTTACGACTGATTGCAGCCAACTTCCGTTTGTTGCCAATCCCACGCACGTCGTGGCCATAAAGCGCATTGCACTAAGCCAATTTCAGAGTGTTTATAATTGAAACTTGCCAAGAGCTTCGTGGACCAAAGTGAGTGTGAGAGAGTGAAAGAAACGCTGAAGGGGAATAAAGCAAAACCAAGAAACGCTGAAAGGGAATAAAACAAAACCAAAGCCATAGCCAACATAGTGCAGGTGCAGAAGAAATGTAGTTGAAAGGTTAGTCCGCATCCAAGTCATTTCCCCCGAAGCGGATATAAAGCGATTTGACTTGGTGACAACATCATTTCCGCAGGGCACTGCTGCTAAGGCGAAGCTGTGTAAAGTGCTTGGCGGGCACAAAGAATAATGAGCACCTAAATTGCTGTCATTAATAAGGAGCTAACAGAGTTGCACAATTTAAAGCCGTGTGCCATTTTGATAAACAGCTCGGCATCGACTACGTGCTCCTGAGAAGCGCACAGTGGGAGCTAAATAATCGAAATAGAGCCACTCATAGACTCAGGTGAGCCGTGCACAAGAAAAGACAAAGAGAAAACACGAGATGAGCTCATTAAAAATGATAAATTAGCTGGACAAATGAAGACCTCAAAGTGGAGATGAATAGAGAGAGAATTGTCCGATGCCCATGAAGAATTGAATGATGTGTAAAACAGTCTAAGCCACATAAAGTTCCAAAATGAAAAACGTTTTTCCCAGAATAGCAATGAGATTTTATTTAAGAGACTTTGTTACATTTTAACAAAGTCTGAGATGATTTGTATTCCGTTTCTTGAAATTTATGCCGCGGCTGTAAAAAGTTTATCCTCAACAGCCAAGGTAGAAATATGTTCCAAATAAATCATCTTTAATAGACTTTGCTTGCATGCAAAACGAGAAAAAGGCTGAAGTGAAATTACCAACTGCCTTCTCATATTTTCTCTGTAAATGAAAGGAAGTTCTGCTGCCAAAGCAAGGCAAGGCAAGGCAAGGATACGAGCTGAAGGAAGTACTCAACTGAACTCACATTGCATTGCGTGAATTGCTTCCGTTGTTGCTTCGAATGTTGCCAGCTTACTTGAGAGGATGTGCTAAATCCTGAGATATGTCAAGACAAGACAAATACCCGAAACAGCAGCAAGATAAATATCTGTATTGTGGCTGTCCACCTCCTCGGACCACATTTCGCTTGTCATTTCAATGTAGTCTAAAAGATATTGTTCGGCTTAGTTGACTCGCTCTTCTCTACCTCCACGAAATGAATATAACAGACGAAGGCAACAACAATCAACTCTGCCATTCGCACCTAATTCAAGACAAGTGTCGCAGATGGAGACATAAAACGCAGCCCTGTCTTTAAAGTTAATGAATTTTGTCTCGAATAATTATTTAAATTTGTGTGCTTTTTATTGGCCTGCCTTTGTTTCAATTGTATTTCCTTTCATTATTATTTTTGACTGCTCGCTTTTTCGTTTGTTTCCTCTCTCTGACTTTCCAAACAATTCGCTTCTGCTTACAACTTATTTCTGTTGAATTTGGCATTCTGCAAGCAAACTTGAAATGAATGGAATAGTTAATTACCTTTGGTCTGTGAACATTTGCATCAAAATTTGTTTTTAACCAGGCGACATGACTCATTTCTGATACATAAAAATTCCCTTATTCTGAAAATATTTTGCAGAAATATATTTTACTTGTTTCCCTTTGCTTTTCCCACGACTACCCCAGCTGCTCTCAAAGTTTCCACAGCCAGTGGCCAACTAATTGTTTACCTTATTTAGGGGCAGCGGCAAAGTTCTTTAGTTAATACGAAAAGCAGATGGCGAAAATATGCCATTAATTCTCAATTAAATTGCTGCCAGTTCGGATTGTTTACGTCAAGTGAGGGCAAAGCGAAACGTAATGGAAACTGGCCGAGTTTTGTTCAATTGAGTGCCTGGGGCAGAGGAAATCAAATTTGCGTGGCACTGAAATTTCTTTTCACTTTATTTACTTGGCAATGAATTCACCTTGACGAACCGCACAGGCGAGTGGCCCACTCGTCTTCGAGTGGGATGTGGATATTTGAATGCAAATCGAGCCACTACACGAATGTTACCTTAAACACATAATCTGATTCCAGAGTCGAAGTGCACCCAAAGAGGTATGAGCATGAAAAACCTCTTTTTACACTGTGCCAACCTGTGAATTGAATTTATTTGCATGGAAGGTGGGACTATGTAGTGGCAAAAGGGTTCCCTTTAATCCAGAAATGTCAACAGAGCCTTTTGCCGATAAAGGGTTTCACAGGGGACAGAAAGCTCTGCGTCTGCATGAGAAAATTAATAAAAAGCGAAAGTAAACACAGGACGAGGCACTGAAATGTTTTCAACAAACTCTGAACTCCGAATCTGACTTCGTTTCGGACTGTGTGTGTGATGTTCCACACCTCACACACATTGACACAGAAAAGCCTTAAATTAAAAATTCAGGTAAATGTTTACGTAGCTGAAAATAATTCAAAAGAGTCGATATATGGAATGGGCAAATTTAATTTAAGCAACGACAAAAGAGAAAACAGAAATCCTCTTCCAAGTATCAAACGCATGTGCTCACAGCCATCGGGATCCAAGTATTCATATATTCCACATGGCAGACATAATAATAAATATTTTCACAAATTTTGTTTGATTTTCTATGATAGTACGAAATACTTTCAGGAGCCATTATTAAATTCACAATTTCCGACCTGCGATATCGAACATTTTCCTGCCCAACGACCCGCCGAGGTTGAATTTTATGGCCCACCCTAAAATGTTTTTATTATTCATACAAAAAACCACACGACAATCAGTGTTTTCCATTTGAATATCTTTAGACTTTGTGACACGGAGGGGAACCGAACCAAAAATGCGGTATTTGACTTTTCTCTTGTTTTTCTTTTCAGGCACCGCTGGGAGGCTGGCAAAATGCATTAGGCGAGCAAGGCGAAATACTTGGTAAACATAATTTCGAATATTATCACTGAGAGAGAGAGAGAGGGGGTGAGAGAGAAAGAGAGAGAGAGAGAGAGAAAGAGAATGAGAAAGCTATTTAAGCAGACTAAACATTACACATCAAACAGAGTAAAGAGAGTAAATTATACATAATGCTATTTGCTTATGGTTTGGAGACTGAGTTTCACTGTGAAGGAGAGAGCGAAGAGCATCTGTCCAACAAGTCAAGTGTGGCAAATGACAGGGACTTATGTCTGTTTCCCTTGCAGATTTCATGCCGTCAACAGCAGGGCCAGCAAAGCCCAGAACCCCTTGGGGATACTTTGTGGGAGTCCACGCCCAGCTATCTGCCACACATTGTTTCCTTTCAGTTTGTACAAATTGAAGGCATGTCCTGCTGTTGCATCCAGAGAAAATCCTTGTCCCAATTATGTGACAAATATGAAAATTTACAGCTGCAGCTTGGCATGCTGCTCCCTTTGCATGTGCTGCAATGCGTATTCAATAAATTTATAAATAAAAGCAGGAAAGTTCCATTTAAATTGCATTAAATTTACCTCAGCTCAGCTCAGTTCAGTTTCCTGCTGCCAGCGGGCGACAGTGAAACCAACGACAGCAAGCAGCCACAGCCGCATGATTTCCCGTTTCCCCCTACATCCCACAAGAAGTGTTGCATATCCGGAAGGTTCGTACTGGGCAATGCATGTTTGATGTGTCACAGCTTGGGGCATTGGATTGGGTCACTTGGCTACTGTCGGTGCTAATTGACTGGGTGCGAGATTTCGCCCAGCTCAATGTATTTTCAGATCAGCAGCTAAAATAATTTCTAATGCTTGTTTGTTTCCATCTAATTCGGCATTTATATCAGGCGTTTTTCCCCACTCACATAAATAATTCAAAATACTCCTGACAGACTGGAACGAGACAGCCTAATCACAAGACTCAGCAGAGTTAATAAAAGGCGCAGTTAAAAGCATTTGAAATATGCGAATGTACTTATCCCTTATGGTGATACTGTCAGGGGACTTGTTTTTCAGCTCCCCAGACTTAGGGGCTCTCACTCCTACACTGCGTACAAAAAAATGAGGATAATAAAATTTATGAGTTTTGATTTATGTTCCAGCCGCAGATGAGGATATCTGCATGCTGTGCGCATACGTGATGTTTACAGAGGCAGTTTTTTGTTTTTTTGCCAACGCAGCATATTAAGCGAAACAAAATATAAAAGTCCTCAAAATAAAAGGCTTATATCGCAATAAAATTATGAAAGCGAATTTAATAAATTAGCCACAATTTGTTGAAGCTTTTTATGCCTTTTTTAATAATTTTTGTTTACATAATATATGTGAAATAAATAAAAGCACAAAGTTGATCAGCTCAGCGAATTTTTTAAAAGCACGATATTATACAAGCTGTATATGTGTTTATTTATGCAGTTTTACTCTCGAAAGAATTTTTTATTTTTGATGGTAAAATGTACGCCTTGTAGACTTAAATTAAATTAATTGCATAATATTCAGGTTAAATCACTGATTGTTGAGAGACTTTAATAAAAGTTCAGTGAATGAGTGCTTGAATATATGGTGCATTTTCTTCAGTTAGGGTCTTTTTGAGCTTGTTTCAAAATCAGCAAACTAATTGGATTTTAAGTTTGGTTCGCGTTTCTTAACTTTTTCATTAATTTAGTTTTCTGTTTGTTTAACACAATCAGCACTTTCCCTTTGCCTACATATATTGTTTCATTCCATTTTCTGATTACAGCTCTGAGGTGAACTTAGGCAAGTTAAGAATCTTGTCGAAACTTTTTAATGAAAGTCCGCAGTCTATATTGTTCAGCTTGTGACAAAAACATTTTACCCCACATCACACGTTTGAAATTTTTACTCAATGTCTTCTTATTTTTTCTTTTGGCTTCTCTGTATTCCCTGTGTGATTTGAAATTGCAGTTTGGCCTGTTAATTAACCACATTCTGTTGTCGTTCCTGTTTTCCTAACTTTACCAGAAGACACGAAGCAAAGTGCAGAGTCAGCGAAAAACACATCGCAGCTCCCGTCCAGGGAGAGAAGCGCAACATCAGCTTCATTCCGACATATGTAGCTTGAATTGCAACGGCAGCCTCGGTAGGTTTCGTACTCATTTGCATACATACACTTGACATACGTGCTCGTTTGACCCCGTTCAGAGAGGACACTGACCAGCAAACCATCAGCATGTAAAAGTGTCAATCATTCCCCGACCCGTCCCACCGACCCTTCCTCACAGTCGCTAACGACGCCTCGTGTCATTGTTGTTGTTGTTATTATGATTATCGTTATTGTTGTCCCATTTTCCCTTGCTTGACCAACCCTCTCAACGCCTCCTTTGTCGCTCTTCCTCTTCCTGCCATACATAATGAAATAAAAATATTGTGCTGTTGTCGCTAACGTTTGGTTTTCGTTGTTGTTGTTGGTCCTGTTGTTGCCCTTTGTTATTTTTACTGCTGCTATGCAAAGCAGACACATAATAAATTGTTCTCTTACCAGGTTGCTGCTGCCACCGCGCGTTGCAAGCCACAAAAGAGCTGCAAATTGAAATTTAATGAAATTTATTAATTTGCTGCATTTGTGATGATGTGGCAAAAGTATTTTGTTGCCAGCTTCAAATTGATCACACAGCGGTTGATTTTGCGTTTTATATTGATTCAATAACAAGTGTAGCAAAGAGCACAAAAGGACAGACACTGAATTAATAATTCAACGTGCTAAAAGCCAAAATGAAATTCATATTTTAAAATAGAATTAACTTAAAAAGCATGTTAAATTAAGTAAAGTTGTCAAGCGGAAAATACCATGGGAAATTCAGCCAGACCATTACAGACCTAAGCCAAAGCCATAGCTGTGAAATTTAACGCGTTTAACTTTCAGTGGCCAAGCAGCTGTGGCTTAGGAGTTTGAAATGGTTCATAGTTCAACTCGAGAGATAAATGTGTGGCTAGTGGCTAGTGAATGGAGGAAACTTTACAAAGATGCTGAAAGACGTAACTCAACGTTTAGTTTCTTAACAGCGCAAGCAGACTTTCTTGACTTATAGTGAGCTGCGAACTTAAATTGAAATACTAAACAGTTAAAACAGTAATGTTTCAGAGAAAGCTATCTCCCCGTGACTAGTCCCCTCGTCCTCTTAATGAGTACACAAAATCAAAGCTGACATGAAAACAGTCCATTAGATGTGTAAATGGGACATGTCACAAACAGCCAAAGGAAATGTGAAATACGTGTGCAATTTGTCACTTTATCGCAGTTTCCGTCCTTGTTACGCAAACGCAGCGTAAGCCACTGAAACGCAAGCCATATGGGAAATCTGTGCTCATCGCTGACTCAAGCACGCAAATCAAAGTCTTTTGTCATCTTATCTCGCATCGAACAACAATCATCAAACCCCAATCACTTAGTCATATCTCGTCTCGTCTTAACCCGCCGAATTTCACCTTCAAATGCTGACATTACTTTCCACCATGTTTTATTTATATTGTTTGTATTTTTCATAGCTTTCACACAGCAGTAGCCGCAATCAGAATGTCTTGAGGCATGCGGCTCAACTTTGACATTCCCGTGTCGTTTTTTATGCCTCGCCTTTTATTGCGTGCCATTACTTTAATATTCTCGTGCTTCCTCCAGTTCGATTCCCCCTTATAGCCATCGATGAAAGAACTCAAACTGGGTTCGTTGTACCTTCGCTCACATATGGATGGGCAGATATGTTGCTGGCACTTTTTGTTAGCTGTTCGCTGTTGGCTGTTGGTTGTTGGCTGTTGGCGCTGCCTGCCTTTAATGTATTTCAATTATTTTTATTGGCTTATCATAAATTATAATGCTCCCTGGCCTTGGCTTCCATGTTTTCTCAGCTACTGCACTGCCTGCTTCTCTCTTCCTGTTTCACTTAGTGAAAGCTTTCACTTGCTTCATCTCATTTTCACAGTTGTGTAGTTTCTGCTTTGCCCTCAAATGCTCCTTCATGGTCAGGTCTGGAACACATGTTGAGCCTTGTTTTTGGCATTGCTGCTTATTGAAAAACTTTGGCAAGTCTTTACGTGGATCGCTTCGTACTGTTTGAGAAAACTTTCCGTTAAGTGGCAACAACTTTTCGTCCTTCTTCAAGCATTTTATAATTTCATGGCATTCTTGCCTGCCATGTTTTCCATATTTTACTGTGCTGGTAAAACTTTATAGAGTTCATTATTTCTGCCAAGCGCGCCTCAATTATTCCTGCATTTGGCACTAAGACAAATTGAATTGTGTTGCGGAATGACTTAACTGGAAGCTTAACTGCTTCCAATTTGTTCTTCATACTGTTGAGCATTATGCAAATGGCAGCATATCCGAGAGCCCCTAAAGCACTTTGCAACTTGAATTGCATTCTCATTGTATATCCCAAATAAAGTATTCTCTCTACCAACTGCTGACTATATCAACAATATTGCTTTGAGTTTGATTTATCTATTTGATTTGCTTCTTCATCAATCAAACCATCAGGCTGCATCATCAACGGAATACGCAGTATTTGTGTCATTTGCTCATTCATCCTGGTCCCATTCCATCAACTCATTATTCATTCATTGTAATTTGGCACTGTTCTTCGTGGCGCTTGCCACATTTAGCACGCCGCATTGCATTCGCGACTCTATTACACAACTTTCTCGCAATTTTAATTATCACGCCATCGTCATCATCTACATCCGAGTACCTCCGCCATGCCTCCATCCTCATCGCCAACATCATTCTGGTTGTCGTTGTTGCTGTTGTAATTGTTGCAGCTACTAAAACTGTTGCAAACGGCACCGCAAATGCAATTTCCGTGCAAAATATTTGCACAAAGGCACAAAAACTTTACCCATAGCCACAGCCACATCACTTTTTCGTGTTCCATTTCTCTATCCCTCACTTTCTCTCCTCGTAGTTTGCCAAATACACGAAGTTCGTGAGCACCAAATAGAAAACTAAACCTAAAAGAAAAGGCAAAAGTTTCCTCGAAGAACGAAAAGTATTGAGCTCTCTCCTTTAACTCTTTCTCTCTCTCTCTCTCTCTCTCTCTGTCCCTCTCGCCCTCTCTCATTTGTTCCTATTTCCAACTTCATGAACCGCTTTAGGTTCAGAGCAGAGCTTGCAACTCTTAACAGTTGCTGCTCCCGTTGCATACTTTGCGGCGTTTTGCGCACTTTGTAAATAAGTTAAAGTATTTCAAAAAAGTAAAACAAGCAAAATTGTTGGGTGCCGCTTCGCTGGTTCAAATTAAAAGAAATTTGCAGTCGGCAAACGGAAGAACGGAAGAACGGAAGAACGGGAAAACAAGCGAACGCAGAATAACAAGTAAAATGAACTGCTGTAGTTTGCTCTTCATTTCTGCTGCAGTGGTTGATGTTCTTGTTGCTTTTGCTTGTGTCATGCTGAACGACAAAATGCACTTTGTTTGATGAGCAACTACGACAGAAAACCTCAACCACCGCTTGGCCGACATCTGGCAGGGATAGCATATGCCAATAAGGGGCGTGAAGGTAGATGTAAAGCATGCCAGGCAGCGGCTGCACTTTAAAGAGAGACACTACCAAGGATAATGCCAACTGACAGCTTTCATTTTCTCTTGCTCAGCTGTAAATCAGCTTCCTGAAAAAATAATGAGAAATTATTGGCGCATTGCGCCTCGAGTCAGTCGAATGGGTGACGCAGTCGTCGTAATACCGAAAAAAAGTTCTCGTTTGCTGATTGTTGCGGACAGATCACATTACGTATACGCAACGCTTGGCTGGTTCTGTTGATTGAATTTGCCAAAGAATTTAATTAAACACACAATCCGCATATGGCTTATTTATTTCAGCTGCATTCTATTTAAAATAAATTGCATATTTTATACACATTGCATTTGCGTACTTGCTTGGTTGTTATTTCATTGAAGTGCAAATGGATTTTGCGAGCTTTTCCACCTAACTTATAGTCCAAAGGAACCCAAATAGGTATTGTCGATCTAACCAGCTTGCTTCCACTTCATCGCCTTTGTGCAACGTTGTGGCTGCTGCATGCTATAAAATGCGGCTTAAATTTACAGCCAAGGCATAAATTGGAAATGTTTTTCTATCCTGCCTCACTTTCAGCAGGCTGAATTCTGATACACCAGGCAGATAGAAGTAGAGCAAGGCTTCTCCTAAATTCCTCGACTAAACAATGTGAAACTCTTTTCCTCTATCAAATATTATGCAAAGAGGCAGGTTGCCCCAACAGATAATTTGTTGCTTTTACATCAATGGTAAAATGTAACAGGTAATAATATTATACTCGCATGAAACAGCTCTGTAGTTCACTTTAATTATTTGGGTTTCTTCAACTAAATTAGCAACGAAGGTAATGATTACTCCATGTGCACCACGCCTTTCTCCCATTTGCCCCTCTTGCTGCTCCCAAAAACATTTAGTGTGTATTATCACACTTCCACTTCAAATACCTCGCTATAATTTTAAAGCACAACATTTATGCTGTGAAGCACACGTGAGGCGATTAACATAATTAGATGTGCAAATTCAACACTCGACACGCCAAAGACAAAGCCTGCTCACAACTTGACAAACACGCAGACAGGTGCGAAGGGAAAGGCTGTGTAAAAGATTCCCATAAAGTGTAAATATTTGCATGGTGAGAACGAGAGACGAGGCCCAGTGGGTGGCATCGAGTGACTGGGGACACAAGGATAAACACAAGCAAGGACACACACAAAGAAACAACCGCATCCACATTCAAAGCCACAGCCCCCAATTTCGCCTCTCTCACAGAGCCTTTTCGTTAAGCCCTTAACACGCACTTAAGAGCTCCTACATAATTTCCAAATTGTACAATTATAATTTCCTCTCCCATACAAAAACATACATATACGTCATATATATATATATGCATATGTATTTGTATACAAAAAGTATTTCTGTATTTCTGATAAGCGCTTTAATTAGCTTTAGTTTTCCTGCTGCCATTTTTCATTCCCAGTGGGTTCTTTCGATGAGGTGACTTCATCAAATTAATTGCCATGTGTGTATGTGCGTGTTTACACAAGTATCATCTTGTCTCGGTATATACGTTATCTGCTTTGGTCTCAAAAACTTTTCATTTTCATTTTGGATCCAACTTTTTGCATTATTGAAGAAATGTGAGGCAAACGCAGCCCTCGGGCAACTTGTTTGGTTTCTCACCTGTGTGTGACCCTTGTGGCTTCACACACACACTCACATAAGCAACTTGAATTAGAACTCCTGCGTCAGGTCTTCAATCTGTCACTCGGTCATGCTCACAGCCTCAGAGACTACACTTTAAATTGAGTTTCTTTGGGGAACTTTTCATACAGACAGAAAAGACAGTCGAATTTAATAGACAAGTTTGTTTTGGGTGGCGATGGGGAGGGCGCTATGGGCGTGGCACTTTGTATGTGCTGATTGCTGTTTTGTTATTTATGGAATTGCTTAAAAATTTAGATGGCGACGAAAACCTTCAATTACAATTTCAGTTGTTATGCTCAAGTTTACTCGTATATAAATTAAGGAGATGTCAATATCAACATTGTATCGATGGCTGCAAACTGCTCAGTGAGACAGAAATTAGAGCAATTTGAATATGAATCGACAGTTTAATATCTTAAACAACATTTTAACTTGAATAGAATTTGCTTTCATCTTTTCGCTTTCGCTGTTCATTTTTCTTTTAATCTCATGTAATGCACTTTAAGCAGAGCAAGTGTCCTTTTGGTATCGTTTCTCCAGTCTACTGTTAATTTTAAATCGATTTCTGACTCAGCAGTGTGTGTGAGGACATTGTCCCCGTTTTACAAACCTTCTGTGGTGTACAAACACTTAGAGTTAATGAAAAAAGCCTTTTTAAATTCCACGTGAAAATAGGAGCATCCACAGGGAAGCAAAGTATTTGCAAGCATAATTTAATTAATTAGAAGACCCTAATTCCCCCTTTGCCATTCTGATTCTTAACTAGGCTGATTCCTTTTTGTGTATTTTGTCAATTAGTTGAGAACCGCAGCTGGGAGCACGTAACTGAGACTTGGAGCTTGGCAATTCATTTCGAACATCTTCGCGGGCCAGGCACGTTGCCTAAGGGGTTCTATCTTAGTTCCCCTATTCCTCTGTCATGACTTCTCCGTCCACTTACGTTGTTAACAACACGATAAAACTGTAAAGTGAGCTCAATCCATTAATTAAGCCGGGCAACTGACTGGAGCAACAGGATAACCACGCAATTAGATGAATTGTGCACTGACCAGCAACCAACCAGGGGACACCCGAATATGGGGATACCTTTGTCTGCTAACCTGTCTCAGCTGTCCTGGAATTGACATCATGAGACTGAATTTTCCTGCGAATCCGCTTTGTAGTTTGCTCGACAAAAAGTGAGCAACCTCGTTTGGCCAGTGAACCGTGTGAGCACTAGAGCCTCAGGGCACATGCAGAGAACAACGGAGAGTCACAGAAGCAAGGGAAAGGATGTTCCAGAAGTGGCAGTCAGCGTGGCTCATTGAGTGGCAAACACACTCACAACTTAGAGGGTCCCTCTTGTTGTTGTTGCTTTGTCTGTTGGCGAATTGCGGTCGAGTGTCATCGAACATAGCAAAACAGACAGCCAACACACACTCACTGAGACACACACACACACACACACATTCACATATACAAACTCATAGCTATTGGTGTCAATGGCTAAAGATTAGCTGCCCCATTCGGCAGACCTTCTGTCTTGCAGCCCTTCTAGCCATTTTGTCACATCATTAAGTTTCTAATTAGCTCAGGCAAAGCTGCATGACGATGGAGGAGAGTAGATAGAAGAGTGAGGCCAGAGCTGCTTTGCATGTAGTGCAGGAAGCTGGCAAACATCTTAAGCTGCTTACCATCTATTCACACTTCGCTTGCTCAGCTTCTGAGCAACTATTGAGTGCATTCTTAGTCTTTCTTATCTTGTCTCTTTCCATTTGAGTGGCACTATACCAGGATGAACGAATGATTCTTAAGCGCCTCTCAAGTGCAAATGGGTATTGGCCTGGCTAAGCCTTAAAATGACCAAGGCTAAGGCTAAGGCGTTTGCATCGAAGGAGAATGAAATGTTGTGCTGCAGCTTATAGAAGATGAAGTTAAAGTAAGATATTTTAATATTTTATGAAGCCCTTAGCTGATTTTAAATATACATCAAGCATTAAGTGGCATCTATTCCACTGCTTATGCCGTTTAAATTTATTTTATTCTTATTATTTTGAATTCACATTCATTGAGAGTCCAATTGCATTTTAGTTTCTCTAATATTCCATTCCATGAATCAGCCTTCATCATTCGGCCGACAATGTTTTCCATAGCAATTAGTGCGGCATGCAGCAAATTTGATTATCGCACTATAAGTGGGCATGGGCGTGGTCGTGGTCGAGTCGTAATTGGAATGTTTTGAGGTTGAAATCGCGGATTTGCCAGCTGCCCACATGTCGCATTGTTGATTTATGGCGTCAGCCACAGCCACAGCTACAGCAGAAGAGCAGACAGCAGAGCGAGCAGAGCGAGCAGAGTGCGTGCTCCGAGGCAACCACAAATGCAGCTATCTGTGTTGCAGTTGCACGGCTGGTGGCTTAGTGGGTTGGCGGTTACCTGCTGGCTTCATTCAGTTTGACACCAGCACAATAGTTCACGCTCGACAGGCAAGTGCACATAGGGAATTATGCGCATTGAATGGCCCAAATGCCTCTCGAAGCATATTCAAATTGGCATCTGGCATTCGAAGACCCCCCAATTCAGGAAAGCCGCAATGATTGAAAAAATTGGCTTAAGTGCTTAACTAATGGTAAGCATGGCTATAAGCCGGCTCACAAGCGTGCTCCCAAACCACCCAAACACATACACAGAGAAAGACAGAGAGAGAGAGAGAGAGAGAGAGAAGGAGAGAGAGTGGGAGAAACTTAGTTTAGCAACTCTCATGACCCTGACATAAATCTCCTGCCTTTTGAGGTAGCTCCTTGCCTGAACGAGGTTGCTTGCGTGAGCTTGCAACATTTTTAGAGTGTGCGTCCATTAAACGTTTTCCGTTAAAGGCCCACAGAGCATGGCCAATAAACAAAGATAGAAAAAGGATAAGGGCAAGGGATAGTTGGGAGTCAACAGGATACAGTTAATTGGCTTTCAAAGGCAATCACTACAGGGAAAACTATAAGAACGAAGCATTTAATTAAATCCGAGACAATTTAGTTGACAATTAGTTTTATCCATAGAAACATTATATAATAGACTCGGATTCCATTTGGGAATAATGTCGTGTCAGCAGCTCTAAATTGCATTTTAAATGATTTCGAAGCATTAAATTAACAATTTAAATATTGAATCTAAAATGTTGACTATGGAAATGATTTCCATTTTATTTTTTGCCACTTCTTTGTTTACTTTGCACCAAACTAACCGAAATTAAAAGTAATCAAACTCAGATTATGCGCATATTCATTTAATAATAGAACTGAAAAACTAAATAGCTTTCTGACTGAGCAGCTCTCAGCACATGACAATCATATTCTATATTGTCGCCTCGTTGTTTGCATACTCATCTGTGGGTGAGGGAATCACAACTGCACTCACACACACCCGCTGGCAGCTAACTGCAAATTGTTGCTGTAAATTGCAAATGCAATTCGCAGCTTTTCCCCATTTTCCAGCAACAGCGGAATTTCCACTTAAAGTTGCAGTTATGCAAATGCATTTACCCCTACTGTGTGTCCACGTATGATTGGGTAGTTTAGTGTGAGAATGTGTGTAAAAGTGTGTGTGTGTGTGCTGTGAAACATGCGTTAAATTAAATTTGCGTTCGATGACAAAGCGTGACCTGCAGTGCAAATTGAATGCATGTGTCAAATATTATCTAAACTCTTCGTACATGGAAACTGTCAACTAATTTTAATTGCAATTGAGTGGACAAAGTCATTTGGTTAATTTGTCCAACAAAAAGTGGCAACAATATTTCAGCTGAAAACAATTAGTCTAACTTCGCCATGACTAAAAGTTTGAGAGAAAAAGTAAAATTTAATAATTGGCCTTTTCCACAGGAAGTTTTCCATTTGCTCTTTTTGCTTGTTTACGTTGAATTTATTTAAAGTTAATTTGACAGAAATTGAAATTCAGGCAGAGCAAATGGGCAAAAAAAGAGCAGGCACAAAAACTTTGCAACTTTGATTGAAACTCGAGGCTGAGCAGCAAAATGGACGGTCTGCGGCATTTACTTCCAGGCCATTAAGACACAATGACACACGCGGCTGTTCAAGAGGCCTCGGGGTCTCGGGGAAGGGCGACCTTTGTCTAAACTTTGGGCCAGATTTTGCTTGTCTGCCCCTGTATTGACTTTTTTGTCGCCTCTGACACTGTGAACCCTTGTCATCTGCGAGGGGCAGAGGGAGTGATGACTGTGCCGATAATATCGAGTTTGCATTGTGCTTAATCACAGGACTCGAACCGATGGCAGCCGTCGACTACAGGACAGCTGAACGAATCCAAGCCGATATCTCCTTATGCCCAGATTATCATTGTCAAAGCCAAAATCATAATAAATCATTCGGTCTCAGCAGAAGCAGCGGCAGCAGCAAACAAAGCAAATTCCTTGTGTCTTAAGACACTCCGAAGAGTGTTCTCTTAAGTATTTGCTAACTTGCAATTCCTTTTTAATCATGTTCCCCCTCTTAATCGCCAACAGGCACATAAACCAAATTATAATAAGCCGCACTTCTCTCACAGGTGCTGCTCGGCAAATCCTACCAGCACCTAATGGTCAGCCTCAATTAGAATACGCAGGAAGTAAATGGGCTCTTGCCCGGCATAAAGTCCCTTCATTCCCATCACCATTTACAAGCAGATTAAGAAATTAATGGCCCACCATTATGGCGATCGGAGTGGGGTGTGCGGCAGTTGTTGGGCTGACTTGTGGTTTTTCGAGGACTTTGTCATTTTTCATTTGTAATGGGCGCCACGAGCCAATTCTCGTTACGTCCCATGCAAACCAGATACTATATACAAGCAAGAAAGTCGAAATCTATAACGATTGTAGAAAACAATTCACTTTTTTAGATGTGGTGTAGGAATTATGAAGATGACATCTAATTGAGTTGCCTTTTAGATGTTCCAGGAAATAAAGCAAACACTTTTCCACACTATAGCGTGGCAAACTTTCTGCTTTGTCATAAGCATTGACTGAGCAGCTTAGCCGTTGCCTGGCCATAAAGGTAGCCACGAAATTAAATAAGTCCTGCCACAGACACACAATGAGATAATTCCATTGGGGCTGCAACTAACAAGCAGATTGGCTATCGTTAAAAGCGGACAAAGACAACAAGCAGAACTACCTAGCTACAGCTGTGAGGATGCGAGAGACAACGACAATGCTTTATTTTCTATTTATGAGGCACAGAAAGTCGAGCAATAGCAACACCACAATGCACAGAAGGTAAACTTCATTTTGGTCATAGAATAGAATAGAATAGAATGGAAAGGCAGAGACAAAAACTGTTGTATGGGACTTGGTTTGGCATTGACTGGCTTCCGTTTCCGTCAACACTGGTGCTGAATGCTGTTTCCTGTGAGTTAGCAGTGCCAGCCAACGAAGGGGACAGTCAGGTAGTCAGGTCTTCAGCCCGTTAGTCTGTTTAGTGGGTAATTTGCAAATAGAATTGAAGCGCCAAAAGACGCATGCCATAAGCAGAGGCAAGCAGGTTTCGCAATTTAATTACACTTTGCTACATTGCCCAATGACGCAGGTGAACACATTAACAAAGTAATTCAACTCGCCAAAGCGAATTATTATATACTGAGCGAATTATTATAAACAGTTTTCCTGGGGTCCCACTTCGTAAAGTTAATACAGCCAATTGTGTTTAAAATATGAAAACTACGACCCATGCAGATATTCATAATTTGTAACGCTGCAGCCGTCAAGCTTGCAGTCCGTAATAAATCATTACAGTGATTCATATGTAGAGCGATAGCCGAGCTGCTGAAGTATTAGTTGCTATGGCATTCGCACTGCGTGCCCATTGGGTGCATTCGAATAGAGCCTGCAGCGTGTTTGCTTTATAGATATTTAGTTGGCGCTGCATCGATTGCTATCATAACCCATGAATCGTGTTTGCTTTCGATATATCAAGGCAGACGCTACAATTGGATTGACTGTCAAATATCGTTGAGTGGATTTCATTTCATTTGCTGTCAGCAGCGCAATGAAAAGTAAATATGTGCGAGGAGCACATAAGTGGAGATTATCAGAGGTAGGTAGGCGAGTTATTGAATCGTTTTTGATAGCAACATATATTATGAGCTCTTGACTTAACTACAGTTCTTGGCAGGTTGCCGCTCACAAGTCCAAATCATTTGTCATAATTTATATCGTAGAACAAGAAAAATCGCCAAGCCACCCGCCTTCGCTCGTTAAGCTTCCAGCAATAACAACAATGCCCATTAACAAGAACTATAAACAAAAAAGGAAAAAATGAAGAAAATATGGCTGCGCATTCAACACGAAAATCGACTGAAAAGCAATTATTTACACTCTGGCAATAAAAAAATATGCCACAGGCTGCGCCCGCGTCGGACCACTGCCACGCCAGCTACTCCGTGCACAGTTGAGTCCACGCAAAAAAAGCAAACGAAAATTGTGTCAAAAATTGGTGCTGTAAAATTTATTACCTTTTCTTTTGGCTGGCTGCGCGTCTTCTCCTCTTCAATTGCATTTCGCGTGGCCCGACCAAATTTTTATGGCTTCTGGGGCCAGAGGACAGACAGACCGAAAGAGAGACAGAGACAGAGAGAGAGAGAGAGAGACAGAGGGGAATATAACTTTTGATTTTTACGAGCATAACGCTTTCAAGCGTTGAGTCGACAAATCCAAATCTCAATTGAGCCTCACTCATGAGTAGGCCAGGGATTTCCACAAAAGCCAATTATGAAAATGTGAAAAACTCAACGCTCGCATATGGCGTCTCGTCAACGTCTTGACGTTGACATTTTCAATTTGTCGGCCATCAGCCAAAGCCGTATAATCAATCAGTTAGTTATAATGTATTTCTGTCTTGCTTACAGGCCAAAAATGTTGCAACGCCCTCATTGGCATTGGGCCACATAACGCAGTCCCCTCCAATCAGCATCCTCTGCGAGGCCGTGTGTTGAGTCAAGTGTGTTTCAATCATGGCGGCGCCCACGTCAATGGAATTCAGCTGCTGTTTGGTGCTGCTGGCGCTGCTCATCCACAACGGTAAGCAAACGACATTGAATACGAATTTGCATTTAATTCCCTTCGACAGGTTACTGCATAGACTGCTTCAAGTGCGTGTCAAATAATGGCGCCAACAGAGCTTGCGACGATCCATTTCATAATAATTACTCCACCGCCATACTCGAGTCGCCCTGCATGGGCGGTCGCAAGGGCCGCGACGGCCTCTTCCCCGCCACAGCCTGCATTAAGATCGCCGGCTATTATGGTAAGTGGATGATATAGTTGAGTGTGATTTGATAATACTATTGAATTGCCCTTGGCACAGATGACAACGGCGAGACGATAACGGTGCGAGGCTGCGCCCTGGACAGCGGTACACTCACAACAGACACAGAGATCATAAGAATGTCGCATTGTGGAAAATTCTACTATGACAACAGGTGCGTGAGCAAGGCAAATATATAAAAAAATATATTATATATATCCTTATATGTACATATATCTTTTGTTATGACATGCGTGAAATTTTATGAGGTGATTGGCACAAGTCTCTTAATAAGCTCATAAACTGGGCTCATTTGAATTTGCTATAACTTTTTATGAACTGATACAATTACGTGATAGGTAGTCGGTAGCCAGGCAATTTTGCTCTTGATTTACAATAAACGATATGCGTTACGTTGAAGATTATGTTTAAGTAATGATATTACTTGCAGTTCAAATAATATGTTTATGTTCTGCACTTATAACAGAAGGCCGAGACAAAGTCTGCTCACTAGAGCAGAAGGCAATATCCATGTATAAGTGATGCAAATTTTCAAGAGCTCAAGTATTATTATTCACACCTGTGCAGGGACAAATATAATCTATATAGAGCTACATTGCGCATAACGTAATTGCTTAACATAGCATACAAATTTGAGTAAAGCCAACTCGCTTGCCCTATTTATTTCGCTTATGCGCATAAGTAAGACAAGTCTCATGATTTAGCCATCTTAGCGTGACATTCCCACATTTCTCGCAAGCACCTTGACGTATATTAAAAAGCGTGCAGTCGAGCTTTAACAAAATTCATATGTTACCTTTTTGCTGAAAATGCTGACATTAATATATTCCCATTGTCGCAGCCATAACTTAACATTATCTGGGGTATCCGTCTTTCCATTTCTTCTATTTCTTGCAGATACGTTCACGGCTGCCTTCAGAGCTGCAGTGATGCGGATGCCTGCAATGGCAGCCACCCCAAGGACGTGGGATCCTTGCTGCTTAGCATTGCGTTGCTGTTTTTGGCAACTGCAAGGTAGCAGTAACAACAACAACAACAACAACAACAACAACTACAACAGCAATAATAATAATGGGAAGGAACAGCAAATACAGCTGTAGCTAGCAACCCATGAAAGATGAAGGGATTAAGCTAAAGTGAACGTGAAAAAAGCATTTAATATAATTCTCAGCTGCGCGAAAATATTTGTACACATTACATCCGCTGCTCTATCAGTATCTCTCTCTCTCTCTCTATCTATCTCTCTCCCACAGCAGCTATTGTGTGTCTAGATGTATCTCTCTCTCACTCTCTCAGTGTCTACAATTGCACATAACAGTAATTGCACACAAGGATAACACAGGATAACACGGCAGAAGAAAACAATGTGAAGCATATTTTTATGTGGAATTCATCAAGCAATTATGTGATTTATAAATGAATATTTAACAACTATTTAACAATAATTGATGAAAGAAAAAAAAAAAACAAAAAGGTAACCGAATATTTTACAGTTTAATTTAAACTATTTACCTTTAACATACAAACCAAACAAAACGCAAAGCGCTTCTAGGTAAAAATCGAGTCAAAATCAAAGCTAAAAGAGAAAAAACGAAAAACAAGGATTCAAATTCAATTGCAATTATTTTTAACGAATAGGTACATATTTACATTTTTAATTAAAACTCACCTGTGTATTTATTGTTCGAATACTGTAAATAGATTAATTCATTCGTTAGGAATTGCTGAATTTTAGGCAAACATAAATGAACAATTACGAATATGTATAAAATCTGAAATTAACGGCCATCTAGATAGAGTTAAACAATGTAGAAAACTGCGAAACTAGCCATAAATGAGCATTGGGAAACGTATATTATTTATGAAGGGGTTTACTATTCTATTTATATGCTTACATTCATATATAATTCGTTTTTGAATCAGGCAAAAACTAATATTGTATCAAATCGATAAACATTTTAAGTAAACGATTTCGAACATGATTAGCTTGAAGTGCTTTTATGGTACCCAGAGTTGAGTGAATCATATCATTAAAGGTAAACCACATCTGTACTTAGTTTATGATTGCCATGTTTGCTTGAATCAGCTGTTAACTGCGCTATCGCTCGATCCAGCCAGTTTCCTAACACCGACCCAGATAAGATTCCAAATGTAAAAACTTCCATTAGCAATATTGGCTGACGGCCAAACCCTTAGTAACGATTCGAAAGCCGAACAGAATGTCTGGTAAGCAGTGGGGCATGATTTCATAGTTGTGGTTGCATAAGCTAACACTTCCACTGATCCTTTCGCAGTCCACAGTTGGTTACACTACAGCCATGGCGCTTTGCCACAAGATGCCGTTGATGCTGGCCATGATGCCGATGGCGATACCATATTCATTGGCCGTGCTTTTTACAACAACGATTTGTTGCCGGCGAAGATCATACCGAACAAGGGCAAGGCTTATGTCGCCTATGGCGGCCATGAGATTGAGCTAGAGAGCTACGAGGTCCTGAGCGGACAGAACTACGTGTGGTTGCCGGGCGCCAATGGCGAAGTGCCAGCCGGTGCCGTTCAAGTGGGTCACACTTCCGATGGAGAGACATTATATGCTGGACGTGGCTATCATGCCGCCAGCCTGACCGTGGGCAAGGTGCACCCCTCTCACGGCTGCCTCTATATACCCTTCGGCTCGGACGAAGTCAAGATATTTGAGTATGAGGTGCTGTCGCGCCTCATGCGTTAATCGGCCGTTAACAAATGTAGGTGAACTACTTGTACAATAAATTGAAACTTTTGTAGAAACTATTCTACCGCCTTATCTTTATGTCTACTGCTCTACTGCTTAATCTATCTATCTATAGCTATCGCAATATGTCGTCATAAGTCGGCTTCTGTGGTCTTTATGATCGGCTTTCACAGTTTCGCAGTTATGTTTATTATTAGTTAACTCTGGCCGGGAGGGAGTTAAGGAAGGGTAATCTAATACGAGAGCAGTTCTTAGTTAACAAATAAAAAGAATTAAATTAAAAGATATATAACTATGTAACATTAAGTTTTCGACTTGAACAAAGTACATTAAGCCTAAATGTTTAATTAAAAGTCTAACTACAATTTACGTACTCAAATGAAAAATGATAAACCAATAGGACCAAGCTAAATCTACGTGCGAAGCTTAAGAGAACAGCAATAGCATTTTATAAATAGGCATTGTTAATAGTAAACGAACGAATACAATGCATTTTATAAATCTTTTCCGTTTCAAATTAAATGTCATCATTTTATACAAAGCGAGCTTGCAATGGTTTCCGCAATCGAATATAAAAACATCTTTGTAAAACAATTGACAAAATATAATGAATAAAAAAAAGAAAAAAATTAATTAACACACGCTTTTGATAAGATAACAAAATTTTGCTGAAATCGCTTGCTTGCAATGCAACAAAAGTATTTAATCAAAATGAACGAGTTGATATAAATTAAGCACCTGATTGGCTAATCACAGAAATAATTGAAATTCTTCAACACAGTTTACATACCAAATACGAAATACAAAATATTCATAGCTACATATAATGAACGACCAAACAAAGTGTATAAATCAAACATTGAACGTTTCATGGCAAACAGTTGCTAAACATTTTTGAATGCAAATGTATTTAGCACCTAAGAAGTTTATATTTATATTTAAGCGCAAGCGAAAAATCTAGATAACGAAGCTACTAAAACTAATCGAATTGAATTAAAATTGTTTCTTCTTTTGCATTTAAGTGCGAGCGTAAAACTTTTTCTAGCGCTAACTAAGATAGAACACACACACACACAAACACACGACAACTATAAAAATTTCTAAATAAAAACTGCATACATATATTGAAATTTCAATATTTCACACGTGTTTAACTTAGCCTATGCCTATTTACAGTCTGGGTGAGTGAGAGTTACATTAGTCTAAGAGAGTCTTAACATAGGCAGCATCATCCTGGATAAACTTATCGGCCTGATCCGCTGATACTTGTACGTTATGATAATTGTCCAAGCCAATTTCTTCCTCTTTTCTGTGAGGATAGAAAGTTTTAGTTTAGCTTAGTTTATATAATTAAATATACTACTCAATTCGAACTCACTTGAGCAGAATATCGACAACGTTCTCACACGCCAGCAAGCACTCGCTATCTCGTCCCACTTTCGCTTCCCATTTGTGATACTCTCGCAGTATTTCATAGACACCCTTGGCGCGCAGCACCTCGCGACAGCGTCTTGTGGCACAGAGCTGCAGCAGACACTCTAGCAGCATTTTGCGCAGATCCGGATCTGTTTCACGAGTCTTGCTTTCTGGCAGGTACTAACAAGAAAGGGTTCATAATACTAAGCCAGTCAATCAGCTTGTTGATATACTCACTTGCAGCTCAATGGGCAGCTTTTCATTGTCTTCATCGCTGAACTCTTCTGGTCCACACAGCGGCTGCAATGTGGCAACCAAAATATCATCCTGTTCATTCAATATGACATCGTGATACACTACATCAAAGCATATATTTTTGATGATGCCAATGGTGCCGCCGCGACGCACCACGCTCTCCTCAAAGGAGGCAAATGGTAGCAGTTTTTCCAGCAGCTGATATTTTGGCTGGCAGCAGAGCTCTCGACCACGCGACACTTGAGTCAGATTACAAAATATTGGCGCCAAGTAGTGAAGCTTGGATTTTTTCTTATTATAGTCCAATTTGGCAAACGCTTTCGCTAGTTGCGGCAGCGTCTGCTCCAATGTGTCCAGTATAGCCGGCACCAGCGACTCGACGCGGGTTAAGTTACTGAGTACCATGCTCCAGGCATCCGCAAGCTCCGCCTGCTCGTCGCTTATTTGCTTGGCGGCCACATCTGCAATGGCAAACCGCTGTGAGTATACCATAATTAGTGAGTCGTTCAGTTTCTATTACGACATCAACTTACGGGCTGCACTTGCTGCGCCAGCTCAAAGACTTTGATAGCACCAGCCTCCTCTGCCGTTAGATTTATCAGGCTGAGAACTGCATCCTTTGCAATTGTTGCATTGGCATCCAGCGTCAGTCCAAAAATGGCCATTAGCATATCATCCAGCGAGAGTATTGCATCCTTACCCTCTGCGCTGCCAGTCAAACCTAACAAATGATCAAAATGCAATATTTACAACAATCTCTGTCTTGGATATCGAGCACGTGTTGCGTTTGCCGTTTGTTGGAGCGGCGTTTGCTCTGAACATTCACCTACTTAGCACATGTGTTAATGCAACTGCTTTAAGATCCAGTCGCTGATTGGGTTGCAAAAATTGTATTAGTTCTTTCACAGTGTCCATGGTGTGTAGTTATTGTCAAATACTTTTAGTTAATAATTTTTGTACTTTGAGTACGCGCCCAGTGTGACTGTATTTAGCCTAATATAAGAATACCTACATGCTGTAAAGTATGCGCACAGTGTGACTGTATTTAGCACAACATAAAAATACCTACATTCTGTCAACTGGTGGAGCCACATGTTATGTTAAAAATTGAAATGTTAACAGGCTCGTCCAATACACACAACATCTGTTAGATGGTTGATGTCTCTGCTAAATGGTGGAGTCAGTCACTTTCTAAAATATTCAAGATATCTGTTATACGAGCATCCTTCTATATGAGTTTTCACTTCATATTAACTTAAGATATATGCTATTATCAGCGATCTGAGATGGAACGTGTTAATTGGATTGTCAATTACCAATATACCAATATAAATCAACTGCTTTGCAATATTTTGACAATTGCTAACTTAAAGATAAGTTAAGTGTGACCATGAGCGATAGCTAGATAAATACTTCAATACTTCGTCGTCCGTTAAGCAGAGAACCTGCCTTTTTCTGTTAAGGGACAGCAGTAAATATACTTTTTACATGTAAACAATTTTTGCTCACGATGTGAAGCTCATTGTTATGCAAAGATAAAAGTAACGTATTATTTAAATTGATTACTGACAGAAAAAACCTTATCCAAAACGGTAAGCTTTGATAAGCATATATAACAACATTTAATATTTTAAAAAGTATTTCAGTTGGGTTTCAAAAATGTGTTATAGCATAATACTACTTTCATTGCCCGTAGGTTTGCCGAGTAAAAGAGACAGAAACAGACTAAAGATAGATACCTTTGTCTGTATAATATAGGTGGATTCAAAGTAAAAACTTTTAGCTAAGGAAATAAACTTGCTGAGAAATTGTACAAAAACTTTTACTGAGATAAAAACGATTTTGGCGATGCAAATCGATGCAAATGCTCACTTGGCTTGAATTGAGTTTAAAGTTTTGCGATTTGATTGCAAAGAGCTGCGACAAGGATACAATCCGAAGACCTCGCAGCTGCGAAAGGATCAACAATTGCAATTGAGAAAGGATTCGGCTAAAGAGTTTTGCTCGCCTTTGGATTCGCTGAATGAATCCCCGAAGCGGCTTTATGCGCAAAACTTTTGCTTGTTATTTTTAATGGGCGGCAATAATCGTTAAATGTGTCGACTGTGTACTCGGTGATGCTGCCGCTGCTGCCGCTGCTGCCGCTGCTGCCGCTGCTGCTACTGCTGTTGCTGTCGCTGTCGCTGCCAACGTCCCAGTTTCTGTTTGGATGCCAACGTCAATGCAGCTCAGCAAAACGGCCCATTCCCATCCAGAAACTCTGCCGAGGAGGCGTCGAAGGGACTGCTGGCAACTCAACTGAAAATTTCATTTCGTTTCGCAAGAGCTCCGCACCACATCGCACCGCACCGCACCGCAGTCAGGGAAATGGGTGGGCCGAAAAACTTTTTCGACTTTTTGTCGACTTTTCGCATTTTAAGTTGCGGCCAACTGGCAAATGCTGGCTCAGCAGGCGCACAGCGATGGGGCAGGCCTTAGCCTTAGCCTCGGCTCCAGAAGTTCCAAATGTTAATTTCATAACCCGATTCGTGCACGACTAACTGTTGTTTCATTTATTTGCGCTCTATGCAAATGCCCTACGCCCACATGCGCTACCCATTCGGGCGTGGCAGCTGCGCGGCAAAAGTCCAAATTTCGGATGCTAGGACCAGGAGCAGGAGCAGGAGCAGGAGCAGTTTTTACCTGTTTGCATAGTACAGCGGTTGCTCTGTTTTTTTATATATAAATATTTAAGAATTCTAATCAAGATTCAGCTGGTTGGACACTCGAGGACACTAGCTAGCTCCCAACTGCCCATACCCAGCGCCAATCCCAGCCCCAGTTCAGGCCAGCGCTGAGCCCATTTCAAATGGCACAAAATGTCGTGTTGATTCAGTTTTGGTGGCGTTTTAATGTCCTGCCAAAAGCGCAATTCAAAAGCGAATTAAAACCTTGCATAGGCCAATATAAACAACTCGTATGAGCTGGAAACGTTTTTAAGCTAGTTTGTGTGCTATTAGGAAAAACATTTCAAAGGGAACTAAGAATCTAGGCCATACATTTTAAAGATAAATAAATTGCTCTGATCTATCACACGCAGCATTCGGCACAACAATATTAAACACTATTTATTGAGAGTAAATGATAAATATTTTAATATTCGAGATATGGCAAAGACGGGCCTTGCCAATAAAAACGAGCCCAATAATGATCAGAATAAAAAAAGTTTATTTATTTGATAAATATTTTTATTTAATATTTTTTATAAACTAAATTCTAGAACGATAAATACTTTTATCTAGTTACATACAGTACCTAGAAGGCTCTACGTAATGTATCTAATCAACAGTTACTAGGTAAACACTCAGGTTTTGGGTGACCAATTAAGCAAGGTCAATACGAACCACTAATCGATAACGAAAAATGATGATAATATAATCTTGAGTGTCTTGAAATATCTTTTCAGATAATCTGATCAATGTTGATTAGCAATAATCGGCAAATACATTAATTAACACGACTGCAAATTCTAACAAAATAATATGATTTCATTTATCTAGCTTATATATCAATCTTTTTTACTGTTCATCAATTCATACATTATAAATATGTTTCTATTAGTTTGCTAATGCGCATCGAACAGTCTTATGCATATAGAATTTGACTCGTGTGTGGTCCGTCGCTCAATTAAGATAAAACTGAAAGAAACGAAGAAGAAAACACAACCGCAAATTGAACGAATACAGCGAAACAGAGGAAAAATAAAATGGATTCATGAACAAAACGCCATTAAAAGGGACGTTGATTGGATTTATGAACACAGAAAAAACAACAAGAAGACATCAGCGCGATAGGGAGTGCTGCGACGCGACGCGACGCGACGCAGATAGCCGAGACAAAGAAACTCGTTTTGGGCCACTCCTCCGCCGTTGCAGCCGGCTTAGTGCTGGACCAATACCAACGTAGAATTCGGCCATAACTTGCATTTGTTGTCGGCACACTCAGAGGCGAAAAAGGTCGTAATTAACAGCTAACATGCCAGCCAATCCGCAGTGTAATTAATTTTCAGCACTGCAACTTGTCGGCATTGTTGTTGTTGCTGTTGCCGCTGCTCATTAGTGTATGCAGTGAACAGGTAACACAGGTAACAAGCGGCTGCTTGTCGCTTCGGCGACGCTGCTCATGAAGTTGACACTTAAATTAATTATCAGCATGGCTGATAAAACGTCTATGACAGGTCAAAATTATTAATTTTTAAAGTTATTTATAATGAATTATATTTAAATGTATATTTATTATCTATACAATAATATATTTAAGTTATATTTAATGTAAGATCTTTTGTATAAGGCTTAAAGGCTTCGAAATTTTGCTGAAATTTGCATAAAATATTGATTACTCCAAGCGAATCGGATCAAAAGATATATGTTTATATATTGACATTTATCTGCAGTATTATTTTTCACATTCCAAGCAAACAAATCTCGAAATACCTATGAAGGTCTACTGAAAAGAATATATATTTACTCATGCAGAAAATATTATGAAATTTGTGCTCATTAATAATAAATCCAATTGGTATTCACACAAATGTAAATAAATAATTATTGTGAATAAATGAAAGAATAAAAAGTATATTTGTTTATTTAGAAAGAAGCCGCCACAAAGCATTCGTAACTTGATTCAGATGATTATAATATGTTAGTTTTATAAGCTGTACAAATTCTACTTTCCAAACAGAAATACTCAGCCTTCTGCTTGAGTCATAATCAAGTTGTTTGGCTTTTGAAGTATTGTTAAATAATTTTAAAAATAAATAGAAATTAGCAAGAGGCCTTCTTTTATATACACATATCGGGCTGTACAGCATGTAGAAGTTATGTCTGCTTCTTAGAAACATATCTAAACTCGGTTTAATACACAGGACAAGCGGAGCGTCAATACTTTTGTGGCAAGTCTTGAAATATTTTGCATGTTTTGCGCATATTAAATACGCAAATGACATTTGCGAAGACAAAGCGTGCGTTTTAACGATCCCAAATGGCAATCCCTAGCACATTTGCTCAGCTGAAAGGCAGGATATGAATACGGCCGTAAAGGTCGAACGTAGGGAGCTCAGGGACACGACACGAAAGCCAATTGAATGGCAAAATACAGGAAAAAGGGTGTGCGACAACTCTGTTCTCAGTCTGTCCGCTGTCTTCTTGGAGTCGTTCATATTTATGCATTGACAGGACGTTGGATGTTCGCACATCCTGCGTGGGTACACATGTACGTGTTAATATCCTGCCTGGCACAGAGCTTTGTGCGATGTCGTTGTAAAAATAAAATGCTGTTGGCTTTGGCTTTGCCGTTGCACTTTCTGTATCTACAATGAGCGGGCATCGAAACAAGCAGTAGCAACAACGTGCAATTGCCATTGGAGCAGGAGCAGGAGCAGGAGCAGGAGCTGTATATCGAGCTGGAGCTGTGCTTGGAATGGCAGGATGTGTTGCGTATTCATTAAAACTTTATAATCACCAAACGTGAACGATACGTGTTCCGATTTCAAAGTGCGTTATAAGCATAAATACGAACACGCACATACGACAAGCATTTATCGTGCATTAACTTTTTCCAAGATACGGGGTTGTATCTCAGCATATGTGTAAGCTATAATGATATCAATGCGCGTGTGTGTGTGAGAGAGAGAGAGAGAGAGAAGGAGGGAAGGAGGGAATGAGCGAAAGAATGTGTGTGATATTTATCAGTTTTGACATCAGCTGACTTTGCTGTCAAGTCAGAGTGTTATCTTATTGTTTATCCTGGAAGAACTTGAACTATTAAAATATGAAAAAAAAGTAAATTTACTTTTGTAATTTTTTAAATATTAAGTATAAGACAATTACTCAGATTTTGTTACAAATAAAGGGTTAAAAATTCTTTATTTATATTCAATATAATGAAAGAGAGAGAATTGAGGAAATATAAAGATAAATTATGATATACGGAGACATTTTTTTCATTTAAAAATCTACTAAACAAAAACACAAATAAAAATATAATATTAGTAAAATTGCATAGGAAAGCGTGGATCAATTTCTGACTAGATTATACATGTCTAGAGACTTGGCTGTGCAAACATATCTCAGCTAATTCTAAATGTAGATCGCATATTCTACATTAAAAATAATAATCCTATTTGGGGAACGGCCACAATTTGTAAATGAAAACGAGTTGTTGCAGTTGAAATTGGTTCTTCTTCTGCTTCAGCTTAGCTGTGGAGTGTAATGGGAACTTGGAAAAATAATTTCAGCTTCCGCATGAATACAGCTGTACTTTTTTCTTGCTCAAATGAATGCAATTTTAAATTTTCCGTTTCATAATTATATTTATGCAAATGCGCACGTTGCGTTGGCATGAATATGTGCACATATACAAATATATATATGTATATATATATATATATAAATCTATATACATATATAAAGAAGTATGCATGTATGTGTGTGTGTGTGTGTGTGTGTGTGTGTGTGTGTGTGTCTGGCTGGCATCTACTGGGTAGAATATAATTTTCGTTTTTAATATTCTCTCGCATGCCCGGAGTTTGTACATTAAACTTATTTATTGGCGCAAATATTGGATCGGATGCCGTTGGCTTGTCTCTTATGCCATTTGCATTATGTGTCCCAACGAGAAATACATACATACATGCATACAGATGTAGACATGCACATGGATGAGGGCATGTGAAGTGAGGGCTGCGCCAGGATCTGTGGGAAAACACTCAGTGACAATGCGTTCCACAGAAGTTATAGATGCAACAACTAAAAGCGCTTCGAATACCATCCTATGTATATACATATATATAAATATGTATATGTATATATACACCAGATGTTGAGCAATAAGAATCTAGAAGATTCAACTGGTACGGACTATAGCTAAAATTTAAACTCAAACTCAAAGCTGGTAAGTTGGCTGGGTGTTGGATGGTGCCTGTTGTTTGCTCAAATGGAATTTCCAAAGTCGTTTAGCTCCTTATTTTTCTCGTTTCGCTTTTCTTAAATGCCATTTCTTTCCATTTCATGCGTCCGCATTCAGACAGCTGCCGTTGCCGATGCCGTTGCCGATGCTGTTGCCGGTGCCGGTGCCGGTGCCGGAAGCTTGCCTGGCTCCGGGGGTGGCTGTGCGGAATTCCTGAGTGGAATAACAGCCAAGAGCGAGTGCCACAACATGGCTGCTTGCCGCACGACCCACCCCTTAGTGGCCGTTGCCATTTGTTTGCTTTGCCGCATTTCTTGGGCTGCCAACTGTTTCTTCTTCATCAGCAGCAGCAGCAGCAGCACCAGCACCAGCATCCGCAACAGCCATAGCGTCTTAGGGTCTTCCTCTGGCCCGAAATGCCATTCGAATAGTTTGCTTAGGTTCATTTTACCCCTCATCCGCCAGAGCAAGACCTTGGCCAAGGCGAGGGCTGAAGCTGGAGGCCAGTGGCAGATGAGGGTGAGCACGGCCATTGTTGCCAGAGTGTGCGCTCGTAAAGAAGATTTATTGCGAAGACGCGCGCGTTTCTTGGTCTTCGCCTTGGGTTGGGGTTGCACGTAGCTGGCAGCAAGTAGCATGCCACAGCAGATTCCATTTGGCCAGGCTGCGTCCCAAGGAAGGAAATTGGGTTTGCTTTTCCATTTCCCGTGCCGCCACTTGGTCTCAAACTTGGCAAGCTACAGCTTACTAAATTGCTTTCGTATGCCCTGTTAGAGTGCGGGCTGGGGAGCTGGGCTCAAGAAAAATTACTTCGCTTACGCCACAGCACAAAAACAAAGATTGTATCTGGGTGTGTGTGTGTGTGTGTGTGCGTGAATGGGTGGTTGTGTGTGGGCAGATACGAATTTCCCTATATCACATTTCTCACATCTGAGACTAATGCGATTGTATTTTTTGAGAGTTTTTTCTAATTTGCATTTAATTTTTTGCAGCTGTTACCTTCTGCCGGCTGCTTTTGTCTAATTTCGACGCCTTTAAGTCGTTAAAAATTCTGAAAACGTTTCGTTTAAGTTTAATGACGCCTCACATCGAAAGATAAACATTTGAACGGTCCGATTAAGCACGCCAAGCACACTTGGTATGCAACAGGATGCCGCTAGGTGGCGCTGCTACATCCAGGGGAAAAGCCTTGAATGAGATGAATTCTGCTCGTATTTGAGCATGAGTAGCTTACAATAAGCTTCTAAAAAATGCTCTAGTCCTTAACTATTTAAACATTTAACATTTAGTTTAGAAAATATATTGATAAACTAACATTAAAATTTGATAAGAGGCATCAAAAAGTTTTTTTTTTATATAAAATAAATGCATTATTTCTATTATTCATATAAAAAGAAAACTAATACTGAATCATCAAAAACATGTATAAAACAAGGTAATATATAAGCGTTATTCCTTACTATGATTCACTTATTTATTATATTTTTTTTTGTATTCGTATTATTTATAATATTTTTGAAATTTGATTTGAATGCTTATCTAGTTTGTATATTTTTAAGAATTTCATTCGATAGTATTTTCAATGAAACAGAATATAATGAAATTAGAGTATATAATAAATTATATGCATTATATTTTGCCATGATCAGTTTCTGATTTGCAAATAAAAGATATGAGAATCTGCCTTACATTTTCTAGTTATACAAGATAAATTGACAACGTCTTTGGCAGTAGGATATTGCCGTATCAGACCTTATCCGATGCTAGAATAGCCTTAAAAATATTGTAATCGACTGCAGATATGGCCAAAAACATGTTTTGCTTCAAGGACAAACTTTTGTGTTTGTTTTTTGCAGGTGAGTCTCAGCAGTTTTGAAGCTAATTGCGACCAGTAAAAATGCGACCAAGGTTAATTGCCGGGCACATTAAAAAACACAATGCAGCTAAGAAAAATTCATAATTCACGGTTATTACCTTCAGCTGCTTTACTTGCACGTCGAATCGCAGCATCGAAAGAGAGAGAGAGAGAGAGAGAGAGAGAGAGGGAAATACCAAACAGGTAAGCGCATGTCCTTTGCCAAGTCCTCAGTGGGCAGCCAAGTACATCTTCTTCGCAAGAGGTAAAAAAAGTGAAAACTAAAAGAAAACATTAAAACATGCTGGAGACCATTTTCGAAATTTCCCACAAGAGCAATACGTGCAAATCGAATCGAAGTCACGGCTCCACCAACTTGCGAACGCCTTGGCCCGGTTCCACTTGCTTGGCCTGCGCATATCGTTTCAGTTTTTGCGCAGTCTCAGCCACGTTCCTAATCTCATATATTGGGGACTTGGGGGCAAAGGGTCCTGCGGCGGCGCCGGTACAAAGGCCATTACAATAAACAACGAGACGACGGCGGCGGCGGCTCCATCGCGCTTCGCGTTCGTATCTTCGGATGTCCTTTTGCCATCATTGGTGGAGAAAAAGTCAAGCGTTTTTTTTTCGCTTCAGTCGCCGCCTTATCCCTTTGGGATTTTTGCGCCATTAACGTGAATTGCTTTTTGGGGAAATTATGTGTACCCCGCACACAGAAGCTTTAATGTTTTGTAAATTCACATAAGGAAACCATTATCACCTGAAATATGAAAGCAATTTTCGTGCATCCTTTCGGCTTGCAAGTTGCTCTTACTCCTTTTTTTTTTGGTAAGCTTGTCCCTTGGCTCGCTTATCTACATGCTGTTTCCTGTTCCGGCTGCTTGAACTTTTCTTTTCTTTTTTTTTGGGATTGGTAATAGAATTAACTAAGCGAGGAGAATTTCCAAGTTTGGTTTAAAAAAAAATCGATGGATAATTCAAATGTTTTTTTTTATTGATTGAATAATGTCAAGATTTCTTAGTAAAAACTTCTTTCAATTAAATTTTAAGAGAAGCTACAAAATATTTCCTATTTAAGCCAATAGACAAGAGCTCATATACCAGAAAAAGGTTTGAAATCCTGGTAAATTTAAAAAAACTATTTATAAATATAAGTGTAAGTTTTTCAAACTTCATTACACAAGCACCAGCAATAATAAAGTTTAATTTAATTTAAAATAATATATGAATTTTTAACAGAAAAATAAACAATATATAATACAAACATAAACAATATAATATATTTTTTATATCAAATCTTTATTAAAACTATTTATGGTATTAATGGCACACCTATTATTTCAAAAGTAAAAGTAGTTTGAGGAAATTTTATTCAATAACTAAAGAAGCAGTCTCTATTGTAGAGTTAGGTTAGAAAAGTCAATCCTAAGTCAAGCTTATATATCTTCATTTGGAATTTGGATCAAAGTTCGATTGACTCTAATACATTGGTTACATAAAAGGCTTATTTAAAATAGTTGAGTTGACCGTAAAACGCTGTTCGATAAACACCGACGACGCATTCATGCCAATTTTCGGGAGCAACAACTTGAGTACTGCAGTCCGCACAAGTCGAGGCAGCTGTTGGCCAACAGCAGGCGAGCAAAGGCGAGCAGGGGCGTGAGGGTAACTAGCAACTGCTTGCAACATCGTGGCATCGTGTCGTTGGCGCTATTCCGGCGGCCATAACAATTCTCGTAATACTTCGGGCATCGCCGACTAAACGATAATCGCGCGTAAATGCCCCACTAAAATCAATACGACGACTGCGACGACAATAGCGACGAGGACGAGGTCCTTGGCTGCCGCAGCAACTGCTGGCTTTCAGTTTCACCTTCGTCGAACAGCTCTTCATGTTGCCATCCCTTTCGCCAAAGGAGCAGCCCGGCCAAATCTGAGGCCGTTATGCACATGCGCTTCTTGAGTCTTTGCCAGTCAGCATTTTCTTAGAACTGATTTTCTTTTCTTTTATATTTTTCTTTTAGCCAAACACACATTGAAATGAAGTCGACTGCTAGAAACGAGTATATTTGGGCCTTATAACCAATGAATAAACACTTTTTTGCGACTCTTTAACGCAATTCTTTGATGAGTCAATGAGCAAGAAATTAACATATATAATTTGGCTATTGAACATACATATGAAGGCTCAGAGTAGTATATATGCATATTATGAAATTTATTTTAATTTTTAGGTATAAAGGGCAACCAGGCAAACAAATTTCAAAATCCAATGGTAAAACAATATATTGAAGACATAACTCATGAATTTAGATTTGATTTCTATATATATATCACCCAATTATAAATGAAAATAACAAAAACTAGGTTACAAATTCAATTTTAACACTGACTGATAGCCGCGGGGCAGGAAATTACTTTCAACTGTAAGCCTAGCTGTCGACAATTCTTTTTGTTTTGGGTTTGATTTCTAAGATAAATATTTAAGTCTTATTGACTCAAATTGTATTTGCTTTTACACCAACACGCATTTATCATAATAAAAACAAGTTTAAATACAAATATATAACAAGAAATCGTGGAATTTGCGACGCCTCGTTATGTGCACGTTCAGTGCGTAATTAAAAGTTATGTTTTTCGTACTGAAAATGCATTGCTAATGTGTTGCATTTATAAATTGATGTGCCTCGACCGTTGCTGGTCCGCGCCCGCTCTCGCGCCAGCTGAATGTGCAACTAAACGAGCAAAGAGCCATGGCAACTGCACAGTCGCATAAATATTAATTTGCATTTTGTGAAATGATTTAGTTGCACATTAAGCGCAAGAAATGATGACTTCTCTCTCATTGAAATAAATGCATAGAAAACGCAGAGATAGAAGGCGGCAGCAGTTGGCTGCAGTCTCAGCAAAGAATTGCATATGCACTTTTGAATTAATTAGTTAAATAAATGCATCTGCTCACCTGTTGTTGGCTAGGCTTTAGTGTGTGTGCGACTCAAGTCGATCTTCGACTCAGACTCCGCTTCCCACGAGCTGCCTGCGCATGCAAATCGAAACCAGGGCCAAACAGTTGACAGTTTGTGGCCGCTGCTGAGCGACAAATATACGAGTGGCCATTAAAATAGTTTATGACTTTTAATTACGGGCTCAGCATGAGGCCGCCGAGTGAGTCGTTGTCACAGTCGCAGCCGTAGCCGCAGCCGCAGTCGCAGTCGCAGTCGCACTCGCAGAGACTGCTTCTGAGCAGCAGCCATGCAGCAGACAGTCGGACCACGCACCCATGGGCAACAGCCAATGGCAGAGCGCATCAGAAATTAACGTAGAGCCTGCGAGCAGTTGGCTAAGAGAATGAGGAGACTGCCCTTTGTTTTTGTCCGTTTATTTATTGGTTTTTTAAGCCAACATTTTTTTGTGTCTGCGCCTTCTTTGTAATTTCTTTGAATTATATCTCAATTCATGCCCGATAATAAATTTGATAAATTTCTCATTCGACCTACCTGCCCCGCTGAGTTCCCTCGAACGGTGTGCGCTGCACCGCCATGTTGCCAGGAGCCATAAATTAGTGGAAGCCACCGCCATATGCGCGCCAGCGACCAGGGCTGGGGGCTGATTAAAATGTTCGGGTCGAGTTCCTTGATCGTTAATTAAGAATGCGTTCCGATCGGTCAGCGCGCGATGCAATCGCTTGAAAGGAAATGAACTTAAAGTGGAAAATGAATGACGTCTATATGAGTGTGTACGGTGGCAGAAATGTATGACTAAACATTCACGAAATTAATTTGTAATTCAAAGCATTCGCTAATTGAAATCCAATTAAAAATTCAACCCAACTCAATTGACGACAAACAAAGAAGGCATTCTTAATTTAAATGGCTGCTTAAACTGGGATATCATATTCATCCTTCAATTACAATTAAATTAAGTGCTCCTTCAGTGTTTTTAACAAGTATCATCATATCTTTTTTCAGTAATTGGGCATATATAATTCTTAATTGAACGAATAATTACTAATATATTATTTAAAGAAAAAACTAAGTAATTTTAATTTTACTTGAAGTTTTAACTGAAAGTCAAACATTTTTTTATACAAATACATGATTACTTTATCCTTTGGAAAACGCGATAAGCTTTGCAAATAGCACCAAATGTCAATGGATTTGATATCTGTGAAGTAAACAAATGCAGAATAACTGTTGGAAAAAGCTTTTTAAGAATAAATAAATAAATACACCAGAGGAACATCGGGTGATTACTTTTGCCATATACTGTACTTATAATTTCTAAGCAAGCCTGTGCCGTCGGGATTTTTTTTTTACAAAATTTTTGGTATATTCAGAAGAGTAAATTTTATGTTTAAGTTATGGCGGCCACTTTGAACATTAACCCACGAGTTCTTTGCCAATCAGAGAGATGCAGCAGAGACCAATGGACATGTAAAAGACAGCTGTATCTGGCCGGGGTAATAAGTAATTTCGGCGTATTTTGCTTTGGCGCCACCATGGGCTGGGCACTCTTTGACGATCAGACTCTAAGTAAGAACGCCAGAGGCTTGATGCTTGCACAGACCTCACGGCAGTGGACTAACAGTTTGCTGCCCCTGGGCGCAGCATGCTTCTGCATGCCGATGGGTGTGCTGATGCAGAAACATGGCAGCAAGGCTCTGATGATCTTTCAGGTGTTGCCCTACACCTGCGGCTGGCTTTTGCTGATCTTCGCCAAAAACGTTTACATGGTGTATGTGGGTCGTTATGTGTTGGGTATTTGTGGAGCCGCTCTGTGTGTGGCCGTGCCCGTGTATAATGCGGAAATCAGTCTGCTGAAATTCCGGGGAAGCGTAGCCTGTCTGTTCTATGGTGCCATAGTCTACGGCATTATCTTTGCCAATATATTGGAAAATTTCCTTGGTGAACAAATTGTAAACGTTATCCTCTTAGCGATGGCGGTCTTCAACTGCACGCTTAAGATAATACCACAGTCGCCGACCTTTTACATCTTGCATGGCCAGCTGGAGCATGCGCGAGCCTCCATACGCTGGCTGCATGGCAATCAAGAGCCTGACATTGAAAAGATGAAGGCAGAAATGCTTATCCCAACGCAAAACGAAGAGGATCGGCAAAAATACTTGTGCGGCCACAAGTTTACACGGCGGAGCGTGCCTCGAGCAAGTATAGTGCTGGTGATTTATCAGCTATCTGGCGGAGTTATCATCTGTGGATTCCTGAAGGATATTCTGCTTCCATTGCCTCAGCCAACTTTGAATAAGTTTGAGTGGTTTGTTTGGATAGCTATGATACTTGGCCATCTAATCTGTGTCGCTTTGGTCGATCGCGTTGGCCGACGTCTGCTTCTAGTGTTCTCCGCGGTGTTCATGTTTCTATCATCGCTTTTTTTGTGCATTTGGTTTAAATGGTTGAAGAACACCAAATGGTACATTCAACCTCTGACGAGTTTATTCCTATTCATTGCAGCTTTCTCGACTGGCATTGGTCCGGTCTCCTGGATACTATATGTCGAGCTCATCATAGAGCCGTTGCGTCCTCTAGGCTGCGCTGTGGCGGCAACACTGGGCTGGCTAATCGCGTCAGCGATGGTCTTTGTTTACGCTTATATCCTCTACCTGCAATCAGTTTTTTATCTTATGCTTATTATCTGCTTTGTTAGTTTGCTATTCGTCGTCATCTTTATACCGGAAACTAAGGGCCTGACATCGCTGCAAATCCAGATTTTACTGGCAGGCAGATCATATCATGAGATGCACTCCACCGATTCATCATTATAAATGATGATTCTGTTGTTTTATTTAATTTAATATATTTATAATTATAAATATTGGATTCCTGAAAATCTTATTTACTAACAAATTGAACTTTTAGACGAAGACTTGCCTTTACCTGCCGTTCCAGACTAGCTCTTAAAGTATAGAAAACCTTATATAAATGCATCTGCAATTGACTGGGCACTGCAAATATAATATTTCAGTGTGCCCTAAGTCACTCAGCTAACATCAGGGCGCATATGTACTTATATCTGCGTAAGAGCACAGTATTCGTATCCGTATCTGTATCCGTCTGTCTGTCTGCGTGAACTTCTGGCAAGTGCAAATATTTATGCGTATTTGATAGCACTAATGGGCCATTAAATGCGTACGCAAATACACACACGCACTGCATGTGGGTGTGCGTGTCTATATGTGTATGTGTGTTTGTGTTTGTGTTTGTCTAAACGAGCTCGTATGGGTGGCAAGGATGAAAATGTACCTAAGCGAATCTAAATGGCATCAGGGGCACCGAACATGCAAAATCATGTACTCGTAAATCTCTTTAATGCCAGCGGCCTCCGGCCAGAGCCGAAACACCAATGGGGCCACGGGAATTGTGGGAGCCCGGTCTGAGTCCGTCGATGAGCCGCCCACACGCAATCACATGGTAGCTGCTTGTTTACTCCCGGGCAAAAGAAAGGCTCCGGTTCGAGGTTGGGTTGCCTGCGTAATGAAACTGAATATGTGGATGCTGCAGGCGGGGCTGTGGCTGCGAGTGTGTGTGTGTGTGTGTGTGTGTGTGTGTAAGGTGCTTTCGAATACGTATTACGTAACTAACGAAAATTAACGTTAATAGCTTTGAGTATCAAAATAATGGCAGTGGCCCCGTTCGCTACTGCCTGCTGCCTGTTGGTCGCCCTCTTGGCCTGGCCACGTTTCGGATTCGAGCAGGAGCTGTGGCAGAAAAAGGAACTGGAACAGGAACAGATACGGCGGTTGGGGCTGTCGGCCATATAAATTGCACAAACTCATTCCGGACTTAGGCAAAACGTGAAAATATTGTTACGACCTCTTGTGCTGCTGCTCTTTCTCTTCCCCTTTCTCTCTCTCTTTGTATATCTCCTTTTCACTCATTCTCTACACAACCCAAGTCCCCGTCAAGTTTACTGCAGCTTCGGCAGATTCCGCCCATCGAAATAAATTTGATTTTAGTCGCAAAATTACGATATTCGTGCACTTAATTGAGAAAAGTGAAGCAAAGATTTTTAATGATGTTGTATGCTGGCAACAAGATGGGAAAGAAGTTGCTTCTTACGACAACCATATATTTTGGATAATATTTCTTACTAAATAAAAGTTATATGTTTCCGAATTATGCTTAGAAGTAAACAACAAATACTTTTGGCACGGATAACATCGAATATTTCAGCTGTATTAAAAATATTCTAGATTACTTTGTATAACCAAGCGAATAAATATTAAATTAATATACCATATTCATATTCATAACCAAAATTAAACATAATTAATTTTAATCTACAGTTATTTAATGGCAATGTAGAATGTATAATATTTTTGAAGTTATGCTTTAAGCCGCGCTCAATTAAGTTAAGGCACTGTCATCTATATGATACAATTGCTTTTTCAACAAAATTAAAATTTCAATTTAAAATCGGAATGTGGAGCGGTCCTGCAGAAGCTCCTCTCACCGCTCGCACTCGGTCCAATATTTTGCGCACTTTGTGTGCGTGTGTCGTTAATTTTTATTGGACAGCTTTTGAGATCCTCCTCGCATCGAAATCGAATGAAATTCAGTTCGTTGTGTTGCTTGTTGCTGTATTGCTGCGGCTGATACGGTCTCCAGAGGGCTGAGCGGGGCTAGAGTTGGGGCGGTTGGTAATGTAACTACTGTGTGGGCATGGAGCTCGATGCGATATGCGTTCGTGTTTGTGTTTGCGTTCGACGACGACCAAAACGCAATAAGCAGTTAAAAAATACTCGTAATTGCAACGGGAAACTCCCATGGTTCATGCCCCATATGAGTTGTTATTGTTGTTGTTGCTATTGTTATTGTTGTTGTTGTTGTTGTTGTTGTTGTTGTTGTGGAACGTGCGCAGTAGCATCGACAATGGACAACAAGAACGATACTCAGTGGAATCGTTTCTGTGAAAATTCATGCATGTAAAGATGAAATTGCTTCGCGAGCTGCCAGCCAAAGACTCTATGCATATCATTGGCCAATACTAGGGGTTGAGTCTGACGAACCATTTCAAACAACTTTAAAGCATTTCTATTTTAAAAAATGTTTAAAGTCGAAAAAGGACAAAATTACATGTAACTAAGAATAAGTAGTCAAATTATCATTATAGATGAGAATTTTGTGCTTTTTTCAAAATAAAAACAACCATTAGGTAAGTAGGAATAGCCACTTGCTTTGCACACTATTTATACATATTAAAAAAAACACTGGAAATTTTTAGTTCATGAGGCTCTGGGAAGTTCAGCTCTATCACTAATGTGGTCTGGTCTGCAAATCGTCTATTGCAATTTTAAATTTTTTGTGTGGATTTTGAAGCAAACTTAAATATTTCTTTAACATATAGAATACAAATTTAATAAAATATATACACAAAAATAATATTGGACAACAAATATTTAGTAAAAAAAATGTTATAATTTTGGCTCACATCTTATATTCAATAAGAACAGTCATAAAATAATTCATAAAAATTAATTTTTTTTACTTTAAAGATGTGAGTACATATGGAAGTTGTAGTTGAGGCAAACATTTACATGGAAATATAGTTTTGATTAGTATTTCAATTTGAGTATTATAAAAAAAAAACAGTATCTGCATTACAATATAATAATATTAATAAATATTAAAATTGTTTCTCGCAACAATACCTTAATCACTTAAGATATTGTTTCTTTGCTATATATAAATGCTTTCCTTCTTTCCTTAGTGAACCCAGTCTACATATATATAGTTTCGCTTTACAATTGATATTTGCAGTGGATAGTTTTTCTTTGTCATTGGCTAGCTTCTCATACCTTCAATGTAGGCAAAGAAAAATATAGGCAAATTTTAGTGCATCCGTTGTTCGAGCATATCCGTTTAATTTTCAACTTGGTCTTTTTGTGTGAGTTTTCTTTTCGTCCTTTCGTTATTGCCATTATATTGTTTGGCCGTGTGCGGACCTTAGCGCAGTTGCTTTTCTTGTTGCTGCCGGCGTCGTCCTTTTGGCTATTGTAGTTATAATGGGCTAGTGGCAGCAGCCAACTGCGAACCCTGCTTGCTGCTTGCCTCACGCTTCAGAGCGCTGTGCAAAATGTTGCCCAAATGGGTTCATATTTTGACGTTTAATGTAGCGAAAATGAAGCAACGATTTATGAAATGTGCACGTTGCCCCCGCGGGTCGAGTCGACTAATATCAAAATGGAAGCGAATATCGAGCGACGCCCAAAGTGCAAATCAAAAAGCAATTGCATTATTAGAAGCTATATGAAATCAGAGGGGCGTACAAATAAAGTTGAGTAACTCAATTGAATGAACGCTCGGATTGTCTAACGTCTAGACATCGAGGCCGTATATTCTGCCGTGTCTGCAGCAATTAGGATTGAGAAGCTAAATGTTAAAGATGCGCGTGCTTGGCTTGTTGTATTTTTTCATAATTTTCCCTCTTTGAAAGCCGTCAGGTGGCAGCCGGTGGCTTTAATGGGCCATAGGAAATGATGAAAACGCCATTCAGAGCGGGCTTAAATATGTCTAATCGACTATTTTGAGCACTTGATGGCAGCAGTTGCCAACGTATACACAGCCGGGACTGCAGGGGCTCCAGGGACTCACGGTCTTTCGCCAGGGATCAAGTAAATTGCGAAAACTATGTGCAAGATGGGCTGTTATTGCAGCAAAAACGCTTGTAATGATGACTCTAAGTGCCGTTTTCTTGAGTGTATTACCTATAAAAAATTTATACAAAGCTGCTGCCAAATTACCCGGACACGAACCGAGACAACCGTGTTCATGCCACCACCAAACAAGCCACGTTCCGCCCTCCAGCTAGCCAAATAGATACAAAAGGCGATGCGAATGGCAATAGAAATGGTAGCCACCTCATCAAGTTCACCTCTGCCCTGAGACGGGCTGCCAGCGATAAGACAGCGTCTTCGCCGAGCGATAAAATGCAACATTAAATTGCTGATTTTTTTTTTTTTTTGCTTTGTATTCCGTGCCTCGAGCATGGGTCGCTACTGGAGACCCTCGAGTGGCAGCAGTTCATTAGGGTAGCACTTGCCTAGGGCTGGGAATGCAATCTGAAAAGATGTCTAGCTGGGGACAATCAGTACAAGTGGCTCAATGCCCAAGTCTCTGCACTGATTGCCAGATCCTGTATAACAAAACAAATTATTTTCGTAATTACCATTTGGCTCAACTCGAGTCGTAATTGAAGGCAACACTTAAATTATTCATATAATAATAATGTGGTAAGACATGTACTGGAAATATGCTTGTGCAGACAATTAATAAACATTGAGCTAGAAAATGAATATGTATATTAAAGAAAAATTTACAATAATATAAATATTACAAACTAATATTGTATGCATTTTTTGATATCACCAATGTTTAAATTACTTTATATAGTATATAGTAGTATCGTACTATTCAATACTTTATCTATATGTAGTATAGTGTGGAACGTAAAAGATAATTGCAAGCTCCTTAAAAGAAGACAAGCACAAGCTAACTTTCTTTATAGAATATCATACTTTATGCTTGCTTTCTTTTGTATACTCACTTCTCAAACTAATTCAACCTAATGTTTTGGTTTCGCTCTTAACTCTTCGTTTGTTACTAATTCCAATTTGAAAGTAAGTAGAAAATTAGAAAATTCCTCACAATTTGCGATGTAAAACAGTTGCTGCCACGTCCACTAATAACCCGCTGGGCCATTCCCCTGGGCGCTCGTAGTTTATGTTTACGAAGAAATTAAAATAAACGCCAGAATGAGATTTATGCAATGTTTGTATTAAGCCGCTGTCCACGCGAGACACCAGCGCCATCAAAGAGCAGCCCAAGGACAACACCAACAACATCCACAACCACCACCATCATAAAACCCACCACCAAAGTGCGGACTCTCTGCCGGGCGGCCATCAGCGAGTCGGTGGCAGCACAAAGCGCAGCTCGAAACCATTTGGGGTGATATCCATAATGGTCGTCGAACCAGCGCCCGCTTTGTGTTTGCTCACACGCGCCACCAACGGCGGGCGGGTGGCTCGGTGGCGTCGTGGCTCCGTGTCTGCTGCTGCCGGATTTAAATTCTAATCTAACTGGCCCAACGGCGCAGAGAACGGAGCGAGCGCTGCGCACTTATCCGGCATGGCGGTAATAGCTTTATCTGCCGACAGAATTATGGCCAGACGCTTGATTCATGATCCCACATTGTGGACTTTGTTGCGCCTTTGCTGCTGCTCGTTCCAGTTGCCATTTCCGCCGCCCTTTGACGACTAGTCTTAGGGGTGGAGAGCCATCACCGTGGAGCGCAGGAAGCTCAGGCGCTGTCATTGTTAAGCTCAGTTGTGAATATGAATGGATGCATTTGCTATAGGTCCATCGCATGTGGCTATGGTACAGTGGGGAAAATGAGTATATAACCGCTTAAATATTATAAATTTGTGCTATGCTATTCAAATAGTTATAGTTATAGTTATAGATTTATGAATTCTTATATTTTGAATATGCTTCGAGATAAGGGAGCTTACATATGTTGCTCTGTGCTGCTTACAGAAACGATCTGAGTAGAGCTGGTGACATGAAGAGTCATATAGCATATATCTAAGATGTATGACTAGATGAAGCAAATCTTGATATCTCCCATCGAAGTTCTCTGATCAACTATGCAGCGCGATAGACAGACAAAGCGCGGATAGTGATGGCATTGTACTGTTTTTGCTATCTGTACGCGCAACAGAGGAAATCCTGTTTGTCATAGAAGGCTCCGGCTCCGGTTTCGGCAAAGGCTCTTCCCAGTCCCAGCCTCCAGTCTACCTAGTCCACAAAAAAAAAGACTTTTTCTCAATATGCGACGGCCACATGGAAAATCGATATAGCCAACAATATGGCGGGGCAGCAGTGGGGGTTGGGCTTGGATCTGGGGTTGTTTGTTTAATTTTCCGCAGCACAAGTGATGAAAATCTATTGAATGTGCGTCCATGCTGGAGTTTCCGTCATTTTGGTTGCGCACTGTGAAAATATTTATTCAGTGCAGGAGTTCAGCTGCCGGCGCGGAGTGAAACGGAAGTTCGGCTCAAGACCCAAGTGCGATGACGGGGCTGATGAGCAGGCAGTTCAGGCTACAGAGACTACAATTCTGTTGAGCTATGCACACGGATATGGGGACGGACGGACGGGCCGTGAATGATACGCACTCGTTTAAATTGCCATTTAATGTCAATACAATGACAGTTATTTTAATTGTATTTGGGTGTTGAGACAATTTATGTTATGGCCGTAATCGTTATGGCAAATGTGTTGCTTATTGGACGTGAGTCCATATAATTTCAATGTGTATGAACATGTATAGCTACTTGTGATATTATATAGAATTTGGTTTAGATCAATGTATATACACTTAGATACAATATTTATGTATTAATAAAAAGGAATAACAGCGTACATGTATCGAATTGTATTGAATTCCCTATATTCAAATTAATTAAAATAACTCATAAAAATACATAGATTATTAAGATTTTATCATTCTGATTTCATTTTTATTGTGTTGCATATATTTTTTATTTTTAAATATTTAATTAAATTTTATTTATTAGTTGATTTTACAATATTTTCTGGCGCTGACAGTTCTTTCATAACAAATTCGCTTTTGTTATATAAAGTTTTGAAAATATTTTATTAAGTTTTGCAAATATATTGTTTTTGAGAACACCCCACTGCATACTTGCTTTATATTAATTAAAAAAAAAAAAAACCCTTGGCTACATTTTTTGGGCGCCAAAAACCTTAACTGCGCTCCCGTTGACAGTGTCAAAAACCTGTTTTTAGTCTCTATGCACAGATGGGGCAGCCCAGGAGAAGGCACGTTAAAGAAGCTCTCCATAGCTCCACTTGCGTTCCACAGCCATTCCATCAACATACACACGCGCGCACACACACTGACTGGCTGAAGCACACGTTTTAAAGTTGTGGAAGAGAGCGTGGGGGCCATTGTATATGACCGCCGCGTGGTGCACTCGCATGCCGCTAGATGGCGCGCAGGTCAATTTAGTGGAATTAATGGAATTGGAATTCATGGCGCGGAAATTGAATTTATGCGCCTCGCTGAGCCGCGCCGCCGAGCCGCCGGGCAATCGGATTTTAATGCGTCATTGAACGCTTCGAAATGGCTGCGATTTTGTACATTGGCATTGGCAAATGCAACGGCTCCAATGTGGCAGCCAACCAAACAGCCAACCAAACAGCCAACCAGCCAACTCCCAACAAGGCCAAAAGTTTGTCGGCATAGTGAAGGCAAAACTGTTCTGTAAAAATCACAAATATCGAAAGGGACGCCTTGTGGAATGGCAGTACGAGTAATTAAAAACACGTTTGTCCTTTTGGACTATGTCCCGGGCCCAGCCGTAGCCCAGGAGCGCAGCCATTACACAGCTACAAGAGTTGCTCGCATTGTTCGCATGCCTTTGGTGTTGCTGTTGCCGTTGCCGTTACCATTGCATGGGAAAAGTTGAAAATAAACTTTGCGGCATGACAACAACGACATCAACTGAAACAAAAACAAAGCCAAGAACGCATTCACATAACTCCATGATGTCAACTCTCGCGTTGGTTTCACATTCGCTTGCTGGTTGAGCTTGGCTCTGTTTCCCTCTTTTTTGGTTGTTGGTTGATTAACGCCCAAGGAGCACGAAATGGTTTTCGTTTTCGGCACTTTTTGTGACCATTTGGGTTAGTCAGAAGAAAAGATTTGAAATATGCGAAAACTAAATGAAAAAAAACGTAATTTGACTATGGAAACGTGTAAGATCGATAAATAGGGATAGGGCTCTGATGATGGCAGCGCTTAATAAGGTTAATTAGTAGATAAATGGGTTATATACAATTTCTATTTACATTTGAAAAAAAAGTATTATAAAAAGTTTTAAAATAATTACTTGTTATCCTTATAGGCTTCGAGCAAACACCAATATATTGTTTTACATGTATTCTATTATGCCGTAATAGATTTATTTTAATTTCTAGCTGAATGAAAATATCTACAAATTAAATTATTCTACACTTAAATGTTCATATTCAATATACTCCCATATATTTTATAAATAGTATAATATTGACTATGGTATGAACATTTGATTTAAATAGTTGATTATAAATGTTCATAATTTTTGCAGTCATTATTTTAAATCTAGTGCCAGCTGAATTGATGCCAAGAGCTTGGTTAAGAAAAGATTTTTGGCAAAGTGCTGAATTGTGCTGTTAGGGACAGAAGCAGGTCTCTGCCTGGGCTGTTGGGCCGTTGCCAAATTGTGCAAAGTTGCGAACTTTATACGAATTAATTTGTTCAACTTTTGCTGATATATGGAATGGAAATGGGGCGGTGCGTGCGTAACTGTACGACCGCTAAGACCGCAATAAACCCACATGAGCCCTGGTAAGCGATGGCGAGTGCCCGAGCCTGGGCCCGAAAATCCAATCTCACAAATCACATCGATAAAGCGCCAAAGGCACGCAACCCTTTCGCCGGGCCCATCGAGTTGAAAAGCGAACTCACATACTTATATGGCCGCTATAAGCTCGCCTTAATTACACTTTACAGGGCAACCCTTGCGAGGTTGAGGCTCTCGCTGAGATGCCCACCCACAATGGACAGCCCGTCGTGGCGAAATTGAACGACATGCGACACAATTAAGCATTCATGGACCAGGAGCTCTTGGCGAGCTTAAATTTTGACATTTTGTTGTTTGTTTTGGGTCGCTGAGGGCGAAGCGTTAGATATGGGCGGTCGGTCCGTAATCAGACACACGTCCTGTGCCTTTTTGTTGATCCTGGCGACCATTTTATAATGTGTATATAGCAGCTTAGTGCACCCGGGAGACTCATTGCCGGCGGCACTAAACAATTTTATCATTTTTAATCATCAAAGTGGATGTCCTGCCCAGCCCTGCCCCTTGGCACACTCGGATTAAAAACACATATTAAGTTATTATCGGACTGCCAGATATTAGAAGAACCGTAGAACGGTAGAGCTGGTAGCAAAGGCGACAAAACGTTGAACCATTCATGCATAGCGAGTGCGAATGCCTTGAACTCTGACTGCACTCACTTTTGTCGCTGCCAAATAAAAATTCATTCGCCAGCCGAGCAGAGCGCAAATATCTCAGCGTATGTATAAAACATTGTCTGCCTGGGACGCTGGGCACGACTCGGCACTTGGAACAAAGGATTGCTGCCAAATTGCTCTTGGCTCAGCCAGCTGAGCTCGACGGCTGGTCTGGGGGCCAGTGCTCATGGTTAATGCATGATTTAATGTAATTTGGACGCTTGCACGCATTCGCCTTCCTCAGTCGGCAACGTTGTTGGACTGGCCGCCAATTTGGCAGCGCATCAACACGCCATTTGGGAACCAGAGCCCAGCGTCAGAGACGTAGCTGTAGCTGGAATTTGGCGCAGGTGCGGGGCCAAGTCGTTGCCTCAGCTGAGGCATTGCGCAAATTTCCATTAATGGTCACATCCTTGGTGGCAAATTGGAATCAGTTTCAGCGGCACATAACTCAGCCCCGACGGCTGCTTAACTGCCGTTTAAAGCAATGCGCTGCCTGAGTGAAACTGCCTCCACTTCGATTATTGTCGTGCCTCACCTCAAGTAGACTCCTTGCTTAACCTTATGTGCAGACAGAAATGGAGGCCATTCACTTGGGCTATGGTACGATTAAGCTAATTCTTTAAACTATTGCCTCAAACTGCATTACTGCTGTATGATGTTTGAAATTTTACTTCAGTAAACAGGTCCCGTAAACAGGCATAGTTAAAAAAATATATCAGCATAAATAACATTTTATTTGGACCGCTTCGAGTAATAAATCCAATTCAATAAGTTTATTGTATAGTTTTTAGTAACTTATTGAGATGTGATTAAACTAAGGATAGTCGAAGAAGCTTTAATATAAATATATTTTCAGCTATTCGAGTCTTTAGTCCTGTCAGTTGCGTCTACTTTGCATACCCAATATAAAATCTCACTCCTATTCCACATCGAGCAAAGACAAGTTTTGTTCACTTAATTGCCCATAGTGGAGGCCATGTTCCACGTGTCAGGCAAAGTAAAAGTTTTAGATACAAATGTCGTAATTGCAACACGTTCAACGTGTGCCCGTTAGGTCCATTAGGTATACGAGTGGTATCTGTGGCCGTATCTGCTGGCATGAGTGCGCCAGTGTTGTGACTCACAATTTTAGAATTAAAACCCCAAAAGCATAAATTGCCGTAAACCGCAAGAAACTTTGGCCTGGCTGGCTGGCTGCCAGAGCTTGGAGCGATGGCTCCTCCGGCGCACCGACAACAGATGGAGACGCTGTTGAAGACGAAGACGCCAGCACAAAAAGTTGCTTAATTTAATGTTATTTGCGTTTTAGCATATAAAGAATTTTGTGTCTTAATCTTTTGACTCGGGCTCCAGCACCGACCGTACGCCTCAGATGCTTTGAATATGCTAGTGCTATTTATGCCCCAGACGTGAGCCAACAGCCGAGAGAGCACCGAGCACAACATCGACTGGAGACTGGAGACTGTCGTGCCTGGCTGCACTTTTGCAGATCTGCGCCAGTCTGTTTGGTTTGCAACACACGAAAAAAGGGATGCAAATTTATTTCTTCATTTGCATATTTTAAGGAGCTCGATGCGATATATATTTGCGCCATCTTTTGCCAGCTTCGCTTTCCAATATTCATGGGCCGAGCGCAAGGCTCCTTTGTGGGCAGCCAATTCTCTACACAAATGCCATCTCTCAGTCGAGCCCTTGATGAAACTTTATGAACTTTGGCTTTACCGCTGCGAGTGTACTATAAATTGTTCGGGTTCGCTTGCCTGATTGCCATTGCCGTTGTCGTTGTTGCTGCTTCTTTGCTTTGTGCCGCATGTAAATTGTATCTGTATCTTTACAATTGTGCGCAATCAGCGAAATTATAACGCAGCTCGTTTTTTACCAGCTTCAATGTCGTCACAACGATCCAGGCTGATCCAGCAGCTCTGACGCACCACAGCTGTAAATTTTACTGCAAATTCGAAAATGTTTTAATTAAATTTAAAAAGAAAGGAAATCTTAGTATTTATTCTTTTGTCTCGGCATGTGTGGGAGTTGCTCTTAGTCTGATTTCTTAAATGAACACATTATTCACAAGGTATGTATATATCCTTGCCCAGTCTCAACGTATGAGTCGATACAGCTCTGTTAATATATTCGTTTGCGGGCATCTGACCATACGTATTTAAAAGTTGGGAGATTAATAGAACTAGTAAATTGTATAATATAAAGTAATTATGGAGATTACAATAATTTTTGGCTGTAAGCTAAACCCTAATCCAATCAATTAACAATATGTTTGTTTAGATTGCAGAGCTAACTTATATAGCTGTACCACTATAAATGCTTGCACAACAAAAGAGAAATGCAGGCATATTCTAGTAAGAGTAGAGATCGCACTTAAATAACAATACACCCCGAACATAAACTCTAACAGAAATTGCGTATTCCAGTGAAATAGAGTTGAGCATAAAATTATGCGTGAAGCCCGGCATAGAGCGCGCGTAAGCTGAACGCGGGACACATGCGCATGCGGAGGTTTTGGCTAACTATAAATCGCATTAAAATGCAGGGCATATCCTTATTGATTTATAATTCGAGTTGGAATCGACTCGGCGACACTCACTAATAACTCATTTAAGGCAAGCGCCGTGCGAGGAATCGAAAGCGAATTATGCAAATGGCAGGCGGCCTGAGACCTGAGGCCTGGGGCCTGGGGCCGTGGCAATCGCATAGTGGAAAACGCGTCACGCGTCTCATAAATATCTGCGAATGCTTCTAATAATAGCGCTGCCAAGGACCGCCAGTTGGCAAACTCTAATGAAGCGTTGCGGCAATTGAGGAACCATTTGCATGGCAGCCATCAGCTGCCGGGCTAAGGGGCTGCCTGCAATCGGTTGCGTTTTATATAATTTTTAATCTGGCAAAATTTATTTCACACTCGTTGCATACACCTCAGCAACACCTACCCCGCCGGGCGGCCCCTTGCGTGGGCAATTGTGTCAGCGGCTTCCGGGCGTATTTATGAGAGGTACATTTGAGCCATATTGATGCGGCCATGTTGGCGTGGCCAATTGAAACGCAGCTCTCGGTTTTAATTCCAGTGCGCTTTTCATTTTACCCGGCTATGCCGTAAATAATGCAATTACTCATCCGCGTTGCAATCTACTGATAAAAATATTTAATTGCCTTTTTGCATTCATTTTTTTTTTATTTTAAATTTTTTTATGGAAAAATCGAATCGCATTTTTGCCACCGCGCATAAAGTCCTGAATATAAATTTTTCATTCGCCGATGCAAAGGCCTGATAAATAATTTAATCGAATTTTTTTCCATTACAGAGCAAAAGCTAAAAGTGCAGCAAAAATAAAAAATAAAATCACGCACTTCATTTAATTTTAATTTATAATGACGCCGTCGCCGCCAGCTCCCAGTCCAGCCCCAGCCATGTTTTATGCCTAGCCTAGCTGCGGGCCAGATCCAGACTCTGGACTAGCCTCGGCATGGTTAGCATTGGTTAGCGTCTCTTACCCGCCCATTTACTGGCGATCTCATCTTACAGCGTTGCATGTTGCAGTTATTTTTATAACTAAATTATATACGCCCGTCTTGCAGCCCACGAGCTTGGCTCTGGTTCTTACCCAGTCGCTGAGTTGGCTGTGCTGACTCTGGCCTCTGTTTCCTCGGTTTCCTGGTCGATTTATGGCGCACAAGGAGCGCGAAACCATAAACAGCTTTTATAGCGTTCTACTGGATTATGGCCAGCAAGCCCAGCCTCAGTTGCAGCTCGAGTCTCAGTGCTGAATTTACCCAGCCAGCGATCCCTTTTGATTTAATCAATTCGATAAATTTGTGGCCCACGTGCAATTGTTTTCCTCTTGTTGTTGTTGCGGCTCTTGCATTAAGTTTCAATGATATATAAAATGCACTAAGCTGCTTGTTCCATGCACTTCAAATACTTGAATATGAGGACAAAAGTCTGAAATTTGAATTGAAACTAAAGTTGAGGATATGGAATTTTAAATCAAGCAAGAGCTTAAGAAAGACTACAGATAACTTGAAGAAATATTTACAAAATGGCAATTCAATGATAAAACAGATTAATTATATAGGTTAAAGAATATTTTGCTATACATAAGCTCATAAATCGCTCGCAATTTTCTCTGCTGAATCCATTAATGTTCTGCTTCTCATTTCCGGTTACTCTTAGCTTGGCTTAAACATTCATAAAGCGCTCAATTTGACTCACAAATCATTCGAATCAATTGCCAACACGCCTCCAAACAAATAATCTAAATACGAGCTACTTTTTTGTGCTTCTGCTATTTTGGCGCAAGAGCAAATATGGCTTTATGTAAACGAAATGCATTTATTGGCATCTCCTATAATGAGAAAAATGTAGTCCATCTATCGTTTATATGTACGTATGTGTGTTTGGTATAAGCCATTTGGTGGTTTCACTTCCGAGGAAAACTTTGCGCCACAGTTGTGCTGTTTGTTGTTGTTGTTGATGTTGATGTTGGCTGTCGTGTTGTGCTGTCCTGTTGTGGTCCCTGTTGCCCCCTTGGGTTTATTCATGACGCATAAATCTGGTCGGCAACACTTTATGCGAATACACAAACAACACGCCACCACTCGCCATGTACTCCTCGTAAATTTCGCAAGAGCAACTTTTTTACGAAATTAAATCTTGTTACAACAACAGCAGCATGTAAGCTGCTATATATATATATGTATATATATATAAATATATATGAGCTGGCGTTGGTTTCTACGCAAGTCGCCGCGCTGTCGTCTAAGGCAAAGTTTTTTTGGACTCAAATCTGAAATCTGGTCAAGCCACAAGGCGAGGGCAAGAGCGTGGGCGCTGGCAGTGGCGGTTGGCTGTTTGGTGGGTGTGGTGTCTTGGGCGTACGCGTGTTTATTGCGTCGTTGCCAGCCAAAGGCAAAGATTTAGCATTTGAGCAGTCGGCCGACATAAATTGGCCCCCAGCCCAGAAGGCATGGTGGGCGGACGCCGCTTGTGCCTGGATATATGTAGATACCTATAGTGGAGGCTGCTCTAGGATGTAGTGGATCTTTTGAGAGTACTTGCAGCAGCATTCAAAGTCAATGCAACAACAGCAATGAGCGACGGCCATTCATTTGCACTCGGATGTTGCATGTTGGTGCTGCAAGCGCCCCAAACGAGAGCATAATGAATGCGGTCAGCTAATTGTTAATGCACTCGCCATTATGGCCACACAGCGGCAACTCGAAAATGTAAAATGCATTTTAATTAACCGTCATATATTTCACTTAAAGCATTTCAATGCAAATTGCCGGGCGTAATGAAGGGGTGTGTGTAGGGGTGTGTGTAGGGGGGGCCCTGCTGCTCGCCTGCGGGTCCAGCTCCAGTCCCATGCACCTCGCCTCGACGCGCCATATTAAATGTAATTATTTGGCACAAATTGCGTGTTTAGGATTAATTATGTTATGGATAGGCTAATAACGCGCTTCAAAGTGCAAAATACAAAAAACCAACCACGTTTCAAATTATGTGCCGCTTTAAATGCGCGTTGATTAGTGGATCTCGTATCATTATAACAAAAAACGATTCCAAATGCGTGAGCTAAATTAAAAAGGTTGAACACTATACTTTAAAGTTAGCTAACCATAAACTTAAGGAAAGTATGAAAACATTTATAAAAAAAATAAAAGAAAAAAAATTCTAAAGATAAATGAATTATGAATATATTTACAAAACAATATTAAAGAAGGCATTTCTAAAAGTAATTAATTATGCCATTCGCCTTTTTCATTGCCAATTGTCATTAATTTATACTATCTTCATAGACTACATGTCATAGTCTATATAGATAGATATAAATCAGTATTTTACATGATGCCCATTTTTGATGCTGTTCAAGCAACTCTGCTTGGATAGAACTGCAACTTGCGGCTTCTTCACTCTGATCAGGCACAACTAAACGACCGACCACCTAAAGAGTTAAAGTGAGAGTGAGAGCATGATGAGTATACGGTCACATGGATGATCTGACAAATTCATCTTTTCACTGCTCTCTTTCACTTCTCATACACACAATGCAGTGGTTCAAATGCCCTAAGAGTAGATATCATAGTCAATAACATAACAAAAAATATCTTAATTATCTTCAGCAAGCATATGCATTTTTTTAATATTTTAATTTTGCTCATTTACCATTTTTTCAAGCTATAACATGTATGAGAGTTTCAGATGATTATATAAGAATATTTATATATATATGTAGTTAAATTAATGTATATGTAAACACATACATATGTATGAATATAAATAAAATCCAAAATACTTACTTTTTTTATAGTTTATATATTCAAAGCTTATTATATCATTATTGCTTTTGCCAACAGATATATGGAAATCATTTTATCCAATTTGGAAGAAGTTTTCCATTGCATTTCCGCCTGATTTGCGCTTTACTAAAGCTGCTGTTGTTGTTGTTCGCCCGCAATGCCTCGAGCACATAAAATTCATTTAATTACGCAAATGTATTCATGTTCATGTAACGCCTGCACTCGTTAATTTTAAGCGTACATGAAATCCGACACAAGATATTGGAGTAGAACATGAGGAACAGAGGCTGCCATGCGCTGTCTGCATCGATAAACTGCACAGGTCAAGCTGTTGCCGATGCTGGCAACAACTGCAACAGACGCATGCCACAGGCTGCGGCTTTTTAGGAGCAAGCATCGCATTTGTACTTCATAAATTGAATGCCTTGTTGGACCGGGAAGCAACTGTGTGAGGTTTATGGCTCAATGGAGGTCATCGAAGTGCTGGAACCTTGGCAATAATCATAATTTTTGAGCTCGACTTTCACATTTTCCTGAATCTCAAAAAGCAGGTTGTATAATTTTCACATCTAAAAAGACGAGCGCGGAAAATCAATCATAATTAAACAAAAAACCAAGTCAAGGTTAACAAGAACATGGAAGGTTGAGCTGGGCTGGGCAGCTCAGGTTCTTTTCAAATGCATTTGCAGCTCATTAAAAACGCACAAGTGCAGCGAAAAGAGAAGTGCGAGACGATCGACCGCTGAGCGCTCGTCTCTTTCTCGCTCTGACAAAGGTGAGTCTTTTACCTTTTTTTAATGGCCGCCTCTGTAGATGAGTTGACCTTGGTGTGAATTTTAAGCGGAAATATTACTTTGAGCAGACGTTTTTTACGATCTTTTTATGGCGTTTGCAAAAAAAATGAGAAAAAAATAAAACAAAAAAGCGTATTCCCGCCGCGTTTCACGGCGCGTAGCAAACTGTTTTGGATTTGGTTTTTTAGCTGCAACCTCTGGAAATTTATGATTTATGATGATATCCGTGACCCTTTAGCCAACAGGCAGAGATCAGGCATCAGACACTGGATCGGTTTAGGGATCGGCGACTGCTGTTTTGTAAACACTCAGTATGAATCCCAGTACCCGGTCGCTTGGACGTATCGTTTTAACTACAAAAAACACGCGACGGCACTGCAAAAATGCAAAAATGAGTTAAAATTTGTGAAGTTGTGCAGAAAATATGAAAAATATTAAAAAACATATGGCATGCAGTGCGTAAAAAGCGATTCGAGAAGTCTATCCGATGTGCAAACGCAATGCACCTATATAAGTATAAGTAAATACAGTTTCTTGTGTTTTGTGTTGTGTTATTTTTTTGTGAAGTTTGAAATTGACGAAAAATAAGTGAGTTAAGAAAATTATATAGCTGGGTGTCCAAATTTGAAGCATCTTTATATGCTGGAAATAGGATTTGCGAATCTGTTTACTACGAGCCGTGTTGGGCAGTCACTTATTTTTCTAGTAAGTGTACCTAAATTAAAATAATACGCCCTTTAGTAAATTTGTTGCTTCGAATACTTTACTTCTTCCACTTCTTTATATTAACAAACTATATTATCGAAATGGAATTAAAATTTATCAAAAGTATTCTTAGCTTAAATACAAAAATTACATCTACCAAAATTTATAACACAAATATTTATTTATTGAAACTACTATTAAGTTTAACTTTTAATTTATTTATATATTATTTTTCTCTAATGTTTTTATTTTTATTTCTATTATTATTCTAAGATAAATCATTAGTTTTCAGTTGTAAAAAGAATTTTTCGCGGTCAAGGCCATTTTCACAATAAAAAATTTAATCTTGAAATTCAAACGCACATTTAATTGAGCTCAGCATACATAACGGCTCATAGCTTCTTATGTTTTTCATATGTGACAAACAAACAATACTTTTGCAGAAATTCCCTGTTTTCTTATGAAGCTGTGTATAAGTCTGATACGTCAGAATTTCCAAAGTATTGGCTTTACCTCAACTCTTGAAAGAAACGCAAAATGTGGTTAAAGAAATGTAATCCTGAAATAAATCACAGGGGCAGCAGATTCATCTCGCAGCGCGACTCCCATCGCATCTTATTCTCATTCTCAGGCTGATTTTCAGAGGCGTTCGCTGGGTTTTGAGTAATTCCGCGGAATACACAGCGGACCAGCTACGCTCAGAAATCTGAAATGAACACACAAAAAACTAAGGAACAGAAACTAAAGAAAAAGAAAAATCTTAAGAGAGCAATAAACAACATGGTTGACAATCTTAAATCTTGCAACTTACAGGGCACCGCAACAGATTCAGATACGAATGCGAATGAATGTCGCAGCCATTATGGAACGTTCCTGCTGATGTTGTTTTTGTTGCTTCGGACATTTCTTTTGAGTTGGCTGAGCGAGCCACACAATCACAATGCCAACAATACCCAATGTCTGCAGCGGTCATTGCTATGCTGGAATGCAGCAACAGCAACAACAATAATAACAACAACGAGCCAGGCCAGTTTTAAAGGCTTGGCCCTGCCATGCCCAGGCCAAGTCCCAGACCCAGAGCCAGAACCAGAACCAGAACCATAGCTATAGCCCAAGTTGCTTAGGTAGAAACAGCTCCAACATTGTCTTCTGAGCCTCGGACTGTGTCTGGGCCTCATTGCCGTTTTCTTGCTTGCTTGCTGGCTTGTTGTTTGTCTCCTTTATGGCTTCTTTTCGTACCTTTTATCTCCATCTGTGATTGCAGCCAGATTTTTCTTGTATTTCTGTTCCCTTCTTCGTGCCTTTTTTTTTTTTGGGGTCACATTTTCGTGCTGTGCAGGTAAGAGTGAAGCAGATATGAAATTTCCCCCTTGCGGATATCGTGTGGCAACGTCTTAGTCGTAATGGCTGATAAGCGGCACGCACACCTGAGTTATGGCTGCCAAGTCTCAGCCCATTAAACTAGCCAACCCGTTAAAGCCAGATCATAATTGGCAGATACACCCGACCGGCCAACTCCTCTATTTAACGAGTTTTTAAACACTTGTGTTTTTCTTTAATGCATTCAGATTCAATGACAAATTACACACACACACAGATTCTCTCAGTCTATCATTGACAGACACAAAAGGCATTTGGCATTTGATGTTTATTTAATTTACCGCAATTCATAACAATTTCATTTACGACATTTTTACAGCTCGGCAGAAGGCCGTAAACAAAATGCCGCCGTCGATTGTTGTTTGATGCCACGAGCCGGCGTCTCGGCGTGGTTTTATGAGCCACCTTGACGTACGCCAACTCCCGTACGCCTTCACTCCAGCTCCTGGGCACTGTGCTGCAGCGCTGTGGCCCAACGGCAATTAAACGCCAAGTGCAGTTAGCAGTTGCTCTGACCGTCCCAGCCCTCGTCTCAGCACCCGCATCCGCTACCACCAATTTATGTGCGTTTTATAGATCGTAAAAGCAACACTAAACAACAGCAAGGCCGTTGATTTTATGATGTGTTGAATGGCGAGCAGAGCCAGTACGACTGCCACTTGTCATCATTCAGCATTGCAGCTTGCCCTGCTGTCTCTTTCAACTGCCTTCCTGATTGGGCTCAAGTGCAAGCGGCATCGTAAAACTCCAGCTAATGCCTGAAAGAGCCGTAAAACGGCTATAAACAAAAGTGTTTGCCCAAAGAGCCAAACGAGACGAGCGCCATTAGGAAAATATTTGTGTTCGGTTTGTAAACAATTTGATTCAATAAGGATAATCACATGTCGTGTCATAAAAGACGAATCAGTTAAGCAACTAAACGTATGCCCTGAGAGATGTCTGCTCAATTGACTCATGGTATTCATGATGAATAAATAAATAATTTATATGTTGAGATAATATTTAGTCGAATGAAGTCTATTAAAATGTTTATTCAAAACATTGGAAAGTGAGAGCTAGATAAATATGTTTGATGCCTTTAATACTTATTTAGATTTATAAAAATGTTTTAAAAATATCTTGAACTTATATTATTATTACAATAATTGCTGTACAATCAGTTTGTTCACATATTTTAAAATAAAAACACGCCAACTACCTTTGTATCAATTTCAACCCCATTGCATAGCTACCCCCATAAGTTTTGTTCTACCACCCTTTGAATTTACATAGCCGCAAATGGAGTTCGAATATTGAATATCTTTCATATAAAATATATTATATAAACATCCTTTAATACTTTCAGTTGAATGAGCGCTAAAGCTGTAAGTAAATTAATTTATTAAAATAAAATCAAACAATGTTCTTGCTGATGTAAACAACAGATTCACTCAAGGCAGGAAGGCCCCACAGAGATAATTTTGATATTTGATTGTATCATATATACAATGATATGTTATAAGATATTCTTGAATATAAGAAGTAAAAAGAAACTATAAATCGAAACCTTCTAATGATGATATAGATGATGATTATGTAGTAAAAGATCAACATTTTTAAAAACAAATTCGAGTGCGCGAAAGAAAAACAGTAAAGAAACAAAGCATATATATAAGTACCTATTCATATCCATAGCCGCATCGTGCCCGAGCTTCATTATTTAGCCAGCTGAAGACGTGTTGATAAGCAAAGTCAGTTACTGTTGCAGTCACAGTCTCAGTCCCATATTCATATACTCCACACGGACCCACGTAAGAACGGACAGGGCAGACAGAGAACAATTGAACTAATGACGTGACTATGGACAGTCGGCATCGGTCTGCGGTTCATTCGCATTCGACCATCCGCCCGACTGTCCAAGTTCCAGTTGCGGGCAGCGTCTGGCCGGTGGCTCATTGTTATCATGCGGCATGGTCGAGACTTATGCATCGAAAGTGTTGTTAAATTACGCCAAATTGCTTAATTCCAATAATGAAACGCACCGGCTGAGCGCCTCAGACCCGGCCGCTCAATGAAATTATAAATTTTCGGTCGTCCAAGTGATATGCAAAGCGCATGAAAATGAAGCCCCAACCGCGAATTCAATTTTTGTTTTCTGTTTCTGTGGCTGAATTTTTTTTCTTATTTTTTTCGTTTCTGTTTATGTTTCAGTGTGTGTTTTCGGTTTCATTGGATCGCACTGGGGGCGATCGCACCTCATTGCGAACGCCTCAATGACCGAGACAATTCCCACTCCGATTCCCGATCCCGGCCAGACGGCGGCGCAAAGGAAGCCCATTAATGGGCCAATCCAATTGGTCGTTAATGTTGCTTTTTATTTGCCTTTTATTATGCCCCTCGTCTTGTTTTTGTTTTTGTTGCTGCGGTAATTCTTGCTGTAGACTTACTCAATTTTATTATTGTTTATTTATGCGATTTTAAATAATGGCCAGCAATTCTGAAAGATAAGACGCGGCCTGTGAACTTTTTCTCTCTATTTTTTTTCTGTTCGTTCGCCTTGCATTGATTTACTGCCAAATTATTTATTAGATGAGCGCGGGTTGGGCTGGACTGGACTGTTGTGGATAGGTTTGGTTTTAATATTTTATGGAGAATTTTGTTTGTATTTTTTTTATTATTATTATTTTTGGCGCCCCAAACAAAGCATTATAAACTTTTTGTAAGTTCTTTGTGGCAGATAAAAGCAAACTAAAATTCCAAGTCTTTGTGAAGTTTAGTTTTATTATTTATTGCCATCGTTATCGTGGGCGTATACGCAATATTTCATAAATTTCTATTTGTGCTAGAGATTTTGTGTTGGAATATCGTGGGTGGTTTGCGCTGCTTTGGCTGAACAATAGATAAGTATAAGAGACTTGTAAACTACGAATGAAGCTGTAATTTTGTAAGTTCTGAAATCAAAATAACAATAAAACGTAAGTTAAAGATCGAAATTAATAAGTCAGTTATATATGTCTAATGAATTGGGGATTAGTGAGCTCTGTTTTGAATATATAAACTAACTTTATTTACTCAAATAAGTTGAAAGCAGAACTAAAGTAACTTAATTGGAAAAAGTTTGGAATTATGTGCTCTATAATAAGAGATTATCTAAGCACTAAATGGTTATAAGTGATTACTATTGATTGCTTATTAATATTGATTATTGTTAATGATGGCGCAGAGGGTTGAAATATATTGATTAAACAACATATTGAAGTTAAAAATATCTTGATAAATTAATACTATCAAATACTTAACTTATAATACAAATTAAATTCTATTCACACTCTGCAGAGAGACTTAAATTGAGCTAAAAAGCTTGAATAAGTATAGATGATATATAAGAAGTTACAAATTATATACACATATTTTTCATTAGCAGACCTAGGCAAGACTAAACTCAAATAGCTTTGCCACCATTCGAAGTCTGATTTTAATTTTTATATTATATATTTTAGAAATGTATTTTGTTTTCTATTAAAGTATTTTTGTAGTGCTTCGATTGTTTTTCATATTTTATTTGTTATTTGATCAAGCACTTGCATAGATCCATAGAAAAGTTGGCGACTCACGTTCTTGCTGTACTTCATTGCACTCCTGGTATGGTTAATGTTTTGGCTGTGACTGCCGTTGGATCAGAGCAGCACGTTGGCCACGGAGGCGTTTAATGCACGCTAACAAAAGCAACAACATCGGCAACATACACAACTATTGTGAGTCGCTCTGGTGACGTTTGGACCTTTGTTGCCACTTTATCATTGTCGAGTATCATAATTTAAGCGAATCGCATGCAAACTGACAACCTGGCAGCCGGACAGACAGTTGGACATACAAATCGTTGTCTACACCCACGCTCTTGCTGCTAACGCGAACAGCAGCAACAACAATGACAACTGCAATGAATAAAATTCGTTGACATTCGTTGCGCTGACTAAGCGGTAAATGAGAACCGCATAGGAGGGTGTAGAGAGAAGGGGGAAAGAGTTGCCCCTGGCTGGAACGTGCGCAATCTTGGCCATGCTTAGATGCATGCGCTTGCCCTGTTGATGGACAAAACGCCTGGCCACGCCCCTACTGCCCACTCTGGACAATGACTGTGATGCAGTCATGCTACTTCCTGCGACAAGTTTTTGTGCTAACAGCTCACATTAAGTATTTAATGGTTTCTGTTTTCATTATGTAGCCGAAAAAAAGACTAAGCGTTGATGCAGCCTGGTCAACAGTTTACTGGCCATTGATTAAATGGCCAGGCCATAAGCTTTTGGCCAAAACACTGAAATTAGTTGGCATTTTAACACGAACACCTGACGCTAACATTGAACACTGACTCTGGGGCCGGGCTTCCTGCAGGCTCCGGGCCAGATGCCTAGTATCTCTTTAGTCAAGTGGATTATATTACCAGAAATGGTGATGGGAGAGGAGCGTGTGCAGTCAGAGCTCGTGTACATGAACGGCCATTATCGATGGTGCATGCCACAGAGGCAAGGCAACAGCAACAACAACAGTAACTTCAACAACAGCAACAACAATGGGTTATTGAACGATAATTCCATTTAAGCAAATGTTCGCGTTGAGAACCAGAATTGCCCAAATTATAGCATGTGTGCGGTACACTCTCTCTCTCTCTCTCTCTCTTTCTCCTGCTCGTTTCTTCTTCTGTTACTCCTGTCCGTCTACATATAAATTTAAAAATGTAAAAGTTTCCTTAAAATCAACTCGATTGCAATTTTTTTGCTGAAATGCGCGTAATAACACACGCAAAGAGCACAGAACAGTACAAAGAATACCCCTACTGCCCCTACCTCTGGCGCTACCTTTCCCTGTCTGATGTGTGCGTATGTCCACACAGCGAACAATCCGTAGAGAAGATGCATTTTTACTTAAACGTTTTACTCTTCGAATAATGGCCTTAATGACTTTAATGGCGTATGGATAATTTCGCCGACGGGCAACTGAATCGGCCGCCCCGTCCTGCGCCACTGGACTTCACCTCAAGTCTTTGACTTTAATTGGGAGGAAAGTTGCCGCCGCTCTGGATGCAGTTCGTCTCCTTTTGACTGCCGAGAAATACCTGTAATTTGTTGCTTCTGCAATTCATTTAAAATGCAGTTGATTGACCAAAGCAGAGCAGCGAGGAGCTTTCATCTCAAATATGAAACGCATAAGAAGATTAATCAATATGTGCAACCCATCAGAATTGGTCTATTCCTTTTGTATTTAAATAATAAAAAAAAATTGTAATAGAACATATAATTCTGGCTGTGAATCTATTGTCAGAAATGTTTCAGTAATTTCTTCTTGCAATTGGTAGAAATTACTACTATATAAGTGATTATATATATCATCAACAATTATCATAATATATTAAATAGTATATTGAGGCATAATAAAAGTTTATACAAGTAAACACAATCTATTTAATATTGCTTTATGCCAGATTTTTTATATCCAAAATTGGTAAGGTAACTTGGATATTCTATTAAAAAGAAAAACATGAATAAATTCAATTTAAGTGCAACTCCCATTCAAACTAATGGATAGTTAGAATAATGATAGCAAACTTCTTAATGCAGACAAGAAAGAATATTTATTTAAAGACTGAGACATAGTTTTTCATGCATACGCGATTGGGCTTGCACCTGGCTCATCAAAGCACCGCTCGTACAAGTATTTATCCACTGAAATACCCATCTGCATCTGCTTGAGCAATCAGCACAGCTAGTGTAGCCTTGACTACTTGCAACTGTTGATCGTAGATGACTCATTAGCAAAAAAGAAGAAATGAAACAGGTAGCATTGAAACAAGAACCAAATAAGAGATACAAAGGCAAAAAAAAAAAGAAGGAAAAAAACTCATCGTGACAAGGTGACACAAATCAAAAAGGTGCAACATAAAAAATGGCATTGAGAAAACAGATAATTAAGGAAAGTAGCTGAGGAAAAGTGCCAAATGGCCAAAGCGATGGCGATGGCCAGCGTTGACCACCGAGTGGAATGACATGAAACACGACACAGGGGGACGCGTGGCGGGGGTGGCGGCGGGAATTTGTTGAATGACAAGTCGCACATTTTCAAAAGAAATTACGACAAGAAAAAAGAAAACATTGGAACATGGACATAAATTCAAAAAGAGACAGAGCCAAACAGACGTCGGAAATTTTGGAAATGGAAAAATGGAGAGGAAGCTAACAAAAAAACAGCTGCCAGCGAAAGGAAGGAGAACGCTTCGTGCTGATGGATATTTGTATATATGAATATATACATACATGTATCCATAGCTATATGTCTTTGTATTCCCAAATTAGTCTAAAGCGACTCAATTAAAAGAACGAAAAAAAAGAAATTCATCGGGTAGAGAAGGGGAGAAAGAGATTGAGAGAGTGAGTGAGTGAGAGAGAGTGAAGCGCGAGCGAGGTGAATACTTAAAAACGCATTAAAGAATACAAATATTTTTGTTAATTGTTTACAAAAAACATTCCCAGCGCTCATTAAGAATGTCGCGTTGCAGAATTTATAAGTCAGACCGAAAATGCGACTTTTTCATTAAAATTCCAGTGGCGACAACTGTGAGAGAAGGAAAGAAGCAAAATATATGAACAAAAAAATTGCTTTTATTATTTTAATTACCAATTCCAAGCGAACTGACAAACTCAGCTGGCAGTTGGGCCAGTCAATATTAATTTCATAAAAATAACTTTGCAGCCATTTTTTTTTTTGTTTCTTCTATTCTCTTGCTGTTGTTGTTGTTTGCTTGTTTTTCTTCATTAATGTCCCTTATAGAAAACGTGTCTTTTGTTTCTCGCACAGCTGCGCCCCGAGCTCGGGGCCAGAAGCAGTTGTTGCCAACTGTGGGGCAGAAGGGAGCTGGTGAATGGGGAACTGGGGAGTTGGCAGCGGAATGTTTTCTTTATAAAAACTCCCAATTGAGCGCGACAGACATGCCAAACATTCATAGATAGATGCGCATTTGTGGCCCGTTCGATAAACATTTATTGGGCAATCCAATCACGGAATTCACGTTCGCAGTCGTGACAGTTTCGTTAAAATGCTTTTTGTTAAATTTTCTTCTCGTTTCATTTCAATTTTTTCTCTCGCTTCGGGCCAAAGAATTATGTTTGGTATATGAAAGACATATAAATAAAATCATATGTGCATGGGATATCTAAAAATATAGCGAAATCGAAATTTATTGATAAGAAAATATAACCTGAAATTGATTGATAAAGATTGAATAGAAGTATATGTATATATTTGATATGTATATCTTAAAGACGATATGAAGGGTAAATTATTATATTTGTATTAACAAATATAATAAAACAAAATTACAAATAAATTGTGTAAAATCTGTGAGTTTGCTTAAAAGTTAATTACTATTTAATCATACCTCACGCAGGTCTTTCACTTTTGCTTAAGTCATATTTAAAATACCAACTCTTCAAATTATGTTCCCAACAAAATCATTTAGGAGATAAGATATTCAGCTACTTTATGTTTCTTATCATTTTTTTTGCTTATTTAATTATTATATTTTTTTTTAAGTTTTATTTTGTAAAATTGGTTATTAATATGAATATTGAAAATATAACAAAATGAATTGCAAATTGTTAGTTCACATTAGTCAAAATAATTTTGGTGGTTTGGCAGAAGATAATTGAAATCGATTGATCCCAAAACAGTTTTAGCAAATTATCAACTATCAGGAATGGTTTAAAGATTATGTTACCTTTGCATGCTAAAAATATATATATTAATATTAATATCTTAACTTGCTACTTCGAATATTGAATTCTTAAATTATAAAATATTAAATATTAAAATATTCTGCTATAATTGTATTTTATATCAAGCTCCTCTGCGTGTATTTAATATACTACCTCCCATAAGTCGAGTAATATTTTTGCAATACAACAGCAAAACTTTTGCTGTCAACTCATCAAAAGACGCAGACAAATTGCCATTTGATTCAATGAGGCTAACATACAGCACACTAACACACTCACACACACAAGCCGAGAAGAAGACGACTGTGATCCTTGGTGGGGCAAGTCGGTGATTAGACGCATCATCTTGGGGCAATTTGTCACCACACAACGAGGAACGGCAGGCAAATGGCCACTAAAAATCATTTAAAGAGAAATAAAAATATTTTTTATAGCATTTTTATAGTTGTTGCAACAATCTAATAACAATCCAAATAATTATCCAAACAAACAATTTCACCGATGCCAAAGCGACGGCAAAGGCAATGTAAATGCTCAGAGCTCAGTTACAGTTACTGTTGCTGCTGCTGTTGCTGTTGCTCCGACGGACGCCGAAAATGAGCCATAAAACGGACATAAAACCCCAGTGCGAAGCGCTACTGCCATGATAGGCCACGCCTCCGCTGCGACAGCGCTGCCGACGACTGCGACGCGCATACGGAAGCCATAACGGCCATAACGATAACTCAAAGCAAATGGCGTGCGCAAGTAGGACAGATAGAGTCCCGAGAGAGAGAGAGAGAGAGCGCGAGAGTGAGCAAGAAAGAGTACGCTGCGAAGAGAGCGAAACTGCGCACCCTAATGGCTGCGCGTGTAACGCTGACTGGTTTGCTGTCTCTGCTGCTGCTGCTGTTCTCTCTCTCGCCAACGATGCGCTCAATATTGAACCTGTGCCGAAGCCACGTGTCTCTCGCATTAAAGCAAGTAAATCGCCAGTTGAGCATAATCGATACGTAGCCCGTTCTGATTTCATTCGTGAGAATTGCTTTTCTCACGCTCTTCGACTCTTCGTCGGCAGCGCGCCGACGTCGCCAGCGAAGTGGCTGTTGTTGTAGCCATAACTGTCGTCGTTTATGGCCGTTTTAAGTGCGACTGAGATGGCCTCATAATCGTTTGCTGAATGTTGCTCAATTGTTCGCAGTTACCGACGCGCTCTTTTCGAGTCTCCCCTCCCGCTCGCGCTGCCCGTTCATACACAGGCCTCTGGGCATTTGCATGTTTGTTTGTTTGCCAATGCAACCTAATGATGTTTGCGCGCATTAATTAGTATTGATTTAATTAGTGTTTGGGTGTGTGTCTGTGTGCTGTCCAGCAGTGACCACAGGTTTCACTCCACTCTAAACACCCTCTCACTCACTCTCGTTGCGGGCATTGTCTCTCGCTCTCTTGGTGCTTTTTTTCGGGGGCGCTTTTTGCGCAACAACAACAGCAACAACAACAACGACAACAAAAAGCTCTCGCGCGCGCATCTGCCGACTTCGCACGGCTGCCAGAATGGGACATAAAATGTGCCAGGCAGTTAAAATGTAGATTTAAGTAAGTGGAAACGAGATCGTTACGTTGGCGCATAAAAATAAAAATCATTGTTGTTGTGCACTGATTGAAATAAGCAGAGCCAACAGAGCGAGGGCTCAAGCACAAGAAAATCGCACGATTTTCCGCCCCAACCACCAGCTGCGTTCATTTCGTGAGTTTCCACTCGGCTTTTCTTTGAGTGGAACTGTGCTCGCGAGTTGAGTTCATTTCAGTGCTGGGACAAACATGTTGCGACCGCTTGGCTCCCACTCGTTGTCTCATTCGAGATTAATCAATGCTCTAGGCATCCAAGTGGAGCCGCAGCACCTTAATAACACCTCAAACTTGTTTATATATCCAGCAAGAGAAGTTTCTTTACAAGCAATACGCCAGTATTTCTGGTCTGCCCGCTCCCTTTGGCCATTTAACTATTCATTAATTCTCGTTACTTTGTTTTTTTTTTTCTTTCTGTTTTGGGGCTGCTTTTTAAGATTCTTTTCATTTTCATTTTATGGATTTTATGCGGGTCTTTATGACTTTTATGGGGTTTAGTGCGTGCCAAAAACGAAGAAAAAAAAACAACTTTTAATTGAATAATGCCCAAGCGGCCGCCGGCGTCGGCTTTTCGGTTTTGTTATTGTTGTTGGCTGTTGGCTGTTGGTTGTTGTCTGGGGTGTTGGCGTCAACGCCCGCGACGGTAATTAGGCAGATAAACATTTAATTGGCAAATCCAAATTGGAAACTGCCATGAAGTCCCATATGCATTATAATTGGGTCAAAAAACTGAAGAAGGAAAAACCAGAAGTTTCGGAACTTCAGGCAGAAATGGCAAAGATTTGTGTCTTAGTCTGATAAGAGGCGAATAGACTTGGAAAATATAGATTACGGCAATGAAATCACCAATATACAAATATAAATCTCATCGTTTCTTGAAGTGCATTAAATTCTCTACATATAATACTTAAAATAATTAATATTTATAAATAAATTGAAGCATTATTATAATTTTCTTGATTGCATTGAAGAAAGTATCGTGACGCTACAGGCTGCACATTTTATGAGTCATTATAATTGGTTGTGGTTAAAGGCAGGAAAAGGTAAATTGATAAATTACAAAAAATTATAAGAAAAAAGAAACTTTTTAATATAAATAATCAGCAAGTGGAACTTGTCGCACCGAGTTGCTGTACTCAACATAATTGCCAGCTGGTCCGGATCGCATTAATTGAAGTTTTTAATATGCTTGCCCTCTTTCTGGGGCCCAGTGGACGATCGGACGATGGGCTGGACGGGAAGTGAGTGTAAACACGACATGAAATGTTGCCATTGCCAGCTACTTAGACGCGACTGCAACAGGAATTTGCGTGTGCAGCACATGCAGTCATCCACATGCTGCATGCAACATGGCCAGCTCGGCCAAGAGGACCCCCTGCTCGGGCGTTGCCAACTCCTTTGGCATGCCGCGTGTGAAAGGCTGCAAAGGATGGAATTTATGAGCGGCACAGGCTCTTGTAATTGCACGCAATGCCGTTGTATGCCGTAGTAGTTGCCGTTGTCGTTGGCACTGCAGCCAGCGAGGAGTCGGCGACCTGAACGGGTCGAGAACGAGTCGAGTCGGTCACACGAGTTTCAATTTTTCAAAATTATGAAAACAGCAGCAGCAAAAAGTTGAAAACAACGCTGCAAAACAAACAAAGCACGTCCACATCCTTGTTACCGCTGTCCTGCTCGCCCTGGCCGCATGTGGCGCGAGTCCATTTGCCACACCAAGTGCCACACGGATCGGTTACGTGGAATGTCCTTTTAATGGACTTTACACACTCACACAGCGCGTCGCATCCTTTCACAAACCTTTTATGCTGCACTCGTGTTCCGCGCAGTTTGATTGCCGTGAATTGCAGCCGCATGATTTTCATCCTTTTCCGCCAGTTTTCATTTTTCTAACTCTCTCTCCCTCTCTCGCTCTTTTTGTTTCTTTCTCTCTGCTCTCTTCTGTTGCCCTCGTCACAGGCACGTCATAATTCCTGAGTGTCCTGCCGTGCAATTACGGTACGTTGTAGCGAGCGAGCAGTTGGATCCGGCAGCTGACCAGTTGACCAGCTGACAGATTCTTTGCGGTCATTAAATGCACATAAATGAAGAGTTCCAAACGAGAACAAAAGAGATTTACAACAAAAAATATATATAAGATTATAATTTCTTTTTGCGCTTAGAAATATGTAGTGTTTAAACTCGAAGAATTAAATTGAAGTGATTTTTAATAACCTTCGAAAATCAAAAATAATTAGCAGAACTTAGTTATTAAATATTGTCAATGAGTGCATGTTAAGTCTTATTGATAATTCTTAATTAAACCTCAACTTCAATACAAGCAGTTAATTAACCTAGATCAAAAAGTTCCTTTAGACTTTGAGCATTTTCTTTAAACTATACTAATATTATATTCTTACAAAATATTTAATATATTGTTTTAAATTTATATAAATATTGTTATTAATATTATATTTATAGTAAAATAACCATAATTCAATAAATGTCCAAGCAGTTCTAAAAGGCTTAGCTTCAAGTTGTTCATTTATAATATTTACGTAATATAAAGCCACAATTATTATTACTTACATTCACCTGCTAAGAAATGAATGTTACTTGGCGATTTGGCCATTCGTTATAAACAGCTATAATAAATTTATGTCTTATATGGACAAATTTGCTTAATACAAAGTATGACTTTTCATTATGCGCATTTTTTCTTGAAAATTTATTTTGCTTAGCTGAATGATCGTAGGAGACATTGAGAAGCTCAAGTAATTAACATAAGTTTTACTATGTAATATGTGTTTTCAGAACTAATAGCTATATCATCTCACTTAAGCTTAATATAAGACAAGCAACTAGCATTTCCCTTGTTTAAGCCAACCAGTGAATCATATGACAATCTAGACCCCATTTTAAGAAGTCAAGTACAGTTGAATTTATGCATTTATGACCCTTGGCCGCTGCTTAAGTTGACAAATCGTGCATTGGTCGAGTGGAGTCAGCATTTGTCGGCTGTACGCGTGCCCACAGATGCACTGACAAAGCCAAAGCCAAAGCCAGAAGCAGAAACAGCAGCAACAGCAGAAGCAAACGCAATGGCGTTGGCTGTGGCAATGGCAATGGCGACGGCGACGGCGTTGGTAGTGTCAGAACTGACGCTGAATTTATTACTGGGGCTTTATTTATGCGCTTATCGCGTTGCCAGTTGCTGGCCTTAGCACGTTGTCAAGTGTTTATCTTGGCCCGAGCCCCAGAGCCAGTTCAAGAACTCAAATGGAACGAAATGAAATACCTAAAAAGCTTAAAATCAAATTTATGACTGCATCTAAATCATGCGGCGAAAAAAAGAAGAAACAACAACTAACGCATGCTGCACGAACATGAATATCTATATGTATCTCTGTATCTGTATATGAAGCTATATCTGTATCTGTAGCTGTATCTGTATCTGTATCCGTTTGCTGTCGCTGTATCTTGTAGGAGGGCTGTGTATCGCTTGAATGAGCCTGTCGCATGATTTAGCTGCCATGCGAGAGTCAAATTTAAATAATAAATATTTCATAGTTACAACAACGAACAACGAAAAGCGAGAAAATCGAAAGCCAAATGCCTAAAATATTCAAAGCGAGACGCGCAAACGAAAAATTGTGCGACTAAATCAAAATGTTGTCGAAATAAAACGTTTGAAAATTGAATTTCGGGTTTCTTTTCTTTCTGTCTCTCTCTCTCTCTCTCTCTTTCTGTGTATATGTGTGTATGTTCATCTCTAACCAAATTGAAAACATTTGTAACGGAAATGAAAACCATTTTTTCCCCTCTCTCTCTCCGTCTGTCTTCTCTTCACTAACTTTGAGGAGGGGCTGCGTCGGCAAAGCCCCAAAAACTCGACTCGTTGGCAACTCAGCGTTGGGGTCTGAATTTAAATTAAGAAATTTATCTTTTGAATACGTCTTTTCTTCTCTTTTTTCGTTTTTTCTCGTTTTTCGTTCCCTTTGTGTGTTTGCCTTTGTTTTGTAAGTCGTTTTTGTTGCTTACAGAAATAAAAATCTCTCACCTTCTGGCAAATAAAATTGAAATTCGTTTGATTATGCATTTGTTTTTTTTTCACTTCATGTTTTAAGCAAAAAACATACAACAACACAATACAAAAAAAAAAACGAATATAAACAGGCAAACGATTTCTAAGATTTTATCAAGAATTCTTGCCTAAATAAATTTAAATTTATGCCATGTTTATTCTGCAGTCATTTGGCATGCGCTAAACGAGTCGCAGCGAGTTGCTTAATTTAATTTCAGAGATTTATTTAAGCGCGCAGTTTTGCACCTTTTGCACCTCGAGACGTCCCCTCGGCCACAATTTATGGCCAACTCTGAAACCAGAGTGGGCGTGGAGCCATTTGAGTTGGGGAGCATTTGGCATTTGCATACGAAATTACGCGTCTTCTAAATAATTGCCTTAAATTAACTGATATTTAGAAGACAGTAAAATAAATTCAGCCCACAAATAATGCCATTTATCAATCGGATTGGATCGATTGCAATACTTTCACGGTTTTTATCGTCCTCAATTGATTTTAAATGTTTGTCAATAAAATGCCGAAATTATGTGCTAATGGCTAAGCGCTTAGCTCTGTCCCCAGGTGCCCATAACAATTTAGAAACACGCATAAAGCTCGCTGGCAAATCGATATCTAATGCTGGGAATATTATTCGCATTCAAATGATTTCTAATTGCCCGAAATTTGCTGACGATCAACCAACTGAATAAATAATTTGTTTTTACTGTGTGAAATAGTGCGTGAGAAAAAAAGACAGAAATTTACAACAATCAAATACTGTAAGCAAATTAAGTTTCAACTTTATGCGAGCTGAGCAGAGACTTCAATCTAACATACGAGTAATAGATATATTCAAATAAAAACACAAGATTTATTCCATTTTTTATTTTGGTTGATCCATAACAAATGGCTGCGATATGTTGTAATGACCCCTAATTTTGTCTAATTGAAAAGAAGTTTATCATAATTTAGCTTCTGGCCATTTTTATAAGGGTACTCATTACTCATTAGCTAATTCATGTGGGTTCTGCTTTACACATGCATATAGATGCATCTATAAGGAAAGCCAAAGCGAATTTAGTCGAATGTAAAACAGTAAGTTAGTCTACTTTAATAAACAAGCCATAATAAAGAAATAAAGTTGGATTTGTATTGTGATGGTATCAATTGAAACGGGCAAAACTAGCCTAGGCCGTTTCAATAATAATTTGGTGTAAATATCAAGTCTTTAATTCAACTGGGCTCAGAGGTCAACACGTTCATACATATGTATGAATCGATGAGCGAGCGGTAGACGGAGAATCGACTTGCTGAGTTCGCCCTTTACAATGGACTCAGATTATAATTAGAGGAATTAATTGAATGTTCAATGTGAAGAATATAAAAAAAATAAAAGTCTTATGTCTCGACTGGAATCAGAGTCGTTAATTCAAATAATAATATTAATGAAATAAATTGAGTTTGTTTATAATAAAGATTAATATTCCTTAATATTGTATATAATTAAGTAAATAAAAATATTTCAAAATTTCATTTATTGTCTGTAGTCAGATTAAAACATAGAAATAACTCTTAAAAATATTTATTTTATTTTACATATTAACAAACAAACAAGCATCAAAACATCTAGTAAACGTTAATTGGTTCATATTGACAATGTTTGGTATTATTTTAACAGACGAAACAACAACTTTAATGGGTGAAAATCGTGAAGTTTTCTATTAATATTGAAAAATAAAAATTAACAATGATATTTTTTTATATATTCTTTAAATAGTTAAGTATATAAATCTACACATAATCTAAAGATATTTCCCATTTATTTTCATTTATATCACATAATGCATTTAAAAATGGTGTAAATGAATGCTTCAACTCTGTGAATATTTAACACATTATCCTTTCATTTTCCAATTAAAGGGCGGCCACATGTACACATTGGCCACAGGACAGATGCGATTGGATTTCTACTCTGGACAGCAAAAAATTTACAGCATATGAGCATTAAAAATTCGAAATGCGTTTAGGTGAGTGCCTCTTCACTGCCATATGAATAAATGTGTGGTAGCTCCTTATTTATGAGTGCTTCTATATGTATTTCATACTGTTGTGTGTATGCGTGTGTTTTATAATGAAACTGAACTGTGTCGAGTGTGTTGATGAAATGTGGAGTTGAGAATATAACTGGCACAGCTTGGATGTGTGTCAGTGTGCCTGTGGGGTAGCCCAAGGCAAAGGATATTTGGTAGACTGGCCCAAAAACAACGGACAGAAGGGACGTGTCGTCCAATTTGTGCCATGTGTGCCATGTTGCCCTTTCGCAGAGCCCAAAATGAAGCCCAAAACAAGAACAAGAAATAACCAGAACGAGATACAGATACAGAATGTAGGTGAAGTGCGGCTGGCTGGCCGTCTGGTCAGCTGACCGCTGGGCGTTGACCGGTGCTGAGCTGCGAACGAATCTCGAGCCAAAGCGGGCGGCATGAAACACTCAAAGACTCATTTGCATATTCGGCAAACGGTAAATGTAACAGGGAAAGTGCTGCGGCCCACAGGAAAAGCGACTTTCGATTCAATTTTCGTGACTGTTTTTTTCTTGTTCGTTGGTTTTTTGTAATTAACAAACGAATTTTGTGCTTTGCCCTTTTGGAATTTTGTTATTTATGTACTCATGGCCGCCATTAAAGAGCCTTTTGGCCTATCGCTGGGCGACTGAATGAGTTATGCCGTTGCCTTGATACCGATCTAATTATATGATTTATGCTCTCTGCATAATGTTAAACTATTTTGGGTTCTGGATAAGCTGGTTGCGCTGCCCCCTAATCCCCGCCAGGCGCAACTACAACTGCAACCGCAACTGCAAATGCAACTGCCAGGCCAAGCCGCATGCCACATAGGCCACAGATAAGCGCGTGGCGCATGCGGCGAGGGGTGCGAAATGCTGTTGCTGCAGTTCTCGCAATTTACGAGCTCGCATTTTGCATAGTTTCAAATGGCTGTTATACTCGTGCCGCAACACAAATTCAAGCCCAAAACACAATTCATTTTGCCCGGCCCAACTAGCCAAATCCAAAGCGTCGCACAACCGCATACAAATCTGCCGTTTTGCATTTGGTGGCCATATATCATTGCCCGGCGGGTCAACAACAGCCGCTCCACAAAATGCCAGAAAGCAGAGATCCATGTACAATGGGGCTGGATTAACCAAAATCCAATAAACAAATGAAATCCTTTGTGGAAGATCAACTTGTAAATTTGAAACCAATCATAATTGACATGTAACTTACAGAGAAACGCCGAGAAACCCAAAGTAAATCTTTAGAGTATTGGGTGCTTAAGTAGTATTATTACTGAATTCCATTGTTTACTTATTTTAAATTGAACACTAGCTTCGCATTAAACTTGTTTAGTTTCCAAATTTGAAACTTATTCCGCTAGAATCTATTAGCACTATAGAAATTTTAT